>OY293826.1:129539233-129929479 GCA_958507055.1 Crioceris asparagi
GCTTGGAAAAGCCAAAAGAAGATTTTTTTTCTTTCTTGTAAATGTTAACGTAAGAAGAAGGTAGATCTCAAAACTCTCTAGAGGTCTAAGTGGAATTGGATTCTTTTCTTTTGTATCTGTTGAATTGAAAGGCGAATATAAGAATTCAATTCAATAGAGATAATTTGAAAATATGCCAAAGGGCATATACCTAAGGAAGAAAAATTTCAAATACAGAATCACCTCATGCGGTTTTTTCAGATATGGCAACTTTTACTGATTTTATCAAGAAAGAAAGGTAATAAATTAACAATGTCTTAGAAGACATTGCTGCTGTAATTTTCTCGGTTATTAGGGCTACGCATATTCAAAATGTTTCTCTTACATTAAACTTTTCTCTACTGGATGAAAAAATAGGAACGGTCGAATATTTCAGCAACGGCTTGACATAAAGTTATGAAATTCAGAATATGTGGGTTATCACTAGTGCCGGATGTAAAAATGATATTTGCAACGTTGCCAGATTTACAGTTTTTCCTATGAATCCTTCAATATACTTTTCTGGAAAATAATGCTATGCTTATTTTTAAAGCATTCTAGTTGGCGTGCTCAAATTACTATGACCCTATAATATCAAATTTCTATTCCCTTAATTTTTGTTAATATGGCAATTCAACATTTCATTAGAAAATATCTCAAAATTTCTATATCTGGAGAAATCGTGGCGATATGACAATAAAAATTAATTCATTAGAAATTTATTGGCAAGTCTGATATTAAAAATACCATTTACAACGTTGTCAAATCTAAGATTTTATGATTCTAACAAAAGGTTATTAGAATTCTGTTAATATCGGTTAACTTATAAATTTTTAAAACTAAAATTTGATTCAAGATTCGAACATAATCAATAGGATTTAATTTGTTTCATTAAAAAAATAGTTTAAATAAAAACTTTGGAAGATTCAGTGGAAACAACATGTAAATTTGACAATGTTGTGAATTGCATTTTTAGATCAGATTTGCCAACAAATTTCTAATAAATTAATTTAAAACAAAAATTAGGAGAACTAAAATTTTATATTATAGGGTCGTAGTGTTTCGTTCTCGGCAAATCGAATGCGTTAAAAATAAACGTAGCATTACATTTATAAAAAAAAGTTGAGGCGTCCATAGGAAAAACCTATAAATCTGGCTACGTTGCAAATATTATTTTTAGGTCCGACACTACTGAATACCTCCGTATACCAAAATTCATATTCTTATGTAAAGCCAGTGCTGAAATATTCTGTTGTTCCCTGTTCTTGTGGGAAACCCTGTATAGTAAATTTTCGAATCCCCGTCATGTTGAAAGTCATTTCCACTAATTTTTCAACACTACTTCAATATTTTATTTTTCTATTGACGTTTTAATATCATTTGACACTGTGATGTTTCGTTTAATTTAAAAAAATCACAATAAAAATGTTTTAATTGAATGTGATAGAAGATCATCATAAGTTGTTCAGCTCATTTAAATCCAATAAATAAAGAATAGAATAGGAAAGAGCATGTGCACAAGTTGACATCTAAAACGTGCGACCAAGAATCGTTTTATGATACGTCACTGGCAACCTAAGACGCCATATGCAAGAACCATCACGGAAAACTGTCAAAATGCATTAACCTTCTTCATTTTTATTCTTTATTCATTGCTTAAATCAGTTTCGATTTTGTGATTTCACACCATTGGAAGTTTCCGTGACACCAGTTCAACAGTGACGTAATACAACTGGTAACTTAAATGGAAAATATCAATCTGCTGTTCTATGGACCTTTGACTTACCCAGGTACTATGCCATGGAATATAATCAAGTAAGTATGACATAAAATATGCGCATCACCATACTGTATTATATTAGATACCTATAGCGACCTCATGTCAGCTAAACAAGGAGTATTTGTGCATAATTATTATCATCAGCTCCATAGTAGATTGTATATTGTTGGATCTTTTCCGTGACACCAGTTCAACAGTGACGTAATACAACTGGTAATTTAAATGGAAAATACCTGTCTTAAAAAGGCTGCAGAAATCTCGTACCTATGTTCACCTAAACAATTCACATTTTGGTTGAAATGGTTTTGAGACCAACATTTCTCCAAAGCTGTTCTATGGACCTTTGACTTACCCATACTATGCCATGGAATATCATCAAGTAGGAATGACATAAAATATGCGCATCACCATACTGTATTATATTAGATACTAGATACCTATAGCGACCTCATGTCAGCTATACAAGGAGTATTTGTGCATAATTATTAACATCAGCTCCATAGTAGGTCGTAGATTATTGGATCATCATTGCTTCGGGTTTATGATGTAGATAATAATATGTTGGCATGAAAAGGCTAAATCTACCGAAAATGATGACCAGCCACCAGCCAAAGCATTCTCAATGGTAATTAGTTGAGCGAAAAAGAATCAGAGAGAGACATCAGCTCAGAAAGGGACAGAGGACACACATTCCAACACAAAGGGTACAAAGGGCAATAACAACAACAATGGCACTATTGAACGACGCGATTGAAATGTGGTTCCTTCTTGCCAGATATTGTGGAGGAATTTCGAAGTATCTCTGTGGTTTTTCTGTTGTGATTGAAGATTGTGATTATGATGTTTGTACTATAGTTTGCTAGTTTTTGAATGAAACAGGTCCCGGAATTTCCAGTTTTCAAACATACCTGCAGGGTGAAGCTTTTAAATATTTTGTCATGTCAGGAATTGTGTACTTATCTTCCTCAAATAACATATTATAGAATTGTTGGAAATCTGCTCTGGATAAGCTTTTCTACGTTTGCCATATCAAATTTGTCATTTTGTGATGAAAAAAATCACTGTCTCCATATGCGAAATAACAGATTTCCTCTCCGAGTATCAATTGAGAAAATAGATAAAAACAAAATCGACGATTCTCAGTTTTTTCAAAATGTTTCAGAAATCTTTGACTTTTTCTCTATTTCCTAACCGGAATATTGAATAGGTCAGACTTATATGGAACTTTTCTACAATTTAACCATCTTCTATCTCTTACCGTTTACGAAATAGCAATACTGTCTCTATGAAAACGTCAGGGGTCCCTGTATAATATAAACCACTTTATGCATCAGACTAGAAAATTGATCGCAATTACATTGAACATTATTTTAAGCCCGGTCATGTCTAGACCGTGGAAATAAACGCAATGGAATGAAAATATTGTGGAAAGACAAAAAAAAACTGTCTTCTCAGAAAAGAGAGCGACGGTAATTTATAGGTATCTATATCTTGTAGCTTGGAAAAGCCAAAAGAAGATTTTTTTTTCTTTCTTGTAAATGTTAACGTAAGAAGAAGGTAGATCTCAAAACTCTCTAGAGGTCTAAGTGGAATTGGATTCTTTTCTTTTGTATCTGTTGAATTGAAAGGCGAATATAAGAATTCAATTCAATAGAGATAATTTGAAAATATGCCAAAGGGCATATACCTAAGGAAGGAAAATTTCAAATACAGAATCACCTCATGCGGTTTTTTCAGATATGGCAACTTTTACTGATTTTATCAAGAAAGAAAGGTAATAAATTAACAATGTCTTAGAAGACATTGCTGCTGTAATTTTCTCGGTTATTAGGGCTACGCAAATTCAAAATGTTTCTCTTACATTAAACTTTTCTCTACTGGATGACTGTTATTTTTCTCAGAAATTATGTCACGATAAAGTTTCAACATATGAGTAAAAACTTCAAAACTTAAATTTCTAGATAATGGAAACTACTTTTCGCTTCTTAAGCTGTTCGGTAGAGAATGTGTATCTTTTATAAATCTACAGAACAGAAATTATTTTGCTATATTCCACTTGAGCTACTATTAAATTTACCTACATATTCTACAAAATAGCAGAATAATCTGTGATCAAGCTATATCCATATTTATCTACCCTTCAGAATTTCCGTAGCACCGGTGTGTCTCTCATTTTTATTTGCCTATTTCTTCAAGAAAAATACTCCTCCAGCCATATTGCATTATACATTTCCAGTTTGCTATACAAACATATGGTCTCCAAGTCCTCTTGCGATTTATATATTTATATAATACGTATTTCGTTGTAGAGTGTCTTCCTGTAGATCCTGTTGGACGTTCAGTCGTTCCATCGATCGAGTGTTTTTTATTCCCAATTTTCTTTTTGCTGACGAAGAAATCAAACTTTACGATATACAGGGCGGCCGTAAAATAAGGAATTAATTTCATAAATACTCTAAGCAATTTTTTTAAACTTCCTCAAATACGTCGATTTTATTTTTTGTCGAGCCTTTCATACAAAATAAAATAATTAAACTGGGTGGTCGCCACATAGCTGAACAGGTGGAACTTATTTTTTTTTAAAATAGACACTCTGATATTTAACATTTTTGTGTTCATGATAACATTCTAAACATGTTTCATGAAGCATATCCTAAACTCAAATTCAACTATTTTTAATTCGCCAGTAAACCAGTAAATAAGGACTATTTAAATCAAAACAGGACATAAGCCAATAAGACACTAAAAAATCTATTACATACTTTGATTAATTTGATTTTAACAAATATGGAAAATGTGTTCCATGTGTTAATGGACAATAACCTAAACAATTAATAGACTCCACCTGAACATTAATGACTTCCAATGTAATTAATATTAACAACACTTGAATGTTGAATATACTGTAAAGGTCAACCATCCCTTCGTTTAACCTCACTTTCTCACGAATTTATTTTTAGTATTTTCACTCATATTTTTGCTAATTTTGAAAAATAATAGTGTTTAATAGAATGCAAGGATTATATCTATACTATTTGGGATTGAAAACATACTTCCAAATGGAAAATTCCAGCTAAAAGTCGTATTTCCTAAGAACAACATTTTCCCCTTATTTTATTTTCAAAACATTAAAAAATGCCCTTTTTGCCACAATTTTATTAAAAGTTATGCTACACTTATTTTAGCAAAAAATTTATTTTTGTAGGGTGTTTATAACAAAAACCGCTAGACTAGACTTTTACCAAATAACTAAAATATAAAAAATCTGGTGTGTCCACTCACACGAGTTTCTTACCGCCCGCAGGCAAATTCCAGTGGATGAAAAATTTTACAATATTACAATACTCTCCTTACATAGCGACGATAATAGTAAAAAAGTAAAAATCATGTAGTCAAATCGTCTACTACTCATTTTTTTCAGCATGTCAAGACAAACAACAATGGTCATGTAACATTTTTTCGCAAGATGAAATGTTTAGCCAGAATCTGAAGAAACATGTGGAAAATATGGAATTTTATTCAAGTATAACTTTTTTTGTGTTTTCTCTCAGAGATGGCGCTATGTGTGGGTGGTTAAGGGCTCTCAGAAGAATACTTTATTCAAGTTTAATCAAAATCCTTAGAGCCGTTTTCGCACTACTGTCCTGAGCAAATCATGTTTTTGGCTATAGCTCAACACCCATTTTACAGAGGAATCTCATTCAGTGCCACCGACGAGTGATATTGGTACCAAACAAAATTAAAAAGAAAGCAATAAAATACACCGATCTGTTTCCAAGGTAATGATGTCACAGACAGACAGACGGTCAGACAGACAGACCAATGGCTGAAAATATGTTTATTAGACTATGAAATGTCAACTTTTGTAAAAATCTCGATACCGAAAATTTCACACGATTACAATACTTTCCGTATACAGCTACTACAAGTAGCGTAGGAAAGTAAAAAACGGGAAATTCAATTTGAAACAAAATGAACTTTTGAAATGTTCTTAGATCTTGTTTTTCAGCATGTTCTTTGAACAATCTGTGTATATAATTATCAAAATATCACAAACTAGATCTTCTTTAACATGAAAACCAACCCAAATTAAATATAAAGTCTTCCTCATAGAGAAGATTTATAATTATATTTTGGAATGCAAACTTAATTTTTGAACAAAAAATTTAAATATGTTGACTAGACTTAGCTAGAAGACATTATACATAAAATGTTTTTGAATTGTACGAGAAACCTGTAAATGTGTTTATATACAGGGTATTCTATTTAAGATAAGACATAAAATAGACATTATCACGCCCGACAATCGTCGGCCGTTTTGCTGAAAACAGCCAACTTCTTTTTTTTTTTTTTGAAATAGCTGTCTGTACTAAGGCACTAATTAAAACAAAATTAACCAATTCTTGTTTGTAGGTCAATGTTATTTATCAAATGGTTCCAATCTACATTATATACCTACGTCAGTTTAATTTCTTTAATAATGCTTGTACCTCATAAAATCTGATCTGGGTAGACAGGTCTTGTACAATAGTACGAAGCCCTTGTCGTGCGAGTCCAAGAACATGCCTCTTGGCCGATTTCTCATCAAAACACCAGAACCCAATTATCAACAACACCAGATTCCACATTTATTTTCACTCCTCCCCTAATTCTCTGTTAGATTATATTAGACTTTAAAGAGCTGCTCGATCCAACTTTTTTCTTCAATACCCATCAAAATACTTGATCCCTATGCACATTACACTCTATATCCGTTTGCACCCCTCACCATTAGATAAAGCAATCCCAAATCGGGAAACATCTTTCTTTCCTCTACCTCTATATCCCTCAAATGCCATCCAAGTCTAATAGGCCAGAATAAATCAAGACGCAGAGTTGTAAGTGTATATATATATATATATATATATTCCCTGATAAAGTAGGATAGATCGTGTAACGCACGAACTGTCTCCTCTAACCCTGTTCCCGTTTCGATCCAGAACTTCGTGTCCACCATCATTTCTGGACGCTGCTACTTCGGCATCTCCAGTCAAGAGAGACCGCACGACATATCCGTTCGAGGAGATGTCGAAGTGACCCTTTTTAGTCGACCGGAAGTGACCGAAAAAGGGAGAATAGTGGGATCCTGGCTGGCCTGGTCTCAAGGGACCAACAAATGAACAGCAGTGGTGGCGATACTACGTTTGCGGTCAAAGAGACTACTTCTCTGAACTAGGCAGTGGGTTAAAGGGTTGAGGTTGGGGGGAGGGGGTAACATCGTTATGTGGAGGGTGAAGATGGTGTTTCCAAGATGAAAATGATATGTCAAGGCCTATTGGGATGGCTAAGGGAGATGCTTTGGTTAGTTTTGAGGATATTGACATAATGAAAACGCGATCGATATAAGTACAGAAATTTATATATATACAGGGTGGGACATCGTATACGGAAAGGTTTCTGAATAGGAAATCAAGTAATATCATAAAATTGTTTTCAACCGGTTCTATAAAGAGTCTCCAAGTGCACAATCTAAAATTATTTAGAGTTATACAAGGTGTTGATCAAAAAAGTTACATATCAAATTTATAATTTTTCAAATGAAATACCATTACAAATAAAATTAAAATAATTATATTTACATCCCTTGGCGTACGAGTAAGAAAATAAAAACTGAGAAATAATTCAAACTTCGCCGTCATTTTACTCCAAACGGAAGCGTTTTTGTAGTTAGTGATGCTGCGAGACTGGTCTTGGTCTTGTAGTCTTGGTATTGATCTTGCAAAACTGTTCGTCTTGTTGCCGGTGATTTTTAAAAATCCGTTCATCTACTATAATTTATTTACATCGTTAATCAACAAATGCTTTTTAGCGAAGTTGTCTCACCGTATTTTATTCCCTTTTTTTGTTACCGTACTTGATTACTTGATTTTAATATCACAATACACTATTAGATATATTCATAAAAATTACTGAAATGGATTCAGTAGAACACATGACACCGTTATTTCTTAAATTAACGCAATGGAATTCGTTACACATTTATGAAAATTTCAAATGGCTACCTATTAAGGATACAGCCCACAGACAGACGGATGGATGGATGGATAGTGGAGAGTCCCTTTGACACCTTTTAAGCACGGAACCAAAAAAAAAGCCAATCAACAGCAACGTCGTTCTCATCATGCTCGTTATGGAGGCGTGCTGTAGTTGTGGTAGAATAATATCGAAATCTATCTATATTCAGCGAGCACAGACCACTTAATGGCTTTATTGAAACCCGGCCCCAAGCTCAGGCATTCTCTCTGTCCCATTTTATATTATATGGCCGGCAGGTGGATGAGAAACTTTTTATCAGCTTGTCGAGAGTCTCCGTCTACCTTAATAGTCCAGTGAAATTATACTTATACTAGCTGTCCCAGCAGACGTCATCGTGCCCAGAAAAGCTTTAAGCGATATGCTGTCAGCAGCGCCACCTACCGGGTTCAATTGTGTTTTTAAATCATCCAGGAACCCATTGGAATATAAATAGAAAATTTCATCCCAATCGGTCTAGCCGTTTGACATACCTACCTACAACGGCGCCATCTATCAGATCCAATTGGGAAACTAAACCATTCTCGAATGCCCTCGAATATACACGAAAATTTTCATCTCAATCGGTCTAGCCGTTTGACATACCTACCGACAACGGCGCCATCTATCAGATCCAATTATGAATCTAAACCATTCTCGAATCCCCTTGAATATTCA
This sequence comes from Crioceris asparagi, assembly GCA_958507055.1. NCBI lineage: Eukaryota > Metazoa > Arthropoda > Insecta > Coleoptera > Chrysomelidae > Crioceris > Crioceris asparagi. The sequence goes on from OY293826.1 coordinate 129,547,761, forward strand.
CAAGAAATTTCATTAAAATTGGTTCAGCTGTTTAGGAGGAGTTTAGTCACATACACTCGAACAGAAGATTTATATACATAAAGATGTGGAAAAAAACTTGGAGTAGTTATTTTGGAGTATGGAGACTTGATAAAACTGGAGATGCCACTCTCTTGAAGTTTTGTATAAATAGTCTTCTAGATAGATCACCTCTCGTCTGTAACATACAGTCACTCCTTTTTACCGTCCTTGTCTATCCATTCCGTGATAGTTGGACACAAATATGTATCTATCTGATGTTTGCAAACAAAATTTCTTAAATTATTTCAATATAGCTGCAACAAAACAGCCAATTTGTCCATTTTTCTTCGGCGTATATATTACAACGTATCTAGCTCAAAAATATAGATAGTTCCCAGTAGATTTGCTTTTTGGGCACAGTCTCAGTGTTAATGGCAAAAAATCTAAATTCTGATGGAATAAACGATCTGATTTGATTTGCCTTCTACGATATCGTTTTACTGTACTATAACTGCCTGCTACTGCCCGCTGGCAATAAACCAATGAGGGAATGCACCGACGTGCAGAATTCCGAATTAGCATTAAAGCTGCGGAGTCGTTATTTTACTCCAACAAGGCGAAATCAAAAAAAAAAAAACATGAACCAGATAGTTATTCGAAAAGGATCTCTAGATGATGACATTTGAAGTAAGATCTCTTAGCATTCCATCCGAATGAGCATCAGTTTTCAGTTATAGTTTATATCCTTTGCAAAGATTTAAGTTTGCAATCCACTGAAGGAGCTAAATAGTACTTCAAGAATTCAGATTATTATCTCTATTATAGTTATTATGTAATTATTACAACTATTGAATGGAATTCTTACTTTTTTGGCTGATAGTTGACGAAGAAATTAATATTTACAGACGGATAGACAATACATAAAGATGTTTTCTTAATAATTTTGATTGTAAATGTGATAGAATAAAAAGTGTCAAAGGAGTTTCATCTGATGATCTGTACATTTGTAGTCGTAATTTATATTGGTATTTTCATTCTATAATTTGATCTTAAATGATGATGATGAGATTTATAACATTGAATTTCAACTTTCTGGCGAATGCGCCGTGACTTTATCATCGAATCTTGATAAAGCTTTTCCATCTGTGATCATTTTTGGTGAGATTTAAGTTGAGGAAATTGTTTGGTTAATTTGTTAGGGATATTGGTTTCTTGGCACAGTAAAAGTGCGACTATCTGAAATGAGAAATGGTTTCATATTGTAACAGGTTCGCCAACTGGGAAGCAAACAACCGGTGACTTGAATACCATTTATTTAACCAATTAAATAAATAAACGCACCGGTTACAACTGAACAAATTAATTTGAGTGTAATAAATTGATGTACTGCAACACTTGACCTCCTTGGATTGATACGTCGCTGAACTCGCTACTGCTGCTACCAATAATGTGTATGTTTTTATTGAAATTGCCAAACAAATTTCATGTATGTCTAATAACAAAATTCTATAAACTAATATTATAAAAATTTAATTGTAAGTTTAAGCAATATTCTAGTAGTAAATCAAATCAACGAATTTGAATTGGAAACTTTTCTACACAAAATCCAAGTATTTTTGTCTCATACAATAATTTCAAATGAAATTATTACCTATTTCCATAATGTACATAATTTTAATTCATAAATTATTCTTATGTACATAACTCCAATTTCTGAAAGTTTAATTTAATAATCATATTCTATTCCAGAATTTTCATTCTGAATGATGTTTTTATCATTATCTAGTGGTGATAGATCTGGAGACCTTGCTGGCCACTTTCTCCTTGTGTCTTTCAAAATCCTGAAAATCATCATGTAGATCATCGTAATTTTAATTTTATTTTTGAATAAAGAAAGGTAGAATTATGTGGAAGAGAAAAAAATTCAAGTTGTGCTATTTAAAAAAATATATATCTTGAAGCTATGATGTACCCAGTATATTTTACAATATTCATACTGATATCATAATATACTTCCTAAGTTATTTATTTGAAATATTTCCTTGTAGACTAGCAAGTTTCGTTACGTCTTTAAACTCTATTTACAATCATAGAAAATGTATTTACTAACTGGTTGATTCTAAGTTTTAACAAGAATTCATCATTAGTTTGATATCTGATAGAAATCTGTCGCCTCTCACCAAAATTGATAGATCTACTTAGTTGGTAAGTCCATCAACTCTATCAGTTTATGCATCAGGCATAACTTCATGGGATGAACTTCACTGCATACCAATTTGTTGACATTGTAAATTGTATGCAGATAAAGTTTGAAGAAATACATTGAATGAAGTTTTGGAAACAAACTTCTTCTTTTTAATTCACTGTTTGAATTCAAATGCGAAGTAGCAGCGATTTAATGAAAGCTGATAAATGTGGCGATGGAAAGAAAAATACAACTTTGTAAAATTAATAGAGAAACTAAAAGTTTGCAAATATTTTGCCATAATTAAAGCTGGTGTTTTTAAAGATGGAGTATCAGTAATACAAAAATTTTATGTAGGTACCTACTATTGGCATCAAGGTTAATTTTAAAAGTCAAAAATTAATGTTACTGCCTACTATAAAATTCTTGGCTGGAATATGTAAATAAATACAGGGCGTGTTATTTGAAATAACCAAGTTTTTTACGTACAATATTTTAGCAACATCTAACAAACAATTTTTGAAATTGAAAAATATTTTAAATTACAGCAATAGTTACTGATGTCCAAAATTAATTACTGAGGTGATTACAAAACTTTTCTTCATACCATATATTTTAACAAAACTCAATTATTTCGATAGGTTCAGGGAGGCCCGTTCAAGAGGGGCCTATGCCTTATCTCAAAACCTACGGGGGTTACAAAACAGAAAATTGAATACAAAAGTTGTTTCTACTAAAATGATCGTTATATTTACAATTTTCGTCACTTTGTTATATACAGGGTGGTGAAGCAAGGTTACATTTTTTTAATGGAACACCCTTTATTTTATCATATTTTTAGATAGACCTTTCGAAGCCAAATTCGACGATATACAGGGTGGTCCGAATTTTAATGGAGAAACTAACCTAACCTAACCTACGGGGGTTACAAAAAAGAAAATTGAATACAAAAGTTTTGTTTCAACTAAAATGATCTTTTTATTTACAATTTTCTAATCGTCACTTTGTTATATACAGGGTGGTGAAGCAAGGTTACATTTTTTTTAATGGAACACCCTTTATTTTATTTTATTTTTTGATAGACCTTTCGAAGACACATTCAACGATATACTGGGTGGTCCGAATTTTAATGGAGAAACTTTAACCGCGTATTCAGCAGATAAAAATAATAAAAATGTTTATATAAACTTATCTCCAAAAACGCTTCGTTTTGGAGATTCGGGGTGATGAAATATTATCAAAAAAAAAAATGTTTTTTTCTTATTTTTAAAGAAACTCTTCTAGATTATGCTTTTAAACTTAGTAGGTATTATTGCAACTTAAAACCAAATTTATAGCATGATAAAAACTTGTTTTTGTTTTACCAGTGGCGTGCGTGAGACCGTTTTAATTATTTCAAATAATAAAAAAATTGTATGCCAATGGTTTATCGAAATTTTGTTAATAAATTTAGATATATTGATCATTTCTTAAAAAAATGTCTCAGTAGTCTTTTCGCTAAAACGAACCGTTCTCGAAAAGAAAATAATTTTTGTTTGCATGTGCACCTAATATCTGAGGTTTGCAAATTAAATTAAGATAATTCGCGCTATTACAATTCGTTTTTATTTACATCAAATTTGCAAACCTATGATATTATGTGCCCATGTAAACAAAATTTTTTTTTCTCGAAAACGGTTAAGATACCATTTTTGTTAAGAATTGAACAGAATATCTCAATTTGTTAACGAAATTTTTATTATTTAAATTAATTAAAACGATCTCACGAACGCCACTGGTAAAACAAATACAAGTGCCTATCATGCTATAAATTTGTTTTAAAATAAGAAGAACCGATTTTTTTGCAATATTTAAACACCCCGTATCTCTAAAAGGAAGCGTTTTTGGAGATTAGTTTATAAGAACTTTTCAAATTATTTTTATCTGTTGGATACGCTGTTAAAGTTTCTCCATTATAATTCATATCACCCTGTATATGACTATGGGTCTATGATGCACCGTTTCGAACTTATTAACGATCATTTTCAGAATTCAGATTATGTTTAAACCATCATTGTTGGCTTACTTAATAACTTTTTAAACTTTTATCCACGTATTACCTATTTGTAAGAATATAATGCTTTTCTGTAGGCAATGATTTAAAATTTAAAATATTTTCTTAAAATTTGAAGGGTCATTTCTTTTTTTTGAATCGACAATTTATTTTTATTTCTACTTGCAATAGTAATCCTTGCTATTAAATAACAAAACGGCATGCAATAAATCCGACGTCTGTATCATGGACAGACTTTTTAACCAAATTCCCATTTATTCAAATCCCAGCCTTTCCTTCCAACGCCCACCAAATCTCCTCGATCATTCCAAGCTCAAAATTCAAATTCCCTTTCTTCCTTTGAAATTCTCATACTTTCCAGTATACTACCCTTTGTTATGACATATGACATATAATAGTAAAGGTTAAATCACCCGACCTTCTACTACAATAGCTTTACATACATGTCTCTCCCAAAAAATATATGCATATACATATTTCAATGCAGCAAAATATAAATCTCCACTTGGAAAGTATCAAATAATGGATTCGAGCAGAGCAATATAGTAGCGCGTATGCGGCTCATTTGTTTCCGAGAAAGAACTTTTCTCGCTCTCCAAATCCATTGTTGTACAAAAGAGGACATGATTCTCCTGGTTCTCTAGTGGTGACAGCAAAGGAATTTTCGTGTTCTCCTTGAATCACTGTTAAGGCATATATACATCGATAGATCAATTTTATATCCCAGCTATACATTTTTATAGTATGTGACTTACTTTATTTCGAGTATATACATATATATACATACTTCTTCTTATATTGTCAAGAGTTATGTACAGTATATTTCATGTAGCATCCGGACGCAGTCTTCTTACAGTGCCAGTTTCTATTGATGTACTCTTTAGACTCCATATTATCTCCTTGAGTTTTATGTGTTATGGAATATATTCAAACAGAGTAGATAAAATTGATATTGAGCTAAAATTAGAAATGTTCATCATCCTTCCTGAAAGATGAGGTGATGAAAAAATATAAATAATGGAATAAATAATCACAAGTAGGTACTGAACTCCAAAACGCTTCAGAGCTCTCAAAATTATATGAGGCTGCAATTGGAACTGATGAGTGGATTGCTTAATGCCTAAAGTCTAGTGAATCACAAAAATATATCAAATGGTTATTTTTTTTTAAAATAACAGCATTGCAAGAGTTAGATATGAATATTGTCAAATATATCCGGATCGAAGGATTTCGTCATTGACTAAATACTATTAAAAATGTAATTAAGCACTTATAAGAGCGCAATAACGATGAATGAAAGAAGAAAACAATTAGCATTGGCTGTAACTTCATCACAACAGGCACCTCTATATCATATATAATGACTGTGTCATCTGCAAATCATACAATAACACCCGGTATATTGAGTTGCCAGCGGACGAACAACAGGGATTCAGGTCGGGAAGATCTTGCACAGACGCCGTGTTTATATTAAGACAAATAGTGGAGAAATCAATTGAATACACAAGCCAGCGTTTGTATGTTTTGTCGATCTAACTAGAGCATTTGACCGTGTCCATCTGAAAGACCTCCTGCATCTCCTTTACAACAGGCAAATCACCCATACCTTCTCTCCAAAACTATAGAGAACATATATATACACAGACAATAAAATACGAGCACAAATTGAAGGAAACCTCACAGAACCAATGGAAGGAATTGAACTAACACATATAGGCAGAATGGACAACCGCAGACTTGTGAGAATTGCTCGCCATTGGGACGAAGAAACGTTGAGCGCCCCAGGAAATGATGGAGCGACAACCTCACGCAAGTGGACGATAATTGAACAAGCGACTCGCCTAAAATCAAGAAAGAAGTAGATATTAAGTTGCAATAATCCATTAATATAGGCATTAAATAATAATGGACCCGAAATTGAACCTTGAGAAACTTCACTAAGTATACAGTTTTATTTATTATGGGTGATTATTATTTCTTCCATCGACCTATCGATGATTCAACAGCTCATCCGAATACAATCTTCATCTAGGTCATAATAACTAATCATCATGTGACTTTTTTTTAGGTCGTTCCATTTATATAAACATTTTACCAAGAGAATTCATTCCTTCATAGCATTATGTAATTTTGAATGTAATTGCATACAATATATATCTAATATTATTCTACCGTGTATAATAAACATTACTGATGCATATATATCTAGCATAAATATATGGAACGTAAATGGTAAATTTGATGCTATATTTTCAGGAAAAATGCAGCTACCTATTTATATAATACAACTGCTGTTTTCTGTGAGCAATTCATATTCCTGTTGAGACATTATAAAATATTATAACTTACAAGCTTTTAGTATTATTACAAAATTCAAGACGAATAGAAGTAATGAAACAGTTCGGACAATAAATGATACGTCATCATTTTTGTGGCACATGAAAACTGTGGTAAATTGTGCATAGCAGAGCTGAAACAAAAAAAAATTTATGGAATACAATTCTCTATATAGGGAAATTTATTATAAGTATGCTAGGGGATTTGATATTGTACCTCAACTTAATCTGGTCGAACCAATATATTGAATATAGAATATACTATGATAATAAAATTAATACTAGCATGTATTATTCGAGCGTATTTTATTAAATGTAATTCTAAATTCAGTTGAGATCGTTCAGTCAATGATTATTCCTCTATAATTATCATTTATTTAGTAGCACGAAAGGCAGTGACGTTACCACTACACCCCCAAAGCATTTTTAACAACTTAAAAAAAGGAGGAGGTTTTCATATTCGATTGTATATTTGCTTTTTTATTTCATTTTATTTATGTACTAGATGTTTGACCCACCACTTCCCGGGCAAACACTTTGGTAGATTGTGGTACGAAAACATACAGACATAAAATGTCTTGAGTATGGAATCCTTCTACGTCAGAGTCCTACTTGCACGTAGAACCAGTACGAACACCAACCCACATCCATCGACCTAGAGAGAACAGCATGAGATTTTCTTCTATATGTGTCTTAGAGTTCTGTTGTATAGGCGTAAAAGCAAAATTGAAAATATGACCATAACCGGAAACGTTTAATTTGAGCATTTCTCAAAAAGAACTACGGTTTTTGAGTTACAGCAGTGGTAAAGTCTGAAATATGTGTATTTCCGCTGCGATGTTGAATAATAACCAGTACAAGCAAAGCATATATATGGGTAATAAAATAAGTATTAGCTTCTTCGTTATTAGTGAACGTTCAACGATTTTCATGACTAATGTTATATTAAAAAATGTGAAAAAAAATTGGGCCTACTATACTAGTTGACGCACCGAAAAATACAGAATATTATTATTTCTATTGGTGCTGGTACATTTGACTTTTAGTACCGACATCAAAAGTACCAGCAACAACAAAATTACATAATATTATTTTATACTTTTCTGTACACCAACTAATAAAGTCGTTCCATTTTTTTTTAAAATCATTATTTAATTTTTTTGAATGTTGCATTAGTCATGAAAATCGTTGAACGTTCACTAATACCAAAGAAGATAGTCCTTATCCTATTATCCATATTATATTCATGCTTGTTATTATACCGAGATCTCAATACATCGTGGCGGAAATACACATATTCCACTGCTCTAACTCGAAAACCGTAACTTCTTTTGAAAAATGTTTAATTTAAATGTCGCTACAAATAACCTGTTCTTTAATTCTGACGTCTCAGATTTTGAATTTTCAAAAGGAAGGAGGACATTCCTCAACATTCTTCTTTCAAATGAATCAAAATCAAAAATCATCAAAGTCGAAGGACGTTTACAATGCAAAATGCACGAGCAGCCATATATAAAATTAAATTAAAAAAAAAAACAAACAAACCAATTGCTTACCTTCTCCTTTTTGGATGTCGGTCAAGAAAATTCAGTATGTCTATATAAAGTTCCATCAAGTAGCTTTAGAGCACAATCGATAAATGCGAAAATCCGATTAAAATCAAACCACTAAAGTAATTTCTATTTCAAAAACATCCAATCATTTCAAAATCTATCTAACTGTGAATTCTCTATTCTGTTTTAGTTCCTATTTGCATGCACAGAACATCCAATTCCCCTTCTATGTCCGGCTATCATTATTACAAGCAAGTACGCAGCTATGCTGTAAACTTTTATACGAACTAAGCTCGTATACGATTTTAGTGTTCGTTTCAACTCGCACAGAACGTTTAAAGTTGAGGAAGTAACATTCAAAAGTTTGGCGTCAAATTTTCACTTAGGTTAGGTTAGGTTAGGTTAGGTTAGGTTACTTGATATCTGAATGAAGATTGCAACAATATTAAAAGCAAATTTACTTGTGGCGTTCTCGAGCGTTCTCAACTTATTATATTCAGATAAGTTGCTTTCAATAAAGATGCGTTACATATAAAAAGTTTTCTCAGTGATCAGCCACGATATTTTTTAAGTGATAGAAGTCGAATTTTGTACTGAAGATGGGTTGTCCTGGCTGGTTTCTATAACCTCGATTTACTTTAGATTATCCTCCAACGCCAATACTCTAGCTCTTAGGTCTAAGGTCAAGATTGACCTTATATCATCGATTCCTTGAATTGTTTTTTCTGTTTCATAAAGGTTTCTTATTGATATGAATCCACATTTATATAAGTTAGCTTTGGGATATGCTAAGTCGAGAAAATTCCTTTTATATCTTTTTCTCATTTCAGTTATCATGTGCTCATATCACTATAAGTTATAAACAATCCTCTCTTTTTGAAAGCATACAACAAGGATGGTCAGATTTATAAAATGGGAATATTTTCTTGAAAATCATTCACATATAATATAAAGAGGATTGGTCCCAGGATTGAACCCTGTGGCACACCTGATTGGATTTGTACGTTTGAAAACCTAGTACCATTACAATCAACCAATTAAGTCCCCTGGATCCCAAACTGGATTGTCAAAACTTCATAATGTTGTATTTTTAGAATCATACTTCTGTCACAAATACAATCGAAATCCATAGAGAATTTGATTTTATTAAAGATTTTTTTTTCTCACGAACTTTACCAATCTACATGCATATACTAAAACGAGTAATTTTGAAACTATGGGTACACCTGAGATTGGTCGATAATTATTTTCTTCATCCGGATCCCCTTTTTATAGATAGGAGAAACTCTGGAAACTGTATCTGGAAACACTCCTGACTGAAAAGACTTATTTACATGCTTCTTCCTTAAAAAGTACTTCCAGATTAATCTATCATGCAAAAGAATTTTCTACCGTTTGTATAGTTATCAAAACAAAATAAATAATAAGAAAAAAACTGACTATTTTATAGATCATTATTTTTTGCCAAAATTTCGACCGATTTTATTAGTTGGGGCACTGAAAAATACAAACAAATATTAATTCTCTTGGTGCTGGTACTTTTGAAGTTGTGCAATTGTAGTTAGATAGAAGAATTTTGGCACCAACTTCAAAAATACCAGCACCGACAGAAATAATATTATTTTATATTTCGGTCCAATTTTTGGTAAAAAATCATTATTTCACACTCTGGTGAGTGTAACATTAGTTATGAGAATCGTTGAAAGTTCACTAATACCAAGGAAGACAGTACTTATCCAATTATGTAGGTATATTCTTTTCTTGTTCTTATCATTATTCGGAGATCTCAAAACATCGCGGCGAAAATACACATATTTCAGACTTTACCACTGCTGTAACTCTAAAACCGTTACTCCTTTTGAAAGATGTTCGAAATAAATCCTTCTACATATAATCTTTTCTTTAATTTGGCCGTCTCATATTTTCAATTTTCCAAAAAAATTGCCCAGTCCCGAAAACCGTAGTTCTTTAAAAAAAAGATCAATTTAAACGTTTCCGGACATAGTCTCATCTTTAATTCTGCCGTTTCAGTTTTCCGATTTTCTTGAAAAACTGAGCCATCCCCTCCACCTCTTCCGGGAGCAGCTTTAGATTTCGGAATTGAGTTTTCTTAAATACGGAACCATTCTCAAGTATCTTCCTTTGAATGAATCAAAAATCACCAAAACTGGATCACGTTTATTATGCAAAACGCGTGAACAGCTTTACATAAAAGTTAAGTAAAAAAAGCTGATATACAGCTGAATTGTATACCTCTTCCTTTTTTGGAAGTCGGTCAGAAATGCTAAATCTCCATGAAATTCTGAAAACTTGTACAGATTTTAGACATTTCGTCACGTTCAATACCCCTTCAACATTTTAATGACACATTTAACCAGTTCATATACTCAATTATATATTATATTAGCATCGAATATTCAACTTGCACACCTAATTAACACCTAAATAGCTACTTATTTTGATAGTTTCGATGACAGCCAGCTTCAGAAAGCTCGAGATCCTACCAAATTATGCAAGATCACACACACATATGCATTTGTTTGTTCTCTCTACTATCTAGTGAAAGATCGTCAAACGCTGCTAACATCCTGCTGCTGGTGCAGCGTCAGCTATGCATAATCCCCTCATTCAGCTGCTATAGGATTTTCGGGCACAGCATTAACGCCGGTCAACCAGAACATCCAGATCCATCCAAGCGTATGTCGACAGACATACAGACAGACACGAGTTGCAGCCTGATGAGTCGCTACTCCACTTGATGCATGGGATGAATAGCCGACAACAGGCGCGGTGGTCGAAACATGTCCTTTTCGTCAATATAATATGGCTGACCAAATGGGGGCACTCACCGTACATCCAAAACTCAGCCTGCTAGTTCATACTCCATGGAACAAAGATAAAAAACCCCGCTAACCCCACCCTAAGTCGGTGTGATGTTCAATTTATCTAATCTGTATACCTATCCTTCCACTTATTCTGGGCAAACAAACGGACGGAGAATGAAAACATTGTGAGTGAGTGTGTTTCTTTTCGATGTAAGGAGGATACTTTTTTTCCTCGACGTCTCTAGATGCTTTCCCAGCCCATGCCTAGCCTCTTGGGAGAAGTATATAATAAAGATGAATGTTTCTACCGTATTTTCCGGAGGCATTGAGAAATATCCGAATGGTGCAAGATCAATGGAGGATCACTCAGTTCAAATTTGGACAAGATCAGGTTTGGAAATGTATCGGTTTTTCAATTTCCCACTAGGAAGGTTATTGTTTCGATACTATGTTCAGATAGTTTTAACAGACTTTGAAGAATGGATGAGGAATAAATTCGATTGCAAGTTAAGTTGAGATCGTTTTAATTTAAAACATATTAATAAATGGAACGGAACAGAAGTCTAGGTATTATCATAGCATGGTAGGTCTCCACAAATTACAGATTTATCTGAAGAATTTTGTTTTCAATAGTCGATCAACATCACATCAACTGATGAGGTTGAAACAATGAATACGTATACCAGTAAAAGGTAACGTCATAGTTTGGAAAACAATTGGAAACCAATTCCTAAATTTAAGTGGTACAGTCAAGTTTTTTTGATAAAAATATTGGCATGATCTTCCTCCAACTTTTTCTCAAGGATTAAAATGATTCGATTTGATTATAGATGTTAACATAAAATAAACTATAAATTTACCATTATTTTTTTTAAAGATACCTAGAAGTATTTTTTGTTCAAATCATTGATACTGTAGAATTGCAGAATTACCAGAAACCTGGAAGAGGTCGTGCTTAAAATATTTGTAAATTATTGTACCTATTTATTGAAGGTTTCTTGGGATTCTTATGAATCTCAAAAATGTGAAATGAATATCTAAATTCTAACAAAAATTAGGACTGACTTTATTAAATATGGCAGTAGAAATCAATAAACGAATTTTCATAAAATTTGGTACATTGATAAGGTTCTAATTTTGAAAGTTATCTATATAAGTAGCTTTCCTGACAAAACACGAGGGTATCATCCTCGAGGTCATTTCTTGAATATTTCGGTAGATTTGGATAAAAATGTTCAAAAAAGGGGTCTTAAGAGCCGCGAAATCGATAGGTGATACTTTCATTTTTTAATGAGTGTGACCCTCGAGGCCCACACTAACTATTTCGAAAATGGCTCCATAGATTGCGATACAAATTTCGTTATGTTGTTTGGGGGTCTAGAAGGCGATTGGTGATACAGCTGAGCTCTGGTATGTTTCACATTCATATTTATTTGGAAATCTGTAAATTCTGAGCTATGCGAATGATAAAAGTAATACTTACCGATCTACCAATCGCAATACATTTTAACTAGAAATATGCACATTTTTACTAACTAAGATTAAACATCCTTAGTATCTCTTATAGATCCACTGTAAATTCTGTGTTACCAGAGCAAAGCTCGGTCGCCCAGATATTTATATTTTTCAATGTGCATTTAAAAATTTCGAATAATATTTTATCTAAACATAGGTTCATATTATGAGCTTTAATATTTATTTTAAAAATTTAGCTAAAGTGGATTTATCTACTATATAAATGTTTTGCTTACAAGCGAGTTTCTCTAATTAATGCATTAATTGAAAATAGCTTTTGGCGCATACGTAATACTATCCCCTAAAATTCCACAAAAAAACAACGTACGGTATGTTTGTAAATGGAAGATATTCATTTATATTCAATTTTATATACCTAACTCAAATCGGATAATTTCCCTGACGTAAATATTGCAGTGCACTTAAAATAGTGATGGATTTTTTATCGAATTGTTATGAAAATATTTATTTATATTCATTTCTGAACGGATGCACTATAGAAAATGCTTTTCTTATGATCTTTGTTTATACTATTTTTACGTATTTTGTGTTAGTGATTAGAAGCGAGAAATCATGGATGTGAAAGCATTACCAAATTAAAAATTTTGAAAAAATCATCGTAGGTACCTGCAAGGATTTCCGTAGCCTAGTAACCTGACAAGGCTTTCTTTATTTACATAACAACACCAGACTCGTTTCAGTTTTGTTACTCGAATTTCGTTCATTGTCTCTCTTTAAGGTACATTATTATAAAAAAATAGTTTTGCTACTGAGAACCATCTAGAAAATCATTCTGAAGACATCTTAAATGCTGCAAGAGAAGCGTCTTTAAGCTTACTTCCTTCAAAAATCAAGAAAACGTACGGGAAGGTATATAAATAATTTTGTAACTGGAGGATGACAAAAAACGTACTGAGAACTGCTGAACGTCTATTTTTGTCTTTTATTATTTTAGGACAAAGGTCTTAGGGCATCCACTTTGTGGTTTACATATTCCATTTTGAAAAGAACCTTACATATAAACGAAAATGTGGATATATCTATCGCGATATAAGAAGCAACTGGCCTTCGTAAAATGTCGAAATGATACTTATTATGTAAAGAAATCAGAAGTTTTGTCAAAGGAGAACGTTACTATATTCTTAAAAGAAGCTCCAGATGACAAGTTCTTGTTCTTGTTAATAAAAGTGGTACCAACATTTGGTTTGAATGAGACATATCAGCGAGCAAAATTGTACATCTTAACTGTAAAGGATATAGAAGATACTGGAAAAAAATTGGTTTACACGATACCAAAATTAAAAGGAAACATGTATTTACAGTAGGATCAGACTGTAACGTCATGCTCCCAAAATTAAAAAGAAACGTGTATTCTATAAACACTAATATCCTCTAAAATTAGCAAAAATATCCGTAAAAAAAGTAAGGTTACTCGAATTGATGATTGACTTTACAGTATATTTAATTTTCAACTGCTAATTATATCAATGTTGCCAATTCTGCCAGCATAACTATCGTAGCATTAGATTATTTTATGAATTCCATTTACAAGGATATTTGCTTTAGAAAAAAATAACAACAATAACAACTGAGTTAAGCATATTAAACAAATTGTATAGTTTAACGTTTTTTTTTTAAATGAACTCTATTGGGTGTTCTGGATACAACTTTTAAAGCCTGAAAACAAAGCTCGTTAACTTGGACATCAAAAGTTGCCATAATATCGTATTTTTTCTCTAAAGTAATTATTTAAAAAAAAATAAGTTTTGAGCAAATTTTAAACATGGAACTAAACCTTTAGAAATTGAAAATTGAAATTGGCTTAGGCTTTCGTTATCGTCTTTATTTAAGAAAATGTTCAATACCGCAAACGTTAGATATATAGGCAGTTTCGGCAACATGGGAATTGGCAGTTTTCAAACGTCTAACACACTGCACAAGTCAGTCATCAATTCATTTAACCTTACTTGTTCACGAACATATATTTACTATTCTTATGCAAATTTTTGATAATTCTTAAGGATTTTAGTGTTTAATAGAATGCATGGATGATTATATACTATTTGGAATTGAAAAGATACATAAAAATCGAAAATTCCAGCCAAAAGTCGTAAGTTCTAAGAAGACAGTATCCCTTTTTTATTAAAAAATCCTTAAAATTGCGTTTTCCACATCAATTTTATTAAAATTTATGCTAACATACATATATTCTAGCCAACATTTTATTTTTTAGAGCTTTTATAGCAAAAAAAATTAACGTTCGTATATTCATTCATCTTGTCATAAATAATTTGATACATTAAAATTTTGTTATTTGATTTAATATTGATCAACATAATCCTTTAACTAGATGTTCCAATAATCTTTTATCCATATAACTTAAAACAATTATTGGCAAACAATCTATTCTTTTTAATGACATAAAAAAAATATTATGATTTACAGATTTTTTTATAAATTTGCAAAAAAGGTTCAAAAATAGTTTTAGAATATTTATTATTGATGTAATATAATAAATAATTTTATATAGCTTTTTTCATTAAATTTCAAATTTTATTGCTTATTCCATTAATTATGTTTTTTGCATTATTATTATATATTTTTTTACTTTCCCTGTTATAAACATTCATGTTATTTATATTATTAATAAAATATCACATTATCAGTCAAAATACAAGAAAAAAATATTTTTCGTTTCAGCCCCACCGGGTCACCTCATCAAACTGGACTTTCGAGACTGGTTCCAAATTGAGGAGACACCAAATTGCAAAAGTGACTTCTTGGAAGTGCGTGATGGCCCCTACGGTTTCAACAATCAACTGTACCAACCATTCTGCGGCATCAATACGTATCCACCGATGATCACATCGAGCGATCGACATTTGTGGGTGCATTTCCATTCCGATGAGAATCTCGAGTACAAAGGTTTCAAGGCTGTATTCGAGTTTGTCAAAAGGCCTGCCAATTGTAAGTTGGAACAAGTTTTTTTTCTCTCTGAATTCAAGGTTATATAATATGCTCATATGGGTTAGGCGCTGCTTTGGCATGATCATGATTCTCCTGATCTGGCAGTAATATTAGTCGAAATTAAGCTACCGGAGCAGTAGATAATGTTCTCAATAGAGCATTGTTCTTCAGTAAAATTCAATCCAAATTGAAATTTAGTTGGAGACATGTTGTCAAGGTCCATCTTTCTAGTAAGATTGCTTAACAGCATAACATAATTATTTCGATGCTGAACTAATCTATAGAGTCTTGCATAACACCCCACATGAACGATTAAATAAATAGTGGATAAGCAATATACACTGGGTGGCTCAAAAAGTCCTGACCATCTAAAATGTAAAATGTAGATCATAGACGTTGTCACGCTCATCACCCCCCGGACGGGTCAATGTCGCAGCCACTCTCATGTCAAAAAATGTCCCAAAGATATTGAAAAAAAAGGGATATACAAGTTTTCATAAAAGTGACAAATAGACCATATCCAGATGCCGTGATTGTACATAGTCATACAAAGATGAGAACTCATTTCGATAAAGTCTCAATTCATGGCAAAGAACATGTTAATTTTAATTCATGTCCTTACACAACACAGTATAAGTACTTGTAGGTTATAAACATTCATTAAGGTACTTTTTTCAATTCTACACCAACTTGACAAATAATCTTCCATGCTACTAACATTCAAAGTTATAATTCAAAATTCACTCCAGGAAAAAAATAATCTGGATCTATTGAAGAACCATGGAAAAAAAGTAGCAGACTGTCACCCTCATCGAAATCGAATTTTCTTTCGTCGTATATATTGACATAATAAAAAGAAACGCGTATATAGGTACCTACTATAGCTGCCACGGAAATCATGATCATATTTTTGACAAAAGCGCGCTAAAGCTTGCTCCTCAACGACAGATAAAAGCTACCACATACACGTGGGGGACCCGAAAAGCTGTAAGCTTTATTAAAGCTTATCCCAATGTGCTGGAGAGCATCTATTGCCGTATAACACAGGCATTATCTCTTGACACATTGAGCAGATATGAGAAGTGTGTGCGCTCCTCCATTCTGTTCTTATCTCTGAAGTTACTTGAATGGCAATGACAAAAAAAAAATGGAAACATATTGATGTATGTAACAGAAACATCCTTTGCTAAATATTATAACCTCATTTTCTAACTTGTTACTAGTTTTATAAATATTACGTAAGTACGTAATTAATAATCTGAAAAACCATAACATAAAACATAAAGCTTAATTTGGTAAAATGTTAAAACTATTTATTGTAATATTTTTCAAAAACTTTCAAGCTCTTAAAGTTAAAGCCCTTAGATGGGTCATAGTATATATTTATTAACAGTTTATAAAGTAAATAACATTTTACAAAAACTATCCGACTTTATCATATTTATTAGTATTTGTTCAGTGGTCGAAATTAGAATATAATTCTTAAATTTGAACACTATTGAGGTTTTTATGTCAAATTATAATTCAACTACATATTGGATAGGTATAATTTTTTGAATTTTGTTAATCAGAAAACGGGGTTTATTTAATATATCTACTGATTTAAAAAATCAAATTAAATTCAATAATGATAATATCATAGAAGCTTCTACTGAAGTAGTTTCTTGGGTTATTCATAGATGAAAATCTATCATGGTCGAAGAAATGAGGAAACAATTAGCTCCAATAATTGGAATTCCATTTAAAATAAGAAATTATTTACCTTTAAAATACCTGAAGTTAATATAATTTTCATTAGTATATTCAAAGCTTCAATATTCGATTTCAGTTTGAGGAAAATCTTGACTGAATGCTTTGAAATTACTTCACAATAAATTTATAAATTGCATATTCAAACTGAATTACAGAGAACCCACAGTTAATTTATATAAATCTAGGACTTTATTTGATATTTGTTCATTATATAAAATTAAAATTTGTATATTCATTCATCTTGTCGTAAATAATTTCAAACGTAAAAATTCAGTTTTTCATTTTAATAGTGATCAACACAATCATTTATCTAGATGTTCCAATAATCTTTGATCTTTAAAGATTAAAAAAATAATAATTGGCAAACGATAACGGCATAAAAGTAGATATATAATAGATAGCGAATTTAAAAAAAATGGCAAACAAAGAATCAAAAGTAGTTTTAAAAAATATTTATTATCAACGTTATATAATAAATAATTTTTATATAGCTTTTTTGATTAGATTTTTGATTTCATTGTTTATTCCAATAATTATGTTTTTTATAGATATTATTTAACTTTCCCTGTTTTAAACATTTTTGTTTATTGAGAAATAAATCATTATTACTATTAAGTATTTTTAACACATTTATCTAATTAATTTTGAGCTTGGTGCTTTTAGCTTCAACTTCGCCGCTGCCAAATCTCATATTCATCTATGACCGCACCATTCTTAAAATGAAGTTGATCTCCTTGAATTTTTTTCTTAGAATAATCTAACATTTAACCCTGTGCTAAACATTGTGGAGTGAGTTCACTTGCGTAATACTCCAAAGTTCGCACTCTGCTTCCAAAAAGTTTTTCCTTTTTCCTGTTGTGATTTTTAGAATATACTAGACGCCTCCGAACAGTTCTAAAAAAATAAGTCATCATGTTTATTCTCCGGATCGCTATTAATAACCCTATACTTATTTGCATTCCAATCACCCTATTTTTTTTTGGCTTCTCACAAAAATATTCTTTCAACTTGTTATTTTCGACAATTGCTATCATCAATCATCCATTATATTTCAGAATACATTTGTTTTTGTACCCCAAAAATATCATCAAAGTCCATCCATTCATCCATCCTCTCTCAATAATGGCGATCGTCGTTAACATACAAACACAAACACAAAATATATATATTATACCTTTTTTTTGCAGTAAAAACGCAGGAAATCATCCCTTGCGTAATGAACCGCACCATGATGGAGGAGGGTGAATTGGGCAAAGTTGACATCGAGAAAGGATTGTTGAAACATTACGTCGATAACGACATGCCCATCGATTGCCTTTGGACCATTACAGTCAGACCGAATTGGAAGGTAGGTCTATAGAATATAACAAATCTTTTTGTTTTAAACAGCAACCCCATATTCTTCGTAAAGTTTTGTATTTGAAATTAACTTGTAGATATAAGGCATCCAGTCATTTCTGCAATAGTTTTTGACTCAAAAAATTTGACATTAAAAATAATTGAAACAATTTCTTCTCAGTCAATTCCTCAAGTTTTGGAGCATTCTTTGAAATTCGAACCCCGAACGGAGGAGGTATACAATTCGACTGTCTGCTTTTTTGTTTGTTCGCGCGTTTTATACAGTAAACGTACTTCGATTTTTGATTTATTTGAAAGAAAAGGCTTGAAAAATCCTCCCATATTCATAAAAAGGCAAATCCGAAATATCATTCCCTCCGAAAACCGCCCCCGAAGGAAGTGGGTGGTGACGATTTTTCTCGAATATCAAGAATCTGAGATGGTATAATTAAAGATAGGACAATACCCGGAAACGTATAAATTAAACATTTTTTCAAAAGAGTTACGGTTTTCGAGATAAAGGTATGTTAAAGTCTCAAATAAATGTATTTTCAGCAGCACATTGTCAAATAAGTAGGGTTCGATAATGTGATCTTCAATTATTCTTCCCCAAACATTAAGTGACCATCGCTGTTGGTAATCAAAGGTCATCAACCAATGTGGAACCAAACCGTTGTTTTTGGAAGTTGCTTCATTAGAAAAAAAAAATTTTTAAGAGAACACTACAATCCTCCTCAAAAATGCCGTTCATTTCACTAGAAGCAAATGTCTTTTATCAAAACATGATACACTGAATCAGAAGTTGGGATATGTATAGATGTAGCTAAATAAATAGTACAAAACACATCAAATTTCCCGCTCGAACGAATACTGTAGTTTGTTTTATATCATCGCCGCATACAATTTCTCTCAGTTATATTGCCAAAACTCTGGAAATAAAAATTCACCAAGCGTGAAATAAAGACAAGACATTTCTCAACTACCTGCAACCAATATACGGCCGATGACAGTAAATTTAATATAAATCTAATACAACAATGAGGACAGTAAATATAACCCCGTCGATCATACCATTCGAGGATGATGCCGCCGGAAAATGTTGACATAAAACGATAGAAAAAATTGATATGATCTGTTTGAAATACATATTTTTGAGATATAATAGAGCAGCACGCTCGCCTCTATTGATAAAGGCTGATGATATTTGGCACAATATGGAAGTTTTACACACGAACATGTGAAATTCATAATTTAGTGTACTCGACATAGTCAGATAAAAAGAGAAAAGAGAGGCAAACAGATTTTTTAGCACTTTTTAGCATGTAGAAATAAAAAACCTGGTTCTGTTCTGACAAGGTCTGTTCAGTCTGGATTCCCGGCTACTCGGAAATCAAAGGGAATGAAGAGGCCAACACACTTGCCTGGAAAGGAGCACAAACTCCTTTCATTGGTCCAGAACCTTTCTGTAGTACAGGTAAATGTACCTACAAGAAAGAGTTTCAGGAGAAGGAAAAAATCGAAAGAGAAACACTCTGACGGAATCTTCCTGAGTTGAATCATTCCAAATAGTTTCTTGGAAGCTTTAATACTGCAAGATCTATCTGGATCTTAGCAAGAGTATGCTACATCTCCTCACTGGATTCCTTACTGGGCATTGTCGCCTCAGAAAGCACCTAACGAGAATGGGTCTAGCAGAGAACGACGAGGGCAAATTCTGTGAGGAGGAAACTGCGAATCGCCTCGCCATTGCTAGCCAACGCAAAAAATGCTATGGACAAGAAATATACAGAAATGAGGAAGTAGCCGCCTTGAAGCCATTCCATATTCTGGATTTCATTAGAACTCTGGAACTGAAGGGCGAGCTGTAGAATAGGTAATGGCGAGAACAGCTCTGTTGGGCGACACAATAGACCTCAAGGTAGCAGTGCAGTGAAAACACTTTAAATCTACAATCTATAATAGCTTACAATTATAACTAGTACTCTAGTGATACGTCATAATATGGATAATCATAAAAGCAAATCTTATGATCTAATCTAATTATAATCTGAGTTCACAGGATACAGATACTAAATCAGATCTCACAAAACTGAAAGTGTTGCTTTTTCTCTTATCTCACTTATCTTCCCTTTTCCCTGTTCATCGTTGTTTCCGCTTCATTAGTAACCCCTTACGATCCTCCTGGACAATTCTCTCTACAGATGCTACGCTAAGTTTAAGTGTTTCCGCGCATTTTTTGTCTGATGTCAAGCTCTTTATATTGTTGGTATTAGTACGCATTTCTTCATTTTTGAAATAATTCAGCAAATTTAAGACCATTTCATTCGCCTGTGTCTTGAGCAAATCACGTTTAATGGCTATTGCTCAACACCCAGTGTATACAGGATTCTCATTCAGTGCCACCGGCGAGTGATATTGGTACCAAACAAAATTAAAAAGGAAGCAACAAAATACACCGATTCGTTCCTGACATAATGCTGTCACAGACAGACAGACAGACCAATGGCTGAAAATATGTTTATTAGACTTGGAAAACTCTGAAACGTCAACATTTGTGAAAATCTCGATACCGAAAATTTCACATAATTACAATACTTTCCTTATATAGCTACTATAGTAGCGTAGGAAAGTAAAAACACGTTTTTACCCAACCAGCTCAAATTTACCAATGTTGTTAAGTACATTTTTATAGCTTCTGTAATTTTCATGTTTGTCTCTCTCTTATTCATGAAACACGGATGTTCCATTGTTTTGAAAGCACAGCTGTCTTTATGACTTATTTTTTCTGGATTCGAGAAAGATAGCCCTAACTATCCCAACCATTATTTTGGCTCCCCTGTAAAGTCCTGTCATTTTTGGCACTATCTTTCCAGATACCCTGTTTAGAAACAATCGTATCATACTAAAAAAAAAGTACTTCAAACATCAAAAATAGCAGTCTCAGACTCCACACAAACATTCACGAGTTGAATCTCAATTCTGCAATAGCATCACCACTCGTTAAAGTAGCAACACAAGTTTTCAATACAACACAATAAATATCTAGCCGACTCCCCATTCTCGTCTGTGCCATGTAAGCGGAAATGTTTCCAAGTTGATTACGGGTGAACAACACAACTTGCACTTCTTAGCACTGGAGAAGAGAAACTTCCATCAGACCCACAACAACTCCTTTCCCCACCCACCCCCACGCCTTCTCAAAACGCCTTCTGCGACTAGTGCCCACAGTTGAAAGCCGAAGTGGGCTAGCAAACTTCGATCCAGTGTGCAAATGGGTCGAGTCCATCGTGGAAATGTCCGACAACTTGTTTAATACTCACCCCTGTCGTTTATCCAATCAACGTCAATTAATAACTTTATAATTAGATAAAAAGGGAAACTGGCACATATATAGGTACACATATATGGAGATAGATGTACAGGGTGGCCAAATAAGGGTGCAAAGTACTGTATCTCGGAAAATAATCATTTCTTGATCCGCAGAAGAAAAAAAAATTCATCATCTTAATTGCATGAAATTTTAAGAAACAAACTTATGTTATTCCAAGATCCATCTTTGTTAAACCTGACAATCTTTGGTTTAAAATCTAATCAGTTATTTGGCCACTCGGTATAAAAGAGGAATATAGATAGATACATATGTATAAAGTCTATTCGTAATAAATGAAAAGCAAATATGACTCTATTGGTGATAAATTAACTTCTGAAATGTGCCATGAATATTTGTCGAGATCTATCAGGTTCAATTAATGATCTAATTGGAGGCTACGAACTCATGTCAACTAGATGAAAGTACAAATTGTACACAAAGTTTGAAAATTTACCGTTAAATTGGGTAGCAGCTTCCACAGAATCTGAAGTGGTATTTATATAATTTCCTTTATATTTAAAATAAGCTGCAATGTTGATTTGATGATTTATAAAGTAATTATATCCTTGGGTAGCCATTTTCCGTGCTTTTCTTTAGTTTCAAGATATGACCCTAATGTTCTGATCCATGAGATTTTTGCATGTCCCTGTTCTATCAGTCGGGTTCAGTTCCAATATTGTTTTGAGTAGACAAAGTTCCTCTATTATTCAAATCTTTTAAATAAATACCAAATAGTCAACCTCTGGTTGTTTTGAGCCGAGTATAAGCAAATTATTTAGATTGAAATATTGTATAATGGGTTTTCTCCTTTGAATAACTCCAAATCCTTGAACTGTATTTTAAAATCGAGTTACACTATTAAATTATCTACAGTTTATTTCACGAATCATGGCTATTGTGTGTAATCATTCACGAGCTTTGTACATATCGCTATACGTCTCCACGCATCTTATTATCATGAAATTCTCTACTACGTTTGTCGATCTAAGCTACGACATCAGTATGTCAAGCTTATGTGCTTTTATACAATGATATGGCGCTGCACGTATGTCCGAAGGCAACGCAATCTTTATTTCATAGGCGTCACAAAGTCATTGTGACATTTCAGTTAATTCAGGTGCATAAATTTGTACTCCATAACTCAAGCAATAAATTTGTATTTTATGTGTCGGCATTATTGTTGATAATATATCTTTCATATTATGTTTGCTTATTTAATCAATCGATATTTTTTCCTCTAATTATATGAACTTCCTTAAATGCCATATCTTAGCTCGAAATAGTTACGCCACTGATTTACTCCTGTCAGTTGGATTGATCCATTTTTCGTGTTTTCAAGACAGACGCCAACATTCGTGAAACAAACTGTACCTTGAATTTTTCCATTTCAGATATATCTTCAATTTGCCGAATTCAATTTGGAAAAGCCAAACGATTGTCACAGCAACTTTGTGCAGATCTTTTCCGGCAAAACTGACATGGAATCCATTGATAAGGAGTTTTGTGGTTCGATAGCCGATGCAATTCCATCCAAAGGGTCCATGATGTTTGTTAGATTCTTTTCGGAATCGAAAGGATCGAAAACATTGTTCCTAGCCAATTTCACTGCATTCAGAGATCTTGGGTCAGGTAAGAGACATATAAATAAACTATTATTATGTTTTGCTAATTTATTATGTTATTACAGGAAGCATTAATAAAGTATGCAATAAAACCACCGAATTCTACTGTGAGGACGCCACCTGTATACACAATAGCCTGGTCTGCAATAAGAAATATAATTGCAGATTCAGGTGGGACGAAGATGATGAAATTTGTCAGGCAAGTCGAATTTTCTATTTCTAAATATTACTCATTCAATTCAGAGCAATCGCTTGAAACATCTAACCTTACTTTAACAGAATTCAGAGAATTTTTCATCATAACTCGACCATTTGATGAGCTTTTCCCAAACCTAACCTACCTGAATTACCGCAACCCAAATTGCAAGTCAGCACAAAACATGTGACACTGTGGTTTGAAATATGCGATCTATGGTTGTCATGGACTGAGACGTCGTCGGAGATGCGCGTGATCATATCTTGTATTCGTAGTATTCTGCTTTCAATGTATATACATTAAATCGAACTATCCCCATATCTCAACAATGTGACTCAAATTATAATCTCTGGACTTTTTGCTACAATATAATCTCTTAATCATATGTGAATAGTCAAATTGTAAATAAGACTGATAGTATATTCTTAACATTTCATCATAGAACAATGTTTTGCCTAAATTAGCCTACGTCCATCTGAGAGATACCAATTCAAATGATATTTTATAGGTTTATTCAAAATTTATATACGTTCAACACAAAAATATGACTCAGTAAAATACGTGGAAATTAGTACCTTAGTTTGAATGATCAAATATAAGAGCAATAGATTCATACCAGCGTTCTGAATTTAGTTTCTTCCATTGTTTCTGATTAGGTATACCATCCGCTTTGTTTAATACGATTATGAAACAGTGCTTGAAGAAAAGATAATTAATTTCCCAATTTCTACAGATAACAAAGAAACTTTTCAATTTCGGTGGAATCATAGATATTCAATCTATACAGGCAAATATTGATAGAATCGAAGCACAAAATACAGGACGATCCATTTGAAATTAACACACAAAGAATTATTTAAATTCGACTCACTCGTTCACTTTATAAATGATATTTTAGTTCTCTTCACGATAACCTTACAATATTTAATAACTTAATCACGCTAAATAATGCAGGACTGGAGAGTTTTCTCAATGATCCACCATTGAAATCAGTCTGTGTCTCATGTCATATTTTTAGGTTATGTTTGGTATTTGATTTTTAAACTACCTTTTAATTAACCTATAAAAAATTATAGGTATTTCCATTTTTCTCAAGTTTTGTATAGATGATTGTTACAGTATTAAACACATTGACCCACTTATGAATGATTTGGCAATTTTTGTGTATTTCCAAGATTTTATAGTTCACCAATCCACCTGTAAAATATTGCTAAATACACTTATATTTTCTGAGATAAATGCATTCAAATACATATATACCTACAAACTCTTGTAATTTATACATTTATAAATCATCTTTCCGTATTTTCAGGAGTCCCGGTCTATGACATGGTCCGGTGATCATATTATCGTCATTATGGTCATCTTCTCATTGATACTCACTGGCATGTGCGTAACCTTTATATATAATTGTATAACAAAACTGATAAGGGACCATCAAACGATACAGGTGAGTAGAAAGAATATTTTTTGCAATATTCTTTTTATATTATATTTTATGGAAATTTTCCCAGAACTCGTCTTCAAAATATATTTCAACCAAAAGATATTTTCGATGTTGAAAATAGCATATTAAATATAATAAAAACAAAAAATAATATGTAGCCATGATGATTTTGGAACCTACGGTTGCTGTGGTTCAGAGCTAAAGGTGTAGGATTTATATACCAAATGACTAAGGTTCGAGCCACAATACGCCTGTTCTACCGAAATATACTTTTTCTTGTAATAAATATTTAGCTATTTAGTTAGATTGATAACTTTTGCACCAACTTCACATGTACCAGCACCATTCGAATTAATATTACTTTGTAATTTTCAGTGCACCAATTAATAATGTTGGTCCAATTTTTATAAGAAATATTCATTTCACACTCTTGAGTATAATATTTGTCACGAAAATCGTTGAAAGTTCACTAATACCATAGAAGATAGTACTTATCGTATTATCCACGTATATTATTTGCTTGTACTTGTTATTATTTAGAGATCTCATAACGTCGTGGCGGAGATACGCAAGTATTTTAGATTTTACCATTTTACCATCGCTGTAACTCGAAAACCGTAACTCTAAGGAAAATATTTTTAATTATAAATGTTGCTACAAATAATCTGGTCTTCTATGTGGTTCCCTCAGATTTTCAATTTTCTAATGAAATTTCCTCCTCCATATAGCGAAGTTGAACATATTTGGGAATTTAACATCGCTGTAACTCAAAGACCGTAACTCGTTTTAAAAAATGTTCAATTTAAATAATTTCGGATGTTTACCTTTCTCTAACTCTGTAACCTCAGATTTTCGATTTTCGAAAAAAAATTACCCTTTCACCCCCTTGATGGGAGTTTTTGAAGGGAAGGAGATTGTGGATTTGAGTTTTTACGAGTATGGGAACGTTTTTCAAGTCTCCTTTTTCGAATGATTAAGAAATCAGCAAAATCGAAGTACCCAGGTTCAGTATATAAAACGCGCGGACGAACCAAAAAAAAAGCAGACAGTCGAATTGTATACCTCCTTCGTTTGAGTTCTAGTAAATATTAGTTTATTATTTGAATTATGGAGATTATTAATTGTGTACAGTTTTTCTTTGTACAGATATGCATTTTCTTGATGGACAGAATAAATTTTATTTATGCAACATGATCACATGAAAATTTGAAAAAAAGACAAAAATAGCAATAACTTATTTATTTATTTGTTTATTTATTGGCAATTATAATTTTCCCCGTATCAGGGGATACTGTAAAAATGAACCTGAAGAGAGGTTCATAATCTCTCTGTGCTCTGTGCGTCAAGATAAAGATTACAAAACAACAGAAACAAATAAATAAGAAAATAAACTTAACAATAAAAAAATCTGATGATCTAATATAAAATAACGATTTTAAATTTAATATATAAAATGTAAGGACCATTACGATTGAAGTGAAGTTGCAAATAGTGTTCTGGATTTTAAAACCTTACATAACATTACAAGTAGATATTGATGTCGCTATTCCAAATCGGATAGAAATAAGTACTTTTTTAATTGATTTAAATATAACATAATGTTATAGTTCAACAAATCAGAACTTGTTTGAAATAGTGTCATCAGATTGTACTCGCATGAGATAGAGTTCTATTAATGTGTGATATGTTGATGTCTATACTTAACGTTAATTAATTAATGCCGCAATGAACGAACACACCAACTGTACCCATAACCTAGAATAACACTTCAGTTCTGTTTAAGCATGTAACCTATCAGAGGGTGATAGATTATTCTATCTTACAGAGCCGGTAACTACTCGTTGCTGGTAGTACTCAATAATGTATACATATATACAGATGTATTAAGTCAAGTAGATCACTATCGTGGCTAAAACAAGCGTTTGGCGTATTTACAGCAATCATGTTATATAACTGTGATAGTATTGTACTGTACATAGATACTCGAGTTGGTCTTGTGGTAGAGAGACTGAATGAACAAAGACCTGCCATAATTAGGCCTATCAACGTTGAACTGTTATGAAATTTAGTTGTGGAGACCCTCAAGATTCAATTTTGGGGCCATTATTATTTAATGCCAATATTAATGGATTATTGCAACTTAATATACTGGGTGTTGTTGTATCATTTGCGGATGACACAATTATATGTGTGGTGATAGTTGAGAAGAATGCTAAATATTCCTTAAAAATTATAGGAAAATGGTTTCATTATCACAATATATATGTCAAAATCGAGTGTTCTAAATGTGTCTCTATACGCGGATAAGCTCCCTGTTACAGACGGACTGACAATACGTGATGATTTTTGTTATAATAATATAAATTGTAAATGTGATATAATAAAAAGAGTAAATGAAATTAAATACCTGAAAATATTTTTAGAATTGCTAAAAAAGTAAAATACCTTCTTTTTCTTTTCTATAAAATGAGATAAATTCATGAAAAAATTGGTTTATTAAAATTATACCATGCTTTGTTCTGTAGCGTCGTATTTTATGGGATTATCTGTTGGGGCTCAGCTTATTCAAATGCATTAATGCCGGTAGCCAGAATACAAAAGCGTACCATCAAAATTTTAACGTTTATTAAACAACACAACCTTTTGAGTGAGAAACGATTGTTGAATATCAATCAAAAATATATTTTGGAAGCACTAATAAATAATCATTGTATTCTACGGAAACAGTATACTATTGCTGAAGCATCTGTATGTTCTAGACATAAATCGTTTGCTCTAAATAAAATAAAATTAAATATTGACCAAAAAAAACAAGTTTATATCGATCCAAACTTATCTATAATAGATTAGATAATCGTCTGAAAAAAAATCACTTTTCTAGAGGGCGTATTAAACATATTAAGACTTGGATATTAAATAGTTTGAAATTATAATATATTGTTATATTATATGTTTTTATTTAATACTTTTTAGTGCAACATCAATCGAAGTCTCTCCTTTTTTTAAGTTATTTATTCGTCATTCGCATTTCACCACCTTCTACGATTAGATAAATCTGATGTCACCAGTGAACTAGATCAGCAATGAACTGGAACGGCGATAAAATGAGAGATGGTGATGAACTGGACTGGCGATGAAACGGCCCCTATTACCATTAGGTACATACATAATCGAATCCATTTCGTTTGAATCGACACATCATGCTGGAGTCTCTCAGTATCTCAGTTCATATCCTCTTACTCGCATTGAGAAAAGGGAGATGGAGACGGCATATGTTCATAATATACATATACCTATACCTATATATTAACTGACAACGTGTCCATATGGGGCCCAGCAACTTATGCAGCTGCTGGCAGTTGCCAGAGTTTGGGAAATGATTATGCGGAGCCGAGATGATCTCTAATATACAGGGTGGTGCACTTCAGCTGCCGTCTTCAACAGCTCATTTTTTGGTTATGCCAATAAATTATTAACTATCTGTGAATAATAATATCAAATTAACATGGTCAAGGACTCTGTTAGGTCTTTTTATACCATGTCTCATGTGAGATTCTACCACGTTGGTACTATTTAGGTACATTTTAATTATATTCATGAGCCCGTCGTGCAGAATCGTTTTTTATGTTTTTATATCTTGTGATTATCATTGAAGAATACATCACCGAGTTTTTTTTTAGACAATATGTATAACCCAAAATTTCAGAAGATGTGCCTTCATCTATAGATGAAGATTGCAAAATATCAAACTCCTAACTTAATTATTAACAACGCAGCAATAAAATACGGGAGCTGTGTTACACCACCCTGTATATTTTATGAGCGTTCGTTGCCAGCTACTTTAAGGATTACATGTTGGAAAGCACTTGGTCCACTAAAGACACAAGACTTGATGAGCTTAGGGATTTTGGCCTCAAAGTTATAAGGTTTCAGTTCTGTTCTTTGTTTTGATGCTAAATTATAGCACCGCTACGTTATCACTGGAAACAAAAATCTGCTAATTGCATAATAGTAAGATACACAAAGTAGGCCTCAAACTAATTTTCATCAAGTTCAATGATTTAGGTCATAGAAATATTATCAACTTGCCCAAACGCTACAAAATAAGGAAATAAATATAACAAGTTTAAAACGACATAGATCCATAATATAATACTTATATCTATGAATAAAGTTATAAAAGGTCTATAAAAACCATAAAACTGCTTGACATGGATAAAATCTATGATTTTATGTAGCAAGCATTGGGAATTATTAATGTTGTAGCGTGACTCGGTTCGCCAGTTGGGAGCAAACAATAGGTGACTCCCGTGTACCGGGTGTCTGATTAAGAGAAATACCTGGCTGACGAAAAACTCATTGTTCTCTAAAATTTACCCAGTAATAGTAAGCCAACTCAATAAAATCGCTGTAACTTTTGTACCGCTTTATGGATTCGGGCAAACATTGTATTGTTTGAACGATAATCCATTACTCAATAATATATTTAATTTTCGTATCATGCCATTGGTTTTAACGAGAGCTAGATGGCGTTATGTGACAATGTTATGTATTCATTTTTCCTTAGGATTTTATACATATTTTTAATTCATTCATCTAAAAGAACATTAAATTTAAAGGGAAATAGTCCAAACCGCAACTAGATATCTAATTATATTAATAACATATAAAATAAGGGGGGCCGGGTGTAGAAGACCCTAATTTAAGTATTTATCATATAAGATTATGCAAAATATTCAATTTAATTGAGTATATTTTCACCTGTAACAAATTGCACAAGTATATTACCAATACCTATATTTTCTCTTAATTCACTTAGAAAATAAAAATTGAAATACGTTTTGGACTATTTTCCTATAAATTTAATGCTCTTTCAGAGGAATGATCAAAAAATACAATATCTTGTTTGAAAAATCCGAAGGAATTTTGAAAATATAAAATTGTTCACATAACGCCATCTAGCGCTCGTTAAAACAACTGGCATGAAATGAAAATAAAAAATATTATTGAGCAACGGATTACCTTTCAAACAATAAAAAGTTTGTCAAAATCCATAAAGCGGTACTAAAATTGCAACGATTTTATTGAGTTGACTTTCCCTGGAAAAATTATTGGAGTAAACTTACGTGAAATTATCTGTGAATTACAAATATTTAAATTCAATAGAGACTACTGACAATTTTTTATTCCTTAGTTGTAGGATATACTATAAATTCGGAGATACAGCCGGGTACCTCTCTCAATTAGACACCCGGTATATTGATAGTTTCAAGAGCTGTATTGTGGATCCAGCAAGGGTAGCTTGGCTCAATGATAAAGTGGACCTTCGCTGATCAAAGAGTCCAAGAGTTCAATTCCAGTCCATTAGACACACTTATTTCTAAATAAAAAATAATAATATACTTGATGATAATATGACAAAATACAATAGTATATAAATAGAAATAAAAAACAGATTACTGGGATGAACTTTCTTAGATAATAAAAATAAATTAATTTATCCACTTATCCTTCTGAATTTCTCCTATAAAATCCTTGCGTTTACTATGGTCTACCTTAACAGAAACGTACGGAACGCTCGGAGTATGAATTCTGCACGGACTTACCCCATTTTTAATTTTAATAAATTGATTGATCGATTCATTGCCAATAAACAATTCCAAATAATTAGACTATTCCATTCCTCGTACACTCTCAAAGCTATTTTCACTGAATGAAGAAAGCCATATAAATCAATTTGAGTTAATGGTTGTGAGACGTCAACGAATTGATTGAATTCGGAACGGAAACATTCACAGCTCGAGAAACTACAGCTCTAAGAATCAACACTATAAATTCTCGCATTGAATGCAACTCTAAGGCACAATCGGTCACGTTGGACATATTAACTCAAGTCAAATCGTTTTATGTGTCTTTTGTTACTCTGTTCGCTCTTACCCATTCTCTAAACTTTTCCCGCTATGTCTTGCACCTTGCTTTCCGTTTTCAATAGCTCAGTAGAATTTAACGTTTTGCTTCATCGTTCAACTTCATCACAATAATTTCGCTGTATATTGTAAATTACCGTCCTAAAATGGACCTCAGGATACAGATATTGTTTTCTTTGATTTAAATCCACGACTTTTGCCCTGATGAAGATAATAATCATTCTCGAAAGCTTGGCCAACTACTTCTAGAAGAACGGCACAACCCTGTATAACACTGCTAACGTTTCCAGCTCCATCTGACGTGTGTGCATATAACTACTATATAGCATCGCTCCTCGACACGCAAACACTTTTACGAGAATATCTTTTTTTCCTTTTGAGTTAGTGTGGCCGGCTAGTGCCGCAGCCTTTTGAAATCTAAAATGTCCAAAGTGCACACGACATTCAAGTTCGAGATTTTACTCAAATTGAACGACTTTCCTCTCGAACTTTTTGTCAACTAGAATTTTCACTTCTTAAGCTGTTGGTAGCTTCAAATACTCTCAAAAAAAAAGAGAGAGAGAGAGAATCACACATGTTGGACATTTTCAGCTGGGACTGCTTTATTCGTTTTATAGAAAAGTAGCAGCGCCAACTGGAAGGTGTGGCTTGGAATGCTGAAAATCTATAGAAATTCCAATTTAAAGTTACTTTGCATAAGCTTTCATAAAAGCTAGTGGAATTTGGTACATTAAACAGAAAGTCACTATATAGGATACTTCTATATACATATCATGTCAGTATAGAAGAAGGTAAGTTCTTTGCGTATAAAGTTCATATAGATATGCGTTTTATAAACATTATGGATTGGATGAAAATTTGACGATTTATTGAACATTTGTAAAAGTAAGCCACATTTTTCTACAAATCGTTATATCTTCGTTCCGCATAACATTTTAGTACAAAACAAGCCATGTTAGTGAATCCCTTTCTGTAACGAATGGGTATACCACAAGGCACTGTATTAGGCCCTATCCCAATAATTTCTTACATAAACTCCTTATTGACGATAGTGAAAAACATCTCAGATTAGAATTGGAACAATATATTAAATTTCTACTATTATATATTTTAAAAACACATAACAATAGTTTCGGCACACTGTACCTTCGAGGGTGGTTTTTGGAGAGAAGGAGATTTTGTATGTGAGTTTTTCCAAAAAATTGGTCCATTTCTCAACTCTCCTCTTGCAAATGAATCAAAAATCATCAAAATAGATTAAAAAACAAGCAAATCCAAAACCTTTTTTGAAACGTACAGCAGATATGCTCCTAAGAATTATAATAGCCTATACCGAATATCGTAAATACTAGGTATATTAAGAGATAAATTGCTCAATACGGAAACTAAAATCAGAACGTAAAACATAATCAGAGATTAATAAAAAACGACTCTTCCTTTTTTATACAGACTACTTCAACACCCCCTTGCGCTCATAACATAAAAATTCAGGGGGAGCAGTAACTCGTAAATCCCATCCATAATCTTTCAGGAATATCACACATTATATCCTACCTTCTGAGAGCTGGTTTCGAATCATTGTTTTTCTGAGCCCATATCCTTTCCGAAAAGGTAGGTAGGTACATATATATATATATATATATATATATATATATATATATATATATATATATATATATATATATAAATACCGATAGCCAAGTGCTTGTTGGTTGCTCCATGACTGTAAATGGCCACATAATGAGGAAAGTTTACTGAACTTTTGCAGAGATCCCGTCTTCTGCCACACATTGGTTGGAACACACAAATGTAGCCAAATGACCTGACATCATCCCAACTACATGAGTATACAAACTCTCTAATTACATTTGTATTTATCTGCTTTAATTGGTTGTTGCTAATTTTCCTTTATTAGTCTTTTTCACTTACAGTTCCAGTTCTGGTTGGTTGTTTTAGATACACTTTGCATTTTTTTCTCAAGTAAAACGTCTACGTCATTAGCTAGAAACTTTTACGCAAGTTTTCTTTTGAACTGCCGATACTATTTCACGGCCAGTGGATTCTCAGTAAAAGGGCCCCCCCCCGTCTGGTACGGAAGCCTATAAGATTGTGAAATAGCTCTAATATACAGGGTGGTTCTCCGGGAAAGACATCGATCAATTGTGAGCAAACGTCAACTACAGACAATCTGAAAATTTGGTGACATACATCCAAAGTCACTGAGGAACATACGTCTAAAATAGTTTTTTTCATGTTTGTCGCATTTTTTGTACAATTTTGAAAACATATTTAAGTATAATTTCCAATACCTAAGTCTAACCGTTTTTGACATTTTTCATTTTTTTTTTCAAAAATTAAATTTGCAATTCAAAACATAATTATCAGTCTTTTCTATTAGAAAGCCTTGAATATTTAATTTTGACAATAATTTGTACAGAGTGAGCAAAGATGAAGCTTGAAAACTAGATAAAAATAAAACGCAAAAGTATTTTTTATTAAATAGAAACCACAGTTTTTTATTATTTTATTGCAACTAAAATAACAGGAACTTTGTATAGGGTTAAATATACCGAAAATCCGTATTTTTTTTAAGTGCTACACATCTTTAAGTTTATGATAAAAGTGGACCTTGATTGCATTATGAAAAGTCAAAAAAAAACTAAGAAAAATCAATGTAATACTTTTCATTTGCAAATTTGAGTAATTATCATTCCGAGAAGACTTGATTATACAAATGAAGATTATTTTTTTATTACTAACTATTTTACCCGGCACTTCCCGGCAAACTCTTTGGTAAATTGTGTCATAAAAAATATCGAGTATGAAACCCTTCTACGTAACTGTTCAACTCGCACGTAGAATCAGTCCGAACAACCCAAATCCATCCAAAGATATGCACCAATCGAGAATAGCATGTGAATTTCTCCTACATATGCCGGATATTCCGGTATGAAACCCTCCACATTCAAGTCCCAGTCGCACTGCCAGACTCTCACAAAACAGTCCAGTGACATACTAAGTACACACAAATATTGCGAAAAATCGACGAAAATTCAGCTAATTTTTAGTATAGACAGCCTTATACAAAGTTCTCTTTGTTTTTGCTACATCACTCAATAAATTGTTAAAAAACTGTGGCTTCCATTTGAAAAAATCTGGTGTGTCCACTCACACGACTTTCGTACCGCTCGCAGGCTAGTTCCAGTGAATGAAACATTTTACACTATTACTCTTCTTACATAGCGACAATAATATCGGTAGTAAAGTAAAAATCCTCTGGTCAAATCGTGCTACCACTCATTTATTTCAGCATGTCAAGACAAAAACAATGGTCATGTAACATTGTAAGATGAAACGTTTAGCCAGAATCTGAAGAAACATGTGGAAAATACGGAATTTTATTCAAGCATAACTTTTTTGTGCTTTTTCTCAGAGATGGCGGGTGGTAAAGGGCTCTCAGAAGAATACTTTAGGCAAGTTTAATCAAAATCCTTAGAGCCGTTTTCGCGCTATAGTCTTGAGCAAATCATGTTTTTTGGCTATAGCACCCAGTGTATACAGGATACTCATTCAGTGCCACAGGCGAGTGATATTGGTACCAAAAAAAATAAAAAAGAAAGCAACAAAATACACCGATCCGTTCCCGAGATAATGCTGTCACAGACAGACAGACAGACGGACACACAGACAGACCAATGGCTGAAAATATGTTTATTAGACTTAGAAAACTCTGAAGCGTCAACATTTGTAAAAATCTCGATACCGATACTATAGTAGCGTAGGAAAGTGAAAAATTACTTTTGACTTTTTTTGGGATCTAGATTTCAAGCTTCTTTTTTGATCTGTACAAATTATTATCAAAAAAACACTGATAAAATAGATCTTATTCTGCAAGAAAATCAACCCAAATTAAATATTAAAGGCTCCTCACACGAAAGATTGATAATTAGGTTTTGGACTGAACTTATTTTTTTACAAAAATATTTGAAATATGTCAAAAACAAACAGTGAGACTTAAGTATAGGACATTAAAAATAAAATGATTTCAAAATTGTACAAGAAATCTAAAAATGTGGTAATATACAGGTTATTCCATTAAAAATAACAATGCTGGCATCTACTTCCAGTATTAACCGTAAATGCGACTAACATGAAAATATTTTAGTTAGTATGTCACCAGACTGTTTGTATTTCCCGGACAATCATCTTGAAGAGACTTGAGAACGCTACTAGATTTAGGAAAATAATGTATTTCTAGTATTTTTTTCACAGTTTTCTCAAATGTTCTCGCTATTTTGTCATATATATATATATATACAAAGTCCACATAGGCATACTTCTATCTCATGGAAGTATCGAGAAACCGCGCAGAAAAATTGCCTTTCTAATTAAAAATACCGTCTCCACCAAAAGAACAAACAGAAAGATCAACTCTACAAATACACCACAAAACTAAGAGTAACAATTTCCTGCAACACTGCAACAGAAATACCTAATCACCAAATCATTTCAATAACATGAGCCAATAGAAAAACTGTTG
Source organism: Crioceris asparagi (assembly GCA_958507055.1). Classification (NCBI taxonomy): domain Eukaryota; kingdom Metazoa; phylum Arthropoda; class Insecta; order Coleoptera; family Chrysomelidae; genus Crioceris; species Crioceris asparagi. The sequence continues at coordinate 129,583,387 of OY293826.1, forward strand.
TTTAATAGATCAGCGGCAATACTCGGCACAAACAAGCTTAAAAATTGCAGTAATGTGACAGAAAAAGAATGCTTGAACCACATATTATGTTGAGAGTGGTAGAACTCGCGAATATATTTCTGCTGCGATGCTCGTCTAGTCCAGGAGGAATTGGATTTTGCAAAGCAAATGATTCAAATAGTTTCCTGAATGGTAACTTTCAACTTATATCAAACCAGTTTCGGAGCAGTTACACGGTTAACATTTATTTAAACCTTAAAGAAAAAGTTTCGTTATTATGACCATTCTGAATTATATTGAATTTTTCTATAAGTAAATAATAGAACATTATTTCCAATTACAAAGTGTTCTGACTTTTCTCTGTAATTGTCTGTATTTCTTGAGTTTCTTATTGAAATGATGTATAAAAGTTAATATGTAAAAGGCGCGTAAATACATAAAAAAATATCAAACATACAGTTGAATTGTATACCTCCTTCGTTCTGGCAAAGTCTGGAACAAGACCGAACACATATTTAATTTCTACTAAGTAAAGACGAAATTGTCAAGATTTCAGGATGTAGTTTTCTAAGTATGATTGCTGAAGAAATAGAAATATGTATTAGCTTAGTCACTTGTGGAGTCCCTCAAGGTTCAATTTTGGGTCCATTATTATTTAATGCGTATATTAATGGATTATTGCAACTTTACATTCCGAGTGTTATTGTATCATTTTGCGGATGACAAAGTCATTATGTGTAGTGGTGACAGTTGGGATGAAGTTACAGCCAATGCTAAATATCCCTTAAGAAATATAAGTTAAAAATGTCAGATTTACTGACAGTGTAAATTAAGACAGTTACAGGTTAACCCCTGAAGATGCCAACCTTGTAGGCGAAACAATTGTCGGGTTTGACAAAATAAAGTGTTGTTGTTTAATGTGATAGTTCTGTGTTTATTATTTTAACGTGAATAAATTAGTATTTTTCTACCTAGACAGCTGCTGATTTTACTGAAACGATTTTTTTTTCACTTATCGCTATATTTGATGCTTGATCTTTTCTGAACTATTATTTCAACGGAAAAGCAACCAACATTCCCCTGCCCCGCACCCCTGGGTGTAAATATTATATAGCAAATTTATCGTCGCGTAAGCAGTCCAGACAAAAAAGACAATAAAAGAGAGACAGAGAACGAACAACGAACGCTAATAACGGCGATCCATAAATTCAAGCACCACACTAATTTCCAAATACAATTACACGTACATACATATCCAGAGTATAAATTCGGGCTACGTGCATTCCCAAAGACCACACTGAGACATGAATTATTGTGGTGGAACATTCATTTGATCAGACCCGAAGATACGAAAAATTATTGGCTGTTCCTTGGAAGGATTTCGGTTTTCTACTATTTATTATGTTGGACAGCAAATGAGATTGGTGGAAGTTATGTCCTTTTTTTTCGCTCTTCGGTTCTGCAGATATTTTATATATATATAGAGGGGATGGTTGGATTTATCACATATTTGATAACATGGAATTTATTGCATTTGCAAAATGTTGGCATTATCAATTAATAGAGTCTTGCAGTCTGCAGTCTTGAACAGTACATGCAGCTTGATAGTAACTTCAAGTTATACGAAAACTAAGCAAATTGTATAAAAACAGGTTAGTTTTTTGCGAAAATTGAAAATATGAGACATCCAAATTCCAGGCGAGATTATATGTAGCAACATTTACTTTGGACATTTTCCAAAAAAAGCTACGGTTTTCGAATTACAGCAGTGGTAAAGTCTGAAATATGTGTATTTCCGCCGCGATGTTTTGAGATCAGTGACTAAAAACAAGTACAAGCAAATAATATAAATTGGATAATGGCATAAGTACTATCTTCTTTGGTATTAGCGAGCATAATCTGATTTTCGTGAATAATCTTACATTCAAAACTGTGAAATAAATATTTTTTACGAAAAATTTGACTTATTATTATTATTATTTTTATTTATAATATTAGTTCTGCTGGTTCTGGTCGTTTTAAAGTTGGTAGCAAAATTCTTCTATTTAAATACAATTTGCACAATTTCTAAAATACCAGCACCAGTAAAATTAATTTTATTTTGTATTTTTAAGTGCACCAACTAATAAAGTGGGTCCAATTTTTCTTAAGAAAACATTTGTGAATCAAATAAATTTAGAAAATCTTCAAAATCTTTAAATGCATAGATATGTTTCAACCTAATTATGACACCATTCAATTTCGATTCCAATGACTTGGGTTTGCCAGGTTTATTGAGGTGAAATTTACCTAAGAGTTATTGTCATTTACGCTCCAATATATCGGAAATAATTCTGCATCATTTCAATTCTATTAGACATAATAATATTCAATCACATAATAGTTGTAAAGCTCAAAATTACCACTCCATTACTATCCAGAATTTATGATTAATTAATTGATAATATTGAAATAACTACTATTGATATATACCTACCTTGTATCAATATTGTTGTAGTTTAGTTAGTTTATGGCAATAATAATATGTTATGCAGTCCAAATTACGCCTCCGATCCAAGTATTATACAGGGTGGTCCCAATTATAATGGAGAAACTTTAACAGCAGATGAACTTTTTATCTAATATATAAACTTATCTCCAAAAACACTTCGTTTTGGAAATACGCGGTGTTGAAATATTGCGAAATAAATCGGTTTTTCATATTAAAAAAAATATACTAGATTTTGCTTTCAAACTTAGTAGGTATTATTGCCATTTAGAAACAAATTTATAACATGATAAACACTTGTTGTTTGTTTCACCAGTGGCGTTGGTGAGACCGTTTTGATTAATTTAAATAATAAAAAAAGTTGTACTCCAATGGCTTATCGCAATTTTATTAACAAATTTAGTTATCCAGATCAATTCTAAACAAAAATGGTCTCTCTAGTCTTTTCGCTAAAACGAACCGTTTTCGAGAAAAAAATAATTTTTGTTTGCATGTGTACCTAATATCTTAGGTTTGCAAATGTGATGTGAATAAAAACGAATTGAAATAGCGCGAATTATCTTAATTTAATTTGCAAACCTAAGATATTAGGTGCACATGCAAACAAAAACATTTTTTTCTCGAAAACGGTTCGTTTTAGCGAAAAAACTAACGAGACCATGTTTGTTTAGAATTAATCAGGATATCTAAATTTGTTAAAAAATTGCGATAAACCATGGGCGTAAAACTTTTTTTATTATTTAAATTAATTAAAACGGTCTCACGAACGCCACTGGTAAAACAAAAAAAAGTGTTTATCATGCTCTAAATCTGTTTTTAAGTGGCAATAATACCTACTAAATTTGAAAGGATTTTTTTCACAATATTTCAACACCCCGAATCTCCAAAACGACGGCATTTTTGGAGATAAGTTTATATGAACTTTTTCAATTATTTTTCTCTGCAGAATACGCTGTTTTCCGTTATAATTCGGACCACCCTGTATACATACCTACAATATCTAGCAGTCTGATACAGGGCACATTATATAATTGATAACGCGGAACCATAACCCTTGATCACTCATCAGATATGAATATAATAATACCTACAGATATTCATGCACTCTCTAAAGGTGGAGTCACACGCCGCAGCAACTCCAACCCATGCCTGCAAGCAAATCAATTTCAATGCGACAGCATAAACAAACTATAAAAATCATCGAAAGATTTCAAGTTGCCCAGTGGCGTGCACCTGACTGTTGCATTTAAACTCCCAAACATGCTGGCTTAGGTCGGAGCGGATCGGTGTCGCGCCGTGTGCATCCAGCTTAATAGTTTTACATGCTGGAGGATTATAGAGTCAAAAAAAAGTCAATTCCGTCCCGTTTTCAGTAGACATTATTATTTAAAAAAATCTTTGGATCCAACAAAAATCATATTTTCAGCCATTATGTCTGTCTGTCTGTGGCAAAAGTTTATCTCTGGCAGGGATGGAACAATTTTATCGCTTTAAAGGATAATGTAGCAACTATACAATGAATAGTCCGAAATACGCTTCTTTTATAGTTTATTTATACATATATAATAAGAAGATTGAAAGCATGAGAAATCATCTGATTAGCCAACTTTGGAAATCGAGAATATTAATCTCTAAATGAGTGAAAAATTAATAAAATAATCATAAATATTGCTCCAAACACCTATCATATTCCCAATTAAGAATCAATTTCAATCATATTATTGCGTTTTGTGCATTTTTAAATGAAATAATTCATCATAATTATATTCGTAACTAGCGCTGTGAAAATGGCAACAGGGCATAATATTTATTTATGTTTATCAACCTTTGTGACTGTGACATCTTCTCATAAACTTCATATTCGAAAACTGTAAATAAAATGTTCTCGTATAGGTGGAAAGAAAGATTTGTAAAGAGAAATGTACGATTTATTTATTCCTTTTAAATGATCGGATCTGGCAAAACACAGACTAAAAAAAATATTAATAATTCTAGTAATCAATAATTCGTTGATAAAAATACTGATTTTGCCACACCAAAGTAACGCACGCAGTCTATTTATTGTACATCACATAAACATATCTGTTGTTTTCAACATAATTACAAAATCACCTTCTTGATTGACTTTGCCACATATTCTCAGGTAAATAGTGGATTTGATTGAATATGTCATCTGCATATTGCACCGCTTTGCAGCATTTTGTTTTCTTCTTCTGAAAAGATTACTATAGCCACATAATTAGATGAAACTACTGACAAATAAAGATTAAACTTTATATTTATCTCTAGAAAGCACTTTATTTTAATTGGAGACAAGCATAATCAATAATCTGTTTACAATTATTCAGAATTCTGATTCGAAAATGTTGACACATGACACCTGTCACGAACCTCTCTATGCGATGTCAAGATTAAGAGGCGATGATGCCGAATCTCGCTGTTTCTCGTAGCAAAGCTTACAAATAGAGTTCTAATACTTTTTTTATTCAAACATTTCTCAGCTAATTTTACGATAGGATACAATAAGGAATAAATAAATTTATTTATAAAAATGTAACTTTTTATATGTATTTTTTTTTTCATTTCCATACATGGCAAATAAATTAAAACAACAAAACAGATAATTTTCGGGTTTCGCATAAGAGACAATACTTCTTCAAATAGGATTCTTATGAAAGTCGTAAGGTGAAAAATTCTGAGAAAAAAATCAGAGAAGTTCAGGATCCTCCAAGTTATCAAAATGATTGTTTCTATGCATTTCTATACATGGACTTGTAACCATCGAACATCCTAAATAAATCTTGAAATTATTTAAAGCCATCCCCACGGCCCCTAACGTCACGACAACATATAACTCATCACACCTCAATGCCTCCTAAATGGTCTCTGACTAATTGAATTCGAAGCGCAGCAGGATGGAGTCGAAGCAGCAGCTGCTGCTTATCCTCTGCTGCTCGTAAATCTTCCGTAACAATGAAGACATAATAAGCCAGCAGAAAACAACAAAAATAAGCTCCAATTGTCCTGTGCGCCTCCACTACGTTGTTTTATAATTATTAATCAGCATTAGTTGAAAGAATAAGATGGCTGGGAAAAAAGTATAACAAGAGACGCAACCAACACTCTGCTAAAATATGCTCTGTGGTGGCGTTAATGTGTCCCGGTTTAAGATTGCTTTTCTTTTGGATAATGCTATATAAATTGCTGGGCTATCAATTATCATTAACCTGTAACGCTTTTTACTTTTTATTTAAGCGAATTAGCAAGACGAAATCTTTGCCGAAATGGAGCACAGCAACGATAACGATTATGATAATAAAGTCATAATGAAATAATTGAAGTAAGCTAATGAATCTTTTGATAAAAATATAATATATGTAAGTTGTAAGTGCTGAAAATTTGAAGAACATGAGTTTGAATTAAAGCTAGAAAGACAGTTATTGGGACCAGACGATCTCTACAGAATATACAAATGAAACACACAAGAGAGAATCAAGAAATCCATATTATGCAAAAACTTCCCTTCCTTCTGTTGATCGTCGAGCGATAACAAGGAGTTGCCAGCACTTTTTCCCACTCAGTATCAATATGTTTATGAGGAGGTATTTACTTCTAACCTTTCATAATTTATCTTCTAAAAATAAGTGCTGTTATTTTCAAAATTACCTAAGAACAAAAAACTAATTCTACAAATGTGTGATTCAGAGATCATTTCAGCTCTTTGAGTAGATCTTGGTAAACATTTGTATAATTCAATTCATTAAGTCATTGAAGTTTGAAGCAGTCACTTGAATAAAATCATTTGTTAATAGGTCTGTTTATCTAGAAGGCCATTTGATCGAAATGTGCCGATAATAAATTATCAGGAATATGGAATAATTGCATCATTGTTTCTGCATTGTGAGTCGAACAACTTGAAAATAAAATTTCCAGAAAATCAAGGGAAAGGACGATAAAGAATGGTGTATTGTAATAAAGTTATCCAATATTTATTTAAATGAGTATTGATATCTTGACAAAAATAATTATTCACAATAAAGTTAACTTGTCTAAGTTCCTTCGAAATTAATATTTTAACATTTATTTCTGAACTCAAACCCGCCAATTTTAATATGAAATATTCTCCATTTAACTTGGCTGCAATTTAGCAGTCATCAATTATACTTGAGAAAAGTAGCAATTATTCTAAAGAAAAATGTTCTCCAGAATAGTCGACGGACTAAACCTAGCAAAAAAATTTTGGGCCTAGAAAATGACGTATTCAATCAAATGGGTATTAGAATGTACAGGCTCATCCCCAATTTTTTTTTCAGTAAATTTAATATTGTAATTATTGAAATTTTTTATTATTATCTTCGCTGTTTTTAAATATATCAGAATTTATATCTTCTTCATCTTTTGATTATGAAAAAGATTTACACCCACCAAATACTATAGCATTTGAATTTTGAAAATTCAAAAATTTACAGGTTGGGTCACGGTCGATGATATCTTAGAGAACGGGAAATGGGAAAATTTGGTTATTCAAGTAATTGCTTTTCGAATTATCCCTCTAAAATATTTTCAGCGATAAAGCGTTGCCGCTTATACTAGAAAATAGCAGCATCTTTGTTATTTTAAATAGGACACCCTCCATTTTTGAATTTGTAATTACTTTCTGATTATTTTTGCTTTGTAGTCACGTCGAATTAAATGTTTATTTCTGCTGAATTTGGATTCCCAGGAAGCTGCCATTTGGTGTATATTTCATCAAGATCATGTGTATTGATTCTGTGTACAGAAGTTTGGTCTGCGTTATACAGGGTCGATCAACATTCGTGATTTTACTGCTAGATACAAAAATGGTTGAAAATGTGAATTGTACATGCGCACAAAATGTATATTATGAAATATTCTGAAACGTGCCTAAATTGCTTGAATTCCGAGATAAAACCAATTTCCCTTAAGAAATCTAATTATTTTTCTCTTTTTCTTTATTACATGCCGTGATGGTACCTGCCATTATAATTTTTTTACAATTATTGCATTATTAATAATACCTTTGTGCGTTTTGCAAGTGCCACAAAAACAATATTAAATTGGAGGGAAATAACTATTCAAACGAAGCTTTGATGAAACTTCTTCATGGAAAATGTGAGGGAAGAATGTGCAGAAAATGCAATTGAACGTACCCTGAATTACAACCAATGAACAAAAGGAAGTATATTTAGAATTTTATTCTTATGGAAGTTATAAGATGAGAACACTGATGTCTAAAATATGGATACTTTACTCCTGTAAATCAAAATCATCAATGTAAAAGAGACTGAGAGAAAATCCTGACAAAAATGTAATCACGCACTGAGCTGTATCAAAATGATGAGATATGTCGTCAGTGATGCCACAAATGTGAGAAATGTCTCATTTCCAACATCAAAGAATCCATACGCCGATATCTTTGGCATGTTATTCTTGATGAGATTGCTCAAATCATCAATTTCCCGGCGCACTGTCTGATTGATCACCAGTGAGCGTAGATGCGTGCAGGTGACATTCAAATGTTGACTGGAATTTCGAATTTTGCCACAACAATGCGCCAACACACCAACGCATATCTGTAAAGAAAAAATAATTAGGAAAAACACAGCTTGATAATGATAGTTTTGAAAATGGGGTTAATTGAAAAAGAGATATGGAAAACCAATTTGTTTCTGTCGCTTTCAATAAGAATCAATAAGTTTTTATTTGATAATCAAACCTAACCTAACACAACTTAACCTAACCTAACCTAACCTAACATAACCTAACCTAACCTAACCTAAGCTAACCTAACCTAATCTAATTGACACAAGTCAATCGTAAAAGTTGTCACACTCAACATCTCCAAGCCGTGTCAATAATGGCATAGCCAAAACATACCTTCGGCGTACTTGAATCCAAGGAAAAGCCAATTGGAAAATAAAGACAGAACAAAATGGTTTCCGGAAAAACATAAACGAAATCTTTCTCATTTGAGCTGGCTTGTACTGTTCCCTGTTATTTTCTAGCCATATCAAATTTAACAGACAAATGCCTGCAAATTATCATTTTAGTTTCATGAAAAAACCACATCGAACATTTCAAGTCTTGTTCAACAGAAGAATAATAAGCAAGAAAAACATTAATTTACCCTTTTCTCAGTGGACAACACTTCACATACCACTTACCCAATAATTCAACGCATACAGTGCACAATACATAATCGTAAATCCCGATTCAGGCCCTGCCAATATATGACAATACGCCAGCATTCCTGCAAACAGCTTAAAAAACATCGCCAACAACGGTTTCCCCAACACAATATTCACTTGTTGTACAACATCATCCAAAATGTTGAAAGCTTGCCTTAATCGCCTTATCTCCTCCACCACGACCGCCTCCTTGCTATTATTGTTATCAATAAAGTGGCCAAATTGATTGCTCAAATCAATAAATGATACGCGCTGCTCATTTTTGATAACTTTACCGCGACTATCGACAACATACTGCAGTATCGTGTGCTGTAATCGTGCTGTCAAATTGGCATACCTTTGCGATACTATATAACAAACTTCAGTCATCAATATTATATCCATGTATATCTGATATCTGACAAAACAAATGTAGTACCGAGCTGGATACATGTTCCCCTCGAACCGATCACGGTCATCATCCACCAGGATACCCAGATAACTTAGTACAATCAAAAACAAATGCATGTACGCAATCCTTAGCAAAACAAATAGTGACGTTTTTGTTTTGCTTGAAGGAATCATGCTATCGATCCTTGCAACATTCTCAAACATCATGTTCCAAGTGTTTTTGTGTCGAATGCAATCGTATAGGGTTACGGTGTGGAATAGGATGATGGATAAACAATTATTGATTCGATTAAACTGTTGCAGTTTCATAAACATTTGGTATCGGTCATGACTTATTTGGAAATATTTTAATATTGGATCTAGTATTGTGATAATGTTCAAGATGATTACCAATATGGAGTAGAAAATGTAGATCAAGGTTGATATTGTTTTATTTGTGTCAATCGGGCAGAGAGTGAGAAATCCTGCAAGTTTGTATATTTTCTTCAACATAGAGATATCGTCTGTATTGAACATTTTGTATGTTTGTTCTTATGTGTCAAGCTAAATCTACCTACCTCTATTGATTGAATAGAACGCTGAAATGTGCTTGTCTTGTTGTTTTAGACTAGAGAGTCCATTAAGTTATTTGATAATTATCCAATCAATATCTCTATGTTTACATACAAGAATTGGAAATACTCTTACATGGAGACGATCATTATTTGTTTTGGCATTTACTTGATCAACTACCTTATTTAGTAAAAATCTTCCCTGTGTCACTCTATAATTAATTCTATTATCAGTTGATTGATTCTCGAACATTTCAGAAACTATATGAAAGGAACATTATATCACTATATTGTCAGTTGAACACGCGTCTAGTATAATCTCGATTGATTTACTCAACTAAATCTCCGTACACCGTTTAGCACAAGGCTAATCGTTACAAATGGTGTCAGAAGTGGGATTCTTTACATTTTGCCAAGAATATAAGTTAGATAACAGGTCAAAGATTACGAAAAAATCGTATCTATTGCGGATCTGATCGAATTCCTTAAAAAGAGTATACTAAGAGATAAAAAAGGACAGACAAGAATATAAATAAGAGCAGGCAAGAATTAGAAAAGAATATACAGCAAAACTTGCAAGAATAGGACAAATTTCAAAAGAACATCTAAGAATTAGACAACAAAATACAGAGGAACAGGCAAGAACTAGGAAAAGAAGAGCAATTTGATGAATTTACCTACATGAATATATAAAGAAATGTTGCCAGAAAATAAAGATAAGAATAAGAATTAGACGTCGTTTTGAGACAAGAAATTGATGAGTTCTCAATTGACATTACCGTGGGAAGTTATTAAAGCGGGTTTGACTTTACAAAGTTCAAATTTTGACATAATTTGACCAATCCCCAACATTTAGAATCAGCATAAATAAGTCTATATGAATATTTTTTGTTACAGGAATATATCCGGCAGAGCCGGGAGCACCAGCTCAACGAGCTGGACAAACAAAGGAGCGTCGAAAGACACGAAAAGCGTCCACCATCACGTCTAGGTGGTCGCTCGCGGTCGCACAGCTCTCACACCAGCGTCGACTCACGGCACCGTTTCGATGCCGACGCCTCCATCTGCTATCCAGCCGAAGGTGATGTACTACCCATATTGGTGAGGAACGAGCACAGCGCCAGTCCATCGAACGGGGACGCCTACACAACTAACATCTACACGGTAAGGAGACAACTTAAGCCTGTTACACACAAAATACCAGTCCAAACAACAAGTTGCTGTTATAATGAAAGTTAAAGGTCTCCTTCAAGCATTATTGTTTTGTGAATTATAAGACATAAATGATACATGTGCGTCTTTTATTCTAGGTGGACAATGAGATACCTCCACAGACATGCGACAGCGCCTGTCAGACGCGTGAAAGTCTCTTCACAGTGGCCACACACGGCTACAATAACAGCTCAGGTCAAAGTACACCGAGTCGCAGCATACAGACAGACTCACCACCAGCACCATTCAGCACATTTGGCTACAAGAAGGAGGCCACAAATAATCCACATAACAACAAATTCAAAGCAGAGGCCAAAATTGAGATGACCGGCATCACACACATACCGGTGAACGAGAAAAGAAGGCCCTACAGGTAAGAAAGAGCGCCTTAAGGGGCGCATACACAGTTGGATATGTTGCTCAACTTCGCGATCGAGTTGAGGTAGATGTTGAATCGTGTATGGGTAGATTGGAGAGACCAGAACAAAGTTGATAAATTTGTTGAGGAGACCAAGAAGGTTTTTGGAAGGAACCTAAGGCTCTGGATACATGTTAGTGTACATAGGGACAAGTTGATCAACTTTGTTCTCAACATCAGTATGCTATTGGCACCTACGCGTTGTAGAAGCATCATAGTTTTGACAGGATTCAGTTAATGCGTCATCTTGGACCTACAGTAATGTTTTTGTTATGTTTTCAGTGTCCAAACCACGAAATCGGCCCCCGATGTCATCGTGACGCACTGACGTTCGCACCCAAAGTCCACCTCCAACGAGTGGGAGCCGTACAAGCGGCGGCTGCCACGTCATCACCGGCCTATTTTGAAGCGCGCCGAGGCCAAGGAGGTGACTGAAGTTATCATCATCAGCCAGGAGGATGGCACACAAACTTATGATTGCGAGTTTGAATTCGGTCAGGCATAGTTGTGCAGTGGATAGTGTGGGAAAAGGTGCTATATTATTTTTCTATTCTTAAGGTATACATGTAATGTATGAAGGTTGGAATTACAATTATTTGAAGACTGGCTTTTACATTGAGTTTGGGAAAGAAACTTCTTCGAGCCAGTCAATCAGCAGGAAATCTAACAGACTACAGCAAGGGATCTAAACCTTGTCAACATCAATATGGGCCTAGTCATATTGTGGGCGTTTGGCGGGAAACAGCTTACAGCGTTTTCCTGTAAGGGCTCAATCTTAAGACTTCAACTCTTCCTCACTAAACATTACTTTAAAAAGTCCACGTGGCAATTTTTCATAGTCCAATTGGCAAGGAGCATTGTTAACAAAGCGAACAACATCTATTTGTTATATTTCTAGAGAACTTGTTAAACTGCTGAAGTCGAAAAGATATAGTATCTTCATGGACTTTTTCGATAACAAAATCACCCAGGCCACAGTTACACGTATTTCATATGCTTACACGCTCAGTATTGAAATGACAACAAAGTGATGCACATCTTATTTATCAGAAAAGAGATTATGTTGTAAGACGTGTTGCATTGCAGGTAATAAAAGTCACAAATAATGTATTCTCTAAAAGTTTGGATTCATAAGTTATGTAAATATGGAAATACTTGATCCTATGAGTCGGTTATATCTCCTTCATCTCAAATAACCCGAATACCTTTGTTCAAGCTCAATGTAAAAAACCTACAGCTTTATTCATAAACAAACCTTGCTATTCACTAGCTCAATTTGATATTATCACGTATTATATATATTAAAGCTACCATAATAACTATCGAACACAAAGTTGTTTATGAATAAGGCTGTGTATCTCTCAAAATTATATTCCGAATCTGTATAATTTCGATGAGATTTTGTACAATTTTAAATGGAAGTAATCGAGTCCTGCTTTATCATCCTTCAAAGATTTAACGACAACTCATGGCATTTCTTTCGAACACTTTTCATATTCACCAAGACATTTTATTATTTTCATAACAATTGCAAAGACAAGGATTGCGATTGCACCAATTACCTTGGGATCAATTCAAGTACAAGATCTCATCATTACATTTTTGCATAAAAGTGTTTGCACAGAAGACCCTCCAAAATATTTGCATATGAGTATTTGAACAATTGCATTATATAGACTAACTGGATCAAATTCAATTCAAAACTCGAACTCAAAAAATTTCTTCATGGGAAGAATTTTAATCATCACCGATTTTTCTCTACAAATATTCCCCTACGTCTCATTTCTAGCATCTAGGAATGCAGGGGAAAGGTGGAGAAAGTCAGAACACCCGAAACGGATTTTAATAAGGAGGATATGAACCTCACTGGAAACAAAGAAATCTGACGTGTATATTAAATGAATAAGTGGTCCACGCATAATACCTTGGAGGATACCTCTGTTTTTATTACTTACAATTACGAAGTCATGTAACCAAAGGTAGTAGCAAACTGTTTACTTTTTTATTTTTTGACTTATTCAGCAATGTTTAGAAAAATAACGACATAATAATTGATGAGTAATTATTTGTTTAGAAGCATTTGATAACGTGAGGATTCGTGACAAGTGAATGAATATCTTACCTGAAAGAACGCCTGGAACGGGAATATAAAAAATAATATGGGACATATTGTTAACGCCATAACAAAGCCAATAAAATTTATATTCTTAAAACCAATTCATTAATCAATATTTCTATATATTTTTTCAACTAAATCAAACAGACAAGATGTTACTTTAATGGGTTCCATTTACAAATAAATTCCCAATAATATAGAATAGATAATCAAAAGACTCAAATGTTTTCACTCAATAGTTTTCCAAGTCTGTAGGTATATTTAAAATAGTTGGAAACTAGGTGAATTTCAACTTGTTCGGAAACTTAATCATTTAAAGATTTATCGTCAACTAACTCCTTTCGAGAGCCCAACTTTCCGTTCCGAAGTTTTGAATTAATTTTTTTCCCATGGAAGAATTCAATTTTCAACTTATAGTTACAAAATTTTTTCTCGTTGGAAGTACCTAAGTAATTATGCAACTTTTTGGGAGACAGTCTTGTGTTTTCGGAAAGAAAGCAATCAATCAAATGGACATAATGTCCCTGAAAAATAATATTTTATTTAGGTTTAGTGTTGTGAGTTTGCAAATTAAAAACTAAGATATTATTGAAAGATCTACAGAAATGACTCATATCAAAGAATCTTGACAACACTCAACCACCAACAAGGAATCAAATTCCGCCAAATCTCTTTCATTTATTCGGCCATATGCTGTAATTCTATTGCCTCTTATCATCTTTACTATATATATATATATATTTATTATAAATTTTATAATTATTACCGGAGAATGTTGGATCGTTACACACACACGATCAATTTGTTGAGAAATTAATTTGTTTAGTTGAATTCTCTGAAAGTTTTATTGTCAGAATAAATTTACAACTTTTATATAAGAAATCAGTATTACAATAATACTGTATCTCTGTACTTTAGACGTTGAATTATTGTAAATATACAACATAAGTGTAATGTAATTAAACTTATTCAAGTTTTACAATAAATGGTTTTATTTATCCCTTACTCGGAGAAATATTCAGATCCAGGTGGGTCTGGCTGACTGAGCTCAGAAACTTCCAAACCTTCAAGATTACCCAGCAACGAATGTTCTTCGTAAGCCACAATAATCGGAATAGTTTCACAGTTACTTCACAATTACACAAGGACTGATCAAATACGGCTAGTCACACTGCACCAAACTGATGAGAGACAAAATCTCGAAAGAATGATATTTATCTGGCAGACTGGTACTGTATTTGGTGATCAATTTGATTTAGTATTATGTTGGTATTCTCCCATATTTTGAATATTTAATAGCCCTAGCAATTGTTGACGTAATTGAATGGCTGTAGGTGTCTTTGCACCCGCAGTAGTTGTTATCTGCACTGCTTCGTTTATTTATCTAAGAGAAAGCGTTCAAAGAATTAAATTCAGTTTATACTGTGATACTGTGAATAAATAATGCACAAACTTCAAGCTAGCCGATGGAAACCAAACACTTTTATTTTGCTATATTGAATTGAATACATATGATAGCATAAGTGGTGATTGTTGTGAATAGTCCAGCAAATAGCCTCTGATTTATTCTGTAGAAGCCTGCCGCCGTCATTTGAGGTGACATCTTTTCAGAATAGAGTGCCAAACGGTGCAGCTCCTGTCTGAATGGGCAGTTTAACATACTACCCTCCTGCAGCTTGTAGCAGGTTTTGGTAAACTTTTGACCACTCTGCTCGAGGGATTCGCAAGACATCAAAGTTAAGGCAGTCAGGGCCTGGAATTGGAATAATGAGAATGGGGGATGTGATCAAATCAGCAGTATAGTACTGATATTTGAAAATATATTGGATGATTCAATAGCATTCATGCATTTTTGATAACTATTTCTTAGACTATGCTTATTTTAGTAAACTACAATAATAAAAATCGGGAGTTTCTATTTAAAAAATGGACTTTTCACTTTTTTGGATCTAGATTTCGAGCTTTTCTTATCACTCTGTACAAATAACTATCAACATATCATAAAAAAACTGATAGACCAGATCTTGTTCTAAAAGAAAACCAACCTAAATTAAATTTTAAAGACTTCCTCATAAAAAAGATTGATGATCATGTTTTGGACTGCAAACTAAATATATAACATAAAATTTGTAGGTATGTAGTTGGCATCTACATCCGGTATAACCGGAAATGCGACAAATATGAAAATATCTTAGACATATGTCCCCAGTGACTGTTTAGTATGTCATTATATTTTCAGATTGTTTATAATTATAGTTTTCCCACAATCGGTACAAATGCATATGATTAGTCCCAAAACAGAACCTTGAGGAACACCATGGAACATTTTCATGACGATTTTAATCATCGTTTAGATGAAAGTATTTGTTTCAGGACAAACTCTCTCATATCAATGGACGAAAATATGATATGACACGATGATATACTAGCGAATATAATATATAATAAATTTCTTACCATCATAATCACTATGTATACGACGTCAATTACAACAATAATAAGTCCTTTCTCTTGATTTTCAATGTTGAAAATATAATTGGCTGCACTAACAACTGACAAACAACATTTAATATGAACAATCAGCAATGGCCAACCAAATATGGCATTCAACTGTCGACTCAAGTTCCATAAAGTACCGTACTGTATAAAAAGCTTCTGAAACTTTTCATCATCAACATCGGACCGTGCACTTCCGAATGAAGATGATTCCATTTGGTGCCTGATGTTGATGACACGTTGAGTTATCAAATCGGTTGTTATAAATTGTAAAATGACAATAATTATATGTACCGAAAAAACCCAAGCAAAAAGTACATGCCCAATTCTATTACCACCCAAGAATAAAAACCCAAACAAAGTTTGGAGAGCTGCTGTGGGAATGACAAAAATCATACCAAGGTAGATTTTGTTTCTATAAGTATAATAAAACTTGGCTTCTGTGTTTCTATGATCGAAAAGATTGAGAAGTTGGAAGAAGCGTTTCCAATTTCCCCTACGTACTACTGCAGTTACTAAGCAAATTTCATAGAGACCAACATCTACTAAAGTTTCCAATGACATGGTCACAATATTTAATACAGTTATCGACATACCATTTAAGATATCCTCTATAATTTGAAGCCATATAAAGACAAATAATACTCCCAAGATGATTGGATATACAATGGAAATAATAGTTTTTGTATCAGTGAAGCTATTTTTACATAATGGTGTTATGATACCAAATATCGACATTATTTTTAACAATTTCTCCAGAAATAATGTATCTTTCCTCATAATCTGTTATCTATCCACAAAAAAGTAATGGAGCAACACAAACACAAACTGTCCTGTTTGGTGAATACTTCGATATTCACTTCCATTGATTGAATTCATTATATCAAGAATATTTTATATCATTTTATGATTGATGGCATGACATCTTATTCTCTCCAAATATATGTGTCAATGTTTTAAGGGATGAATTGAAAGTTTGTTTTAATATACAGGGTGAACAAATAAGCGTGCAAAGTAGCTATAAGGTGGGATGACAAAAATTACCAAAAGATAATGCTAGAAATTATTCTCACGTTTCTAAGATGCCCGCCAATCTTGAATTTAAAAAAAGGCTAATAGTATAGTTTAGCGGCTTTTGCTATAAAAGTCTTAAAAAATCATTTTTTTGCAAAAATAGATTCTATGTTAGCTTAAATTTTAATAAAATTGAGGCGAACGACGCTATTTTTAATGATATGTTAATAAAAATAAAAGGGGGGGAAATGGTGTTCTTACTACTTAATACTTTTAGCTGGAATTTTCAATTTGGAAGTATCTTTTGAATCCCAAATATTATACAATCATCCTTACATTCTATTAAACACTTAAGCAACCTTTAAAATTACCCAAAATATGCGTAAGAGTAGTAAATATAAGTTCGCGAAAAAAGTAATCTTAAACGAATTGATGTTTGACGTATGCAGTGTGTTTGACGTTTACAAACTGTCAACTTCAATGTTGCCAAAACTGCCAATAAGACTTGTCCATTTTTTTTTAATATTCGTTAACGAACGCTTAATACAATTGATCAGATTGCTTTACTAGAAGATATTCTCGTTAATTTTACCTAAAGCAAGTATTGTTGGATATGGAATTCATAAAATAATCTAATGGTGCGAAAGTTATACTGGTACCGTTGGCAACATTGATATTAAAACATCGCTTGATCATAGAATATACTGCATAAGTCAATCATCAATTCGTGTTAACATACTTTTTCGCTAACTTGTATTTATTATTTTTACGCATATTTTTGCTAATTTTAAAGGAAGCTAGTGTTTAATAGAATGCAAGTATGATTATATACTATTTGGGGCTGAAAAGTTACAATTCGAAAATTCCAGCTAATTCATATTAATTAATCGATTCTAAAATATAAAAATGAAAGTCAAAAATAGATTTTTTGTTACTATAATACTATATTACCATAATTCATTCTTAGACGTATATCACCTATACAGGGTATTAATTTTAAAACTTCCCAACTCAGATTTCTTGAAATGTGACGAAAGATAAAGCATCAAAAAAATATATCAAGATTAAGACAACTTTTTAACTAGAATTTGTATCACCCTTTTTCACCCCTCTCTCCCAGAATTTAGCTGCATTGGAATCCTGAATAAATGGACTTTATTGTATGTTGTTTAAGTTATCGCACAGACATCATAAGATCCTATTGATATTCAAGAGGGTGACTTCCGGGGGCAGGGTTTTGAGAAAGGGCGAAGCAAATTATTGATGAAAAATATTGTCCCGCGATATTAGTTTTTTTTTCGGATTTTAGTGTTTTTTTTTAATCACATTTCCTATAATCCGAGATGGGAAATTTTCCACTAAACACCCCGTATAATGAACATCCATTAGAACCGTTCTATTGAACTCGTGTAGTTGTTAAAACAATGAACAAGCTTTCGATTGATGATGCTCTATAATATTATGTTCTATGGTTTATATGATTCTGTTTTGTTCGTGTTAATAACTTAAAGATTGTCCTTATGCCAAAGACGAAAAAAGAAAATGTATTTTCTCAAATTAAATTCATTTCAACAAGATCCTTTTACTTTCCCCTCCAACCTTATTCATTAAATTACACCACACAAATTTTTCAAAAAGTTTCCAACCGCTATCTTCGTGTATAAGGGTGGGGGAGAAGGTCGGACAGACGAAAAACAAGCAGGACTTATAAGGCTTCCACTTGTCATCTTTCAGGTACCTCAATACCCTAATAACATAAAAAAAAATGATTTGATCTTTTTATTCTCTGACCTTTTCTCTGTAACTTTAGTAGAAAAGTAATCTCATTGAAAAGGAATCTTATTGAGAATTTCCTTTAGTAGTAGAGAAAGGAAAACCCATATAATACTGTAAATACTATACATATTATTGAGATCCGTATTGCTTGTCGTATTACGTATCGCATTACTGAATGACTGAACGTCTCTATATACAGGGTGGTGTATCTTAGTTCCCGTCTTCTATAGGTCAGTTGTCAGTTTTGTTATTTTTTCATATTCTTTCAAAGTTGTTCACTCAAGATGTTCAAATAGGTTTATTTTTATGAGTAGGTTCTAATTATTTAAGCTGAAAACAAAATATTAATAAATTTCCACTTATATCACATCAAATTTGATAAAGACACAGTGTGTCGAAACAATTGTCATGTATTCATGTATTTAATATATAAGTGGAAATTTATTAATATTTTGTTGTTGAATATTCGTTGCAAAATAATTTTTCCGAGATGGTTTCTAGGTTACAGACTCATAACTCTGCTAAATTGCAGCACCCTGTACATAGGTAGCTGGCTGAATCGTCAACAAATGAAGAAAAGAGATCCCCGTAAAGCAAAATCCTGTCGTCCTATGTGACCTCCTGGGTAAGGCGGAGCAGAAGGAGCATTGGTCATCAATAATTCGACCGTATATAAGAAGATCCTTGAGGCCTTAAGGAATCGTCGGCCACGGGGTGTAAACTTGTGTACAGTTTACTCTCTTGCCCATGTTGGACGGACCCTACAGGCATACAGGGTGTCAATGGCTTTACTTGACCAGGGAGAATCGGTACAAATTTGGAATGGCATAGATGAAATTTTAGCAGAATAATCAGAGCCCAAATATGGCAGTAAATGTATGTATTTGAGAAGTAGCCAGTTTGAAACGTTTGAACAAAATGCTACGTCAAATCGATTTAAGAAAACTTACCTTCGTACAAGGTTCGATATGTTTGGGGAATGGAGTTGTAAATCAAAGAATAAAAAACATCAGGAAGGAACATCGTAATCTAAACACTCAATAACAATCTGCGACGGAAGTCGCCATCTTGGAACACCATGCAGGACTCTTTCGTTCGGTTGTCTTGTTCTCGTAATGTAAACAAAATGTGAGAAATAGCATTACCTAAGGATAATAAAATTAGGAATAAGTATTTCTAAATGAATTATATTCAAATGCCAGTAAAATATTATGAATAATTTAATAATAAATACTTTGAAATAAAATAAGTGTATTATTTCCGAAATTCTTCCATACCAAGCCCATAATAAATTTTAGAACATCTTGCGGCGTTTAGCCAGTGGACAGATACATTTCAGTTGTTATTTTTTAAAGTTTTCTTTAAAAGTTATACGAGTCATAGCCCATGATTCAAAATATTTTATAATACAAGTAAATTTATTCAATTGAATAATTTGCAGTACTTCTATTTATTATATACATTATGTATATCGACATTGATAAATTATTCGTAAGTATTCTGTAATATTTTCTTGATATATATATCACTACGCAGTTAAAATTTCTCACTAAAGTTCAAACAATCAGAAGAAAATTAGTTGAATATTGTAACATCGATAGGTAGTCATGTACTTACGTTGTTATTCGTTTTATTAGCTATTTATTTTACTACCTTATTTACAATAGTTGTTGCTCATATATTTCATTGAGTAGTTCTAGAATTAATGGATTTATTCTCGGTCCCTTCAGAACCTATATGTGAGATACAGTTTGTCACAATATTATCAGTTCCACAAGCCTCTAGAACATTATTATGTGCGTCAAGATAATCATAGAACATTCTCGATGATTGTCATGTCACGATTCAGATACATAATCCGTGACGATCACGGGACACGGTCAGTGTATAGCAGTCAGTTTATTGAGTCAGTCTGTGTAAAGACAGTGACAGTTTAGATTGTCAAGGTGACAAGTGGTGACAGTTGTACTAACACATAAGGTCGTGAACATAGTGTTGGAAATAAACCATTGGAATCAATCTGCGAACTTTTGTGTATTACGCAAGTGAACTCACGCCACAACGTTTAGCACAGGGTTAAAAGCTACAATATATCATTCACATCATAATTTTTCATAATTTGAAATGTTACGCCACTGGAAAGTGAAAATAGCCGGCGGCTATATACACTTACACCATTCGGTTGGTGTCGTTTGTATTTCTAAAATAATAGCGATGCTCCTTCCTGATGTTTTTTATTCTTTGTTACAAATTTTTAAGTTGTAATTCTATTATAGAGTACTGAAAAATCGTCAAGATATATATGTCAAATTAAATGGGATAATGCGCAGATATGCCGAATTTCCTCACAATTTACGTTTTCCCTTACGTCCTACAGCCCTTCAAAGATTGAGTAAATACAATTCTTTATAATAAAAGTAAACTAGTATTTCTTTGAAACTATAAAATATATAATAACAGCGCATTTGACATCCGGTATACTTTGATAGAGTGACTTTAATAATGCATTTATTTCCTCAAACGAGCTCCTGAATAGCAATCCCTTTTATATATACCTTATAAGACTGTTTCTAAGTGGGTTTGAATTATGTATTAGGTCAGGTACACCTCAAACTGGAGACGATACATTCAAGTTGTGTCGATTTTCTTAGAAAGCACAAAACACGTGAAGTGGCGAAGCCTAAGGAGGTACATTCAATCTAGAGGAATTTAGTTTCAATAAGAAATTGGTCTTAGTGATTTTTATGATTCAAAAATGCAATGTATAAATTCACAAAAATGCATTCACCGCAAGTACTTAAGTTCATAAACACCTGATTTACAATTATCTGATTTACTGTCCTGGATAGATTTACCCAATGTAAACATTGTTCTAAACTTTACCAAGGTCAAAATGGTAGACACTTTCAAACCCATACCAATGAACACAAGAGCTCATTCATATACCATTAAAAACTATAAGCTGCATCTCAAAAATAATTGTCACACATTTAATGCTAATATCAAAATCTTATATAAGCAAAAATAAATTATTCAAATTGAATTATTTACTCTAGTTATTAGAAATTAATAAACTTAAACTTAAACATTCAAGTAATTGTCACCTAATTTCTTAATAATATTAGTCATTAAGATGTATGTTAACTATCCGTATTATTTTACTAGGCACTTACCATTAACCAATACATTTTTAACGAGATCTGTATATCAAATAAAACTCAGAATTGCTGACCGGGCAACTTTTTTTATACTAATTTCGTTGACACCCTGTACATCGCCTGTGTGTATCCATCAAATATTGCTCTCTACATACATCGCCCTGTAAATGAACCAGTAATGTATTCAATTTGTCAATTGAAGGAGCAACAATCAATCAATATACCTAGATTAATGAGTAAATAGAAAATGGCCATTATCATAACCCCAAATAAATTAAAATTGAATGAGGTTATCAGAAACAACACTCAAACTCATCCTCATTTTGATATTACTATCGAAATTGTAGAATGGAAGATTTTGAGGTGATACAAAAATTGTATCTAGTAGGTGTAGCAATTGGTCATCTGCCAGTGCAACAAAAATATATTCCATTTTGGATTTACCTAGTTTATTTTATTTGGATGTTGTTCTCGTTCATATGCCTTCAATGGGACCGACTTAAATTCGATAACCCAAACGACAATTATCTGACTCTCAACTACATCATCTACAGAGGTGGTCTGTTGAAACTGATGGATAGTATTGGTATTTTTATGTTCTATTATCAAGGTATTAAAAGTAGTATCAAATTTGGCAACAAGTGGAGAAAACTGTTCACAAACCTGAAGCTTGTCGATATATGTTTGAATGACAAGGTTAACGCACAAAGCTGTCAAACTCTCGTCAAGGTTATGTTCTTTGGTTCTGTGCTCGTTTTCGAGTTAGGTATATTTGTCTATTTTGCCATAAACGATGAAAATAAAGCACTACCAATTTGGGTTGTGATATTCTCCAGAATTTATGCACTATTGCATCAGGTACAAAGATATGTAATGGTCATATTTATAGTCGAGCTGACATTACTGTTATCTCGAAGGTATGAAAGTTTAAAAAATAATTTATATGAAACTTTTGTTGTAATCACCATGGAGGAATTTCAGACGAAGATAAAGTGCACAAAGAAAGTGTTGGTGCTTCTGGATGATATTTTGGATGTATTTCAGAAAGTAGCCGGGAGTTTGATTTTTATTTGCTTCTACTTAGCATTCACAGATATTCTGTTCGCAGCCACACTTTATTGGTTAAGGATTTCGGAAATGGTTTTGAATTTGACAATAGCTTCAGTTTACATTTCAGTTACTGCCATAATAGTAAGTAGTAACTAGTGATCTGGAAGAATTCTTACTCTTCATTTTTTTCCCTCAAAGTCAGTATAGTGTAGCGTGACTCGGTTTGCCAAATTGGGAAGCAAACAATCGGTGAATTGAATTATAATAAATTGATTCACTTCAACATATGAATTTAAACGTTGCTGGTTAGAGTTTTTCACGGTCAAGCTAACAATGATGAATTCTCCTTGGCCACTCGCGTATATACCTATCCCAGATAATGGTTCACGGCGTTTTTTCTCCAGACCAATCAAGAATTATTTTTTTTGTCTTTATTGGGCGAGAAATCCTAATAGCCATCGGCTTGTGGATGGGAATGTCTTCGGGCTCGCCACACTGCCCCCTCCTGAAAATATCTCCTCCCGAGATGTACCAGTTCCCGAGACAGGCTGTTTCATAGAATATTTTCAGCAAATTGGGCCAGTCTGTTGAATCGGACGATTCTTGGGTTGCCCCCAGTAGCCTTCTATATCCTATCCCTAAGTGATGTCGTAACTTCTGGTATAAATGGTATGTTCCGAGTCTTGTCTTGCGACATATTGATAGTTCGGAGTCCACTTTAAACTGTACGTTCCCTTGTCATTATTAACACTGATACTTACCAGTTCTCTATTTATTTTGTCCATTTGAAATGTCATTATTTTCTAATTCTAGATAACCGTCGTTCTTTTGACATGCAGCTGTGGGAGATTAGAGACTAAAGGAGAGGAGATGTTACAAGAATGTGTCAAATTACAGCTTCATGACATTGAGATATGCAGGAGAAAAGAATTGAGAAAACTAATCATTCTGGTCACTCAAACAAAGCCTACCATATGGGCTGATGGATTTTTTTCAATTCGTAGAAGTACGCTGTTATCTTTTATAGCAAGCATGACAACATACTTTATTATCTTATATCAGTTCAGATATATTAAATTATTTTCTCAATAGATGCTTGAATTATTATTTAAGAAGACTATGCTCAAGTTTGGAAATTGTAGGAATTAAATATTGTGAAATATAAAACCGTTAAAATGACGATGGCGATGGTAGATGATATCTACTTTTCCGGTACTTACTACTTTAATAATTAAAATACTGCCAAAATGTCAGAAAAACTGTCAAAAGAACACTAGCAGTGCCGTGTGACTTTGCTTAACACAGATAGGAAGTTAAGAGTGACAAGTGATGTTTCAATCAATATAAATTCAAATGCAAATGATAGAAGTAAAGACATGCTCCCCATTTCAAATGCCTACTGCGAATGTTTTTTTTTAGATCGCTTGACCTAATAGTGAGCGTATGTGTTTGTGTATGTGCCGTATTGGCTCTTAGACTATTTGAGATATCTCAACTAAATATTGCTGTCATACATTCAGTGCTCGTGGGACTCGTTGTGGTGGGTTCCGTACCTGAAAGCCTAACGTCTGTTGTATATTTCTGAACACTTTGGCTGGATTTTGATAGCCCTTTTACCAAGTATGTATGTACAATGTTATTAAAATGACCTGGTAATGGCTGTTAGTGTTAATCAACCTCTTAGATGGAGGGTTCCATGCCTGTAATACCCAAATAAATATTTCTGAGCTCTATGGCTGAATTTTCGTGGATTTTTCGATATATTTGTGTGTAGTATGTCACTGGAATGTTTTGTGAGAGTCTGACAGTATGACTGGGACTTAAAGGTGGAGTGCTCCATACCGGAAAATCCCTAAAACTTATGAAGGAGAAATTCTCATGCTGATCTCTCTTGTGCATGTTTGTGGATGGTGTTCGGACTGATTCTTTGTGCGAATAGGGCTCTCAGGTAAAACGGTTCCATACTCAAGACTTTATATTTTCGTACCCTCTTTTTTGAGTCATTCAAAATATGCGACACACTGTAATGACAACTTATTATGAATGAATTAAGAACTCGTGACACTATTCCGATAATCATATTAAACCTAATGAAAATTACCAATTATACTAATGTTTCATATACTTCACATTTCGTTATTCCAACAATTTTCTGCTCGATCATTTTGTGATCGACTTTAATAATCATTCTTCTTGATGAATAACATGATAAAAGATGACATGTATTACTTCAAAAAACTATACCAATATGGCATATTTGTTGGAGTTTTCCAGCATGAAAAACCTAAAGTAGTGAAATGTTTTTATTGCTTTTTTTTATTATTCATATTATTCAGTTTCGTTTGTCTCATATGGGATAGATGGAAATTAAATGGTTATCAAATGGATTATCAAAAATTAGAATCTTGGATTATGCAAGGAGGTCTGCTGAAAGTTTTAGATAGTACAGCTGAATTAATATTTTGCTTGAGTGCTATTTTAAGATGCATTAAAAGGCCGCTGTCATGTGACAGTAAGAAGATTTTTGAACATTTAGAACTTATTGACAAGCACCTGAAAAATGAAGATTTCCAGCTCAAAGATAAAATAAAACTTGTAATGAAGCTTGTTTATTTCAGTTGTGTAGTTTTGTATTTTTCAGGAAACCTCATCTATTTTCTTACATATCATGATAAAAATCGTATACATCTTTGGATAGCAATTATTTCCAGATTATTCAGCATTGTGAAAATGGTGCTATTATATTCCACTATAATATGCATCTCAGAGTTTGCTAAAATCATTAGAAAACGATTCACGAATTTTGTCAAGCTTATGAAGAGTAACGAGATGAATAAAATGAAAAAGGCTGAAATGTTGAAGAGAATTCGAGATTATAAAGCAACATATACAATTCTCGAGGATATTCTTGTTGACTTTGAAGACGATCTGGGAATGTGTCTATTTAATATATTTTGCATTTCATTCACCAGCATTTTGCTCTATCAGTCCATGCTGTACAACAAACGTTCACTTGTATATAACTTTTCAACTCGTTTAGGTTACATCGTTGAATTGGTAAGTTAATTGAAGATAATTTGTTGAATTGCCCATAAAGAATTTTTCCAATCACTTGAATATCTGAAAATGTAGCGCGCCAGCTTAAAAAAAATCTATTCCACAGCTTTTAGGCAGAATCAGTCTAAATATTTCTCATCTATTTTTGTTCCATTATAGATCACTATTGTTAGTTATATGGTCTGTAAATTAAGTAATGAGACTAATTTTTTAAATTTTCTTCTATTCAAATCAAAGTACAATGTAATATTGTCACCCTAACCCTAATTTTCTTCTGAAACCACACCGCGTAAAGATGGTTCTTCCACTCCTCGTAGCACTGCTGGAACTCCTATACTGGATAGCATTCAGCTGGTGTGTTAGAGCCGATTGAATCTTCTCAATTATGCCAAACTGGGTGCCCTTGAGATAATTTTTCAATCTCGTGAAGAGAAAAATGTCACATGGACTCAAGTCAGGCGAATAAGGAGGCTGAGGGTCCACTGGAGTATTATTACTGTCCAAAAACTCCTTAATTAAAATTGCTGTGTGACAAGAAGCAACCACCAGTTTTTCTTGATGTTTGGTCTCTCACAAATGACTCTTTTTCGGAGATTTTCAAGAACCTCCCGATAAAAGAGTTGATGGACCGTTTGGCCTTGTGGGACAAACTTTTTATGGAGATTCCGTGGATATCGCAAAAACAAATCCGCATACATTTTATCTACGACTTGCTCATTGTTGCTTTTTTCGGCCTTGGAGAGCTTGGAGTGTGCCAATCCAGGTTCTGGCGCTTGGTTTCTGGGTTGTACTCACACACCCATGACTCGTCACCAGTAATGACACGTTCCAAAAAATGGGGGTCATTTTCAATCGAATCAAAACAGTCCCTCATGATGTCCGTCAACCGACGATCTGAATGAACACGATCCCGGATTCTGGCGACATTTTCATCTGCTCTTGAAAATCAAGACCTTTCGCTTCGTGGTTCATCTTCAATCGACTCTCTTCCTTCTGAAAATAGACCCCCGAAAAACTTGGGCTCTTGACAAAACGCTATCTCCGTAGGTCTGCTGAAGTTTAGCAAATGGTTCAGTTAGTCTGAAGCAAAACCTGATAGCACACCGTTGCTCAAAGCTGATGTCACTCATATTTTTAACACAATGGAAAAAACTGTTCTACAAAAAAAATCGCTACAAACAACCGAATTACTCCAAACCTGTACTGAAGACTTATCACATGTTCCTCTGCTACCATCCAAGCCCAGCGCCTCCATTGTTGCCAAATCGAATGCTACGTTGCCAGTTTCATTACTTAATTCAAAGACGCTCGTATAAGTATAATGGAGAACAGATAACAATTGGTGACATCAATTTTGTTTCTTTACAGATTAATATTGCATTTATCACCGACAGCTGTAGCAATATACCAACAGAAATTGAGAAATTGTATCAAATGTGTCAAACCATGAAATTAGAGCTGAATGACAAGGATATAAGAAGACAATTTTCACAGCTCATTTATATTATCAAGTCAAATCCATCTACGAGGAACTTAACAGCTTGGGGCTTCTTCACTATTAGAAAGAGTACATTTCTTGCATTTTTGAGAATTCTAGCAACTTATTCTATTTTAATTTTGCAATTTCAACACGTATTATAGATACATTGGTATTACGTAAAAAGCTTACAATCATAACATTATAGAAATATAATTAGGATTATATTATTATATATACATTAAATGAAACCCATGAAGTACTATTGAATAACCAATTAATGAACGAGGGTTATATTAATGAAACTTCATAATGCGTTATATAATAATAATAATAAGGTTTATTCAGATTTCAAACATACAGGGTGACCCAGGTTAGTCTATTTTATAAGCTTTCGAGCATTTTTTATTATTAATGCTTCAACACTAAATTGCAATCGATTTTAACCTAACTTTTCTGAGATGACCTGAGAAGACACATCGAAACATTCAGAACTGAATGACTTATGGCAATATTACAGCAGACACTTCCACATATTCATCCATCAAACTCTAGAGATCCTGATAGGCCTACAGATCATGTCAAAAGCACCAAAAAAAAAAAACAAGAATAATGATCATACTCTCACGAGTCTGGATGCATTTGAAAAGCTGGAATCGAAATAAATACATTACACTCCACAAAAAAGAGCAAGCACATTTATCAAATCATACCTATCTACTATTATTAGTCTGACAAAAAGAAGGTCGATTATTCACGAACTCCCTAAATTATAGATAGATACAAAATGTAGTTAAAATGCTTGGGGACGCATTTGTCACCCGAAAGCCCACACATCTCACCAGAGATATGCCTGCAAGGTTAAGTTAATTCGATTAAGATAAATAGTTATACAGGGTGATTCATAAAAGGTGCGCAGGATTTTAGGAAAAGATAGTTTGTCTAATAATATGAAAAAAAGTTTCTATAAACATGGATCTGCAAACGCATCGTTTTCGTTTTCTTAAGAAAGATATTCTTTAAGGTGTAAACAATTTTTTTTTAAGTCAGTGGCGTAAATGTAGGGTATAGTTTGTATTAAAACCCCTCTAGCTACTACGCCACAGGTCAAAATAAGTTTTTGTTCATCTTTTTTAGAACCGCCAATGTATTATAAGCAAAAAAAGGTACCTACTCGTGCTCTATTGCTCTAAACTGATCCGTTTTTGAGGAAAAGCCTATTTTATGATCGGAAACATACATTTTTTATTTTATTTTTTTTAAATACTTTGTGTTCATAAGCTAGTTCTTTCCATGCTAAATTAAATTTTTGGTAATATTTTCTTTTATGTTTTCTATCATAGAATGACCTTTTTCTGGAAAACGGATCACTTCAGAGCAAGAGTACCTTTTTTACTTAGAATACTTTGAAAAATTAAACTAAACCTTATTTTGACCAGTGGCGCAGAAGTTAGTGGGGTTTAAATACAATGTATACCCAAAATCTACGCCACTGACTCTTCCAAAAAACCTTGTCTGCACCTTTAAATAACTCTAGCACACAACATACAGCTTAAATCTAAAAGTTTCTTCTCTTGTATAATAAATGACCTCCCGCATCCATGGATTGCTACTTCTGTTTCGACTATGTTGACAATGACTCAAGGAGGTCTTTATGCTATTTAAATAAAATTAGTTTTCATTAAACCAATTTGATAGTTTAAATACAGCGGAATTGTATTTCTCTTTCGGGATTCGAATAGTTTCTTGGAAGCACAGTACTATAATTAGCATATTTTGCTTAAAGAACATTTGCAAATCATTCATATAAATTAAAGATAGCACAGGGCTCAGTATAGAGCCCTGCAGCACACCCATCTCGACAGTATTATTTTCCTACACATTAATCTTACCCTTGTTGACTATTTTCACAAACTGATTTATTTCTTCAAGATACTGGCTTAGCCATGCAAGAGCTTGTCCTCAGATGCTATATCTTCCTAATTTATTTTTCCATGCTCTACGCAGTCAAATGCCCTTGAAAGAGGCTAGAAAATCCCAGCCGGTTTTTCCCCTTGCTCAAAACATGCTACAACTGTTTCGCAAAAACCGTACAAGCGAGTAGTTGTTGATTTTTGAAGATAATGTTGTGTTTATCAAGGAAATTAATTGACAGAATTTGCAAATATCATCAACTTTTTGATTATCAAGATTTTGATGCGTCAAACATAAATTTGGTTTTCAAAAACATTCCAAAATGAGCCTCCATCATAATTCATATGATAATTTAACGTGATATTTTTTTTTTCAACAAAAGCCTTTCACTTGAACTTGGCTTCACTCTTTTGAATAAATCTTCCAACATTCATCAAATTATTTTATTCATTCAATGATAAATAAGTATAAACAATAGCAGCAGCATTCCGAGCATGTTGCGATACAAGTTTGTCAACAAGGCACAAGTTGACCCATCTTAGACGCTCTCTTGAGCCTGGCGGTACTCAAAAACGCTCCCGCGTTCCAGAAACGTCCCGTGGGACGCCTTGTCGCCATCGCCGTCAGTGCCGCTCCCAGAGAAACCCAATACACCATCACTTGCAGAGATTTTTTGTGCTGGCTCTGAAACAGGACCGTACCCACCTCCACCAGGAGTAAACAGCTGGAATACATCCTGAAATTGGAAAGAAAATGTTAAATTCTGCATATTTCAAGTAGTAACTATTGGAAAAATAATACGCAATATGTTACAGCAAAATGAAAAATTTCACTGATTTGATTCAATATTTCACCTCGTGCAACTGCAGTTTTTATTTATCTACAAATTAAAGATGTTAAATGAAATAATTCTATTCTTTAGACTGGATAGTTACATAGAGTTCCCTAAAGTAATCAATTATTTTTTTATGTCTTGGAGATTAAGGTTTTCTTAGATCTTAGAACGCATTGAAGAAGATCCAGAACTAAGCACCAGACGATTGGGTAGAGAAGAAAGAGTATCTAAAAATGTTGTTCATAGGGTACTCAAAGAACAATAATTGCTATATCCTTAGCATAAGTTGGCAGTACAAGATCTCTTGCTTCATGATCCTCAAATGCACCTTGGTTTTGTAGCTTTTAAATAGGAATGAGAAGGAAATTCAAATTTTTTCCAGCGTATAAAATTATGCCAACGTACCAAATTTCGTCGAAATGGCATTGGCCGTTTTAAATTCAGCGCTTTATAAGACCAAAGCTAAGCAATTTTGTAGCAAGGTAAGTTCACTTAAAAAGACTTATTTCGGCCTGAGGAACAAGTGGTAGGCGTTTCTAAAGACCTTTAAGGTACACCCTGTAGATTTCATCTTAGTTCAATAATATTTTTACTCAATGAGTTTATCTATTCGATTCTGAAGTTCCCAGCTCGGATTTGTCGAAAAGTAAGCAACAATAAGGAAATTACTGAAATACGTAAAAAAATCTCCTGCCCCTAGGAGCTCCCCTCTTAAAAATTTTAAATGGTAAAAGTGGACTGCGGAAAAAAAGGTATCGTTGTTGCTATTGCCAAAGCTAAGAAACATGTTTTGAATAGAACACGTAAAAAAAAGAAAGGTTTTCTTCTCTAGCTAAATACAATTAGCGTACCGATAATCACCTCGTTACCACCGTTCACCACCAGGCCACAAATAAATAATAAATAACTTTTCAGCATTTTCCACCGTATTTTTATTTCTCCAATTTCACCAAGAGCTTATCTTCGCCATTGAATTATGTCTGCACTCTTTTATCCCTTCTACTACTACATCTCCATCTTTATCTTGTGCGCTGTGCTAAAATGGCGATACTCTAGAGTGCGAAACAATTTGTGTCCTTTTTTTATTATCTGTAAGTTTGCGCGACGAAAACACGAAACAAATTAAGCTATAGGGTATGTGTGTGTGCGGATGAGACAATTTTTATTTCGGTCTCTGCGCTTTAACTCCTCCCTAACCTCATTAATTTATCTGTCGAAGAATAGCCAAGGAACCGGAACCGGTTTGTGAGAAGGAAGAAAACCGACAAGGATAAAAATATTCATCAACGGCCTCAAAGGAGTGAGCTCTGACGGATGGTGGCGGGTATTAATTTAAATAATCAGTATACATCGAATTTAGAAGTACAGATAGTATGATAAAATTATTTCGGTCATGGGGTTATTTATAGATTTCTCTCGTGCTTCCGATGCTTAACCACAAGATTCTCCTCAAAAGATTAGAATATTATGGAATATGGCGACAACCCCATTTAAGTGAACGAAAACAATATGTAAAAGTAAATGGAGTGAAAAGCGAATCATAAATAATTAATCAGGGTGTACCGCAGGGCTCAGTTCTTGGACCTCTCCTTTATTCAATATATATTTGAATAATCTAATTTATTATTCACAGAAAGAGTCGTCTGGTTTTGATGTCTCTACTAAAGAAAAAGAAATAATGATCATTTTCTTCTTTTTCCATCCACTGGGCAGACTCAAGCACCTTCTGTTTCTTCGACAATGTTGGGACGGAATTTTTGTGGCAACATCCAGTCACATTTGAATTATGAACTGGGCTTTTCTCATTCAGATGTATGCAATTCAAATTATACTGAAACTATCAGGCACAGAATCCTGCAGAAGATATTTTGGAGAATTGAATATACTAACTGTGATTGGGATTTGTATTTTTAAAATCTGTGTTTCTGCATATCAAAGTAGAACTACGTAACAATCTAATCTGCAGAATTCTTAAAGATCTTAACGGTGAAATTAGAAACTCAGTAACTTTGGTTGTTTTCAAGAGGAAGTTGAAAGCAATTTTAGTGAAAAAAAAAGTTTTTATACTATTGAGGAGTTCAAAAGCTGAACAATTTTATGTTTTATAATTAATTGTGCTGTTTAACTTAGTACTTGTAAAACTATCACTGAAGTAAATATACCGAATATACCTTAGTATATTATTTTTAATAATGTATATAGATCTGATGGTCTCTTGAGAACAGAATTTGGTATTTGTACATGGATTTTATTGGTTCATTAATTTATTGTTATATAGTTTTTGTATTGTCTAACTTAGTTTTAATTACCTAGTAGTGACGTGTATGTAATATTTATAATTTCTTTCAAGATTTTGTCCTGGATTTTGTCTGAACAATTATTTGACGTTTTCTCCAATTATGGTATTTGTATTTACACAGGTACCTATCTGTTTTACTGGTGAAACAAAATTATATCATCATTATAAAAGTTATATATTATATAACAAAATGTCCACTATGCAGGTCAATCACACTTCCCAAATATTTCACAGGCAACAAGATCTACAAATTTGGTGATGTAAATATTGTATTTCTGCCACGATAGCTGACGTTTCTCCAACTAGAAAGTTCCAGCCAACCAGCTGCCTTATGAATTACAATTAAAGAGTCATGAGTATCCGATATTTTATCTGAGTTATGTCAATAGGTTCTAGTTCTACATATTCGGGAAAATAACTTTAAAGAAAAACTAAAACCGATCTCATTACATTATATATCAGTTGTAGGTGGTAGATGGCGCTATGAATGAAAATCTGTTTGACTCTTAAGTTATTCTATAAAAATTATCAAAGCATCATCTGATAAAGTGAATCTCGGATTTTGGAGTTGTTATTTATTCAACAAATGAAAACCAAGAAAAACTATACAAATACAGAAAATACAGCATATTTTTAATGTCAGTATTAACACATGGACAGTAATTCGAGAAAAATAAGCTTCTGTTAATAATTATTTGAAGCCTTCAAAAAAGTAATCTCACATAATATGAAGAACATTTATCTAAATTGTGAAAAAACTAGAATCTAAATGTATAACATGGAAATATGCAAAAAAGGGAAACAGGAATTTGTATGTGGCGCATTCGCCATTTTTTAAAAAATGCATATTGTTTCATAAAATATCAAATAATTTGTAATTGGTATTTCTGCTGCTCAGATATTCATTGTAAAACATAAAAAGCAAAAACAAAAAATCATACGTTGGAAAATGTAGGCTTTTTATTCATTTCTAATTGAATGCCAATTGCAGTTTTCGGATTTACAATTCATTCGAATTCGAAAAAAAAACAATGAAAAACCGTTTCATTGCAATCTTATTAATACACACAATTATCAAAAAACATAAATCAAAATGTATAAGCTTAAAGTATGCTAAATATGTTGAAACAAAGCAAAGCAAAAGCATTGCGTAGGTACCTATCCGCTAGGTATAAAAATTTTCAGGTAATAACAAAATTGATAAAAAATGATATATTTCAGCACGATTATTAATTTTCAATTTGTCAAAATAAGAAAAACAATGAAAAACCGTTGGTTCATTGCAATCATATTGGCAGTACCTAGCCGAAATTTTCAAAACAACATACCAACATATCAAAATATGAAGAAAATAAACAAATTATATATGTTTTGCGCATTCGCCAAATATTGTAACATGTACATATGAACATACTTCGAGAAATCAAAATTATTTTTCAGCCCCGGAAAATCCATTTAATTTATTACACTTCATGCTAGGATTTGGCTGGGGTGAGTATTCGAAAAAACTTAGATTTGATTTGCAAATGGATTTTTCCTCACTCACTAAAAATGAATGCATTAACCAGACGTTGGGCAAAACTCCTTAGGGATAGACAATGAGGTAATAAATTCCAGCGCCCGCTTACTCAGCACGAAGAACGAAGAAGAGACAAGGTATAGCGCTATTCAAGATTTTTGAGACAACATTTGAAGGGTCTATGGAAATAACAATCAATAAGTTATGAAATTTCAATGGACGTTTTTCAAAATAGGCTGCAACCAATTAGTGGCTACAATGGATTTTTCATTGGTTGGATTCACATATAGATGGAACTGAGTCGCAAATATCTTGAACAGCGATATACCCTCACTTTTCTTAAAACCATTCCTCCACACTGTTCTATTTAGGATTCCGCACCATTTAATAATGTTATGTCTTTCTCTGCAGAACGAAAATTTCCACCGTTTAAATGGTCCAGTCTGATTGCAGTCTAATTATTTTCAAGTATATTATCGCCTGTGCATTCAGAAAGAAAATCGTAATAGAATTACTTATTAAGGATTTTTGTGTTGTGTTTTCTCTTTAGTTTTTTTACAGCTTTTATTTTTCATATCTCGAGCGGTGCCAGCCAACAGACGTGCTGCGATCGTTTAGAATATTCAACTGCATCTGTTAAAGGTTCTGCTGCTAAATTAGAAAGAAAATATAGGCAAGGGGGAGGGACAAAAATACTAGTGAAACTGGTGGACAGTGAAGATGATGCCTGATTTGTCAATATCCATACTATATACTCCGGAAAGTTTATACCAAAAATGATAGTAACAATTTTTAGGTTAATTTGATCTTTAGTCTAGGGTTAACGTCTCAACGGCGCTTTGAAGAGGTTTGCTATATATGTATTGAATTGTATTCAATCATATTGCGCCTATCAACGATAATGTAATCCAATACGGGATGGAGTGTGAGCTCACCGGATAGTTCTTGTCATGGTAATTATGTTACCTTTTTTCTACTGCTGACATAGAGAAATTCATATTTTTATTCAATCTGTTTGACCTATAATAAACTTGCACTTTTGTGTGTTTAGCGAGACTCGCTTATTAATTAACCATTTTACTCTAATGAACAGAGAGTGCTTTATGCATTGAGAATAAACAATAATTTAAGTAATTGAT
This sequence comes from Crioceris asparagi, assembly GCA_958507055.1. Classification (NCBI taxonomy): domain Eukaryota; kingdom Metazoa; phylum Arthropoda; class Insecta; order Coleoptera; family Chrysomelidae; genus Crioceris; species Crioceris asparagi. Next base: position 129,618,505 of record OY293826.1, read on the forward strand.
TAACTTTTCATTTTAATAAAGAAAAGAAAAAGGCTGTCATTGGTAGCAAGAACTCTGGAAACATTTCACAGTACAGCTCTACAAGAAAACATCATAGACCTCATCATCGGCCTTTTCTTCTCATCTACGTTACCTTGTTAGAAGAAATATACTTGCTCTGTTTGGATCACATCAAGCGAATATGAGACGGAAATTCCTACAGAGAGTTTTCCCGAAGCTGCACCTACTATGCGGCAAGCGCTAATTGGATTTTTCTACAATTTTTAGTCGACTGAAGACTGAAATTCACGCCGAATTACGTTTTAGCGCTAAATTTTCGCGCACGGCGCCTCCTAGCTCGCCCTCCTAGGCATTTTGTGTTGTTTTTTCTACTTCAGTTATTCTTTTTCTTTTTGTTCTGCCTTCAGCTTCCGACGCCATTGTTAATTCTGACGTCACGCCAGAGCAGTTATGTGAAGCTTTTTACTAAATCAAGGCTCATTAGTATGTTAATTTCGCAGTAAAGTGATATGATTTTTTTTTATAAGTTTTCAAGTTTTACTAGATCACGTTCAGAATCTTAAAGGTCATAGACCTCAAATTGAGTATGTGTAAGTTTCAAATCGGGTGATAGAACTAAAATTGAAAACCGAATTCATATATATATATATATATATATATATATATATATATATATATATATATATATATATATATATATATATATAAATGAATTGTAAATTCTTGACTGTCTAATTAATGATGAATTTTTAATGATTGGGGTTGCAGTCAAAATGCCAATAAAATTAAAACTTTTTAATCAATGTCGAGCTTTCGGTAACGCTTGTTACCTTCATCGGGACAAAAATCGTGAGATTAATGAAATTTACCAGCTACAAACATTACAATTACAATTACATTTGTAATTGATGAATATGAAATCTTTCCTGTTTTTGGTTAATTTATTATAAATTCACGATTTTTGCCCTGAAGAAGAGAATAAACATTCTCGAAAGCTCGGCTTCAGTCAAAGAATTTTATTGAATATATGACTGCATCCCCAAGAACATCTTTTTATTTATTATAAATCCAGTCAAGAATACAAAATCAATATATATATATATATATATATATATATATATATATATATATATATCATAAAACTAGTTCAAACTATGCGCCACATCTCAATGATAATAATCACACATTAAAATTGATAATGCTTGAGTCAGTAGAATTTGATTAATGTTAATATTAGGGTATTCTCCTCTATGAAAAGATCGACGTTATGTCCCCTCGTCTATATATATGTATATATATATATATAATTATTACCTAATTCATTTATAATAATAATCATATTTATGTTAACAACGTTATTATTTTAGTAGGCACCTATCATCTTAGAATTTAGTTAAAACTCACATTTGAGAAAGCCAGAGGGAGACAAAACAATTAATTATCAAGGAAATGTGTATTAAGGTGTTACAATCTGCTTTGCACGATGCTTCTAAGAATGCTTGTCTATGCGAATCTATACACTCGCACATGCACACATCCACTCGTAAACAAGGTCACGACGATTTCATATGGAATGTATTGTTATTTCTTAAACGGTAAAAGATAGAAGTATGTTTCAATTTGAGAAAAGTTGCCTATTTAGACCTCTTCAATATTCCAGTTTTCAAATAAAAAAAAGAAGTTCCTGAAATATTTTGAAAATACTGAGAATCATAGATTTTGGTTTGTATTTATTTTCTCAATTGTTACTCGATGAAGAAAGCTAAAAATTTGCTTGTGGAAGTAGTGTACCAAGATGAAGATATATTTTATCTTTGTTTTTATTGACCGACGAACCCCGAACGGAGGAGGTATACAATTCGACTGTCTGGTATGTGCGCGCGTTTTATATAGTAAACGTGTTCCGATTTTGATGATTTTTGATTCATTTGAAAGAGGAGACTTGAAAATTGGTCCCATATTCGTAAAAACTCAAACCGAAATCTCCTTCCCTCCGAAAACCGCCCCCGATGGGGGAGATGCCAGAATTAAAGATACGACAATATCCGGATACGTTTAAATTGAATATTTTTTCAAAAGAGTTACGTTTTTCGAGCTACATTCATTTTAAAATCTCACATAGGTATGGGTATTTTTGCTACGTGGAAGGGGCAATTTCTTTCAAAAATTGAAAATCTTTTGATACCACATGAAAGACAATAATATTTGTATCAACATTTATAAACAACATTTTCTCCTTAGAGATACGGTTTTTGAGGTAAGCGGTGGTAGAATGGTTAAATCTAAAATATTTGAGCGTATTTCCGCAGCGATGTTCTCGAGATCTCTACATAATAACAAGGACAAGCAAAGTATATACGTAGGCAATAATATATTAGTGGTGAACGTTCAACGATTTTTGTGACCAATGTTACACTCAAAAGTCTGAAATAAATACTTTCTTACAAAAAACTGGCGTTACTATTACTATTAAATGAAGTCAAAAATCTCATTTACTACAATGTATAACATGTTGACATTTAAAGCCAGAAAGACATAGAAAAACGGTAAAAATAAATTTCGAATATGGTAGGCCAAAATGAGAAAACCAAATATTCCAATTTTTTTTTTTTAATTTAAAGATTCTAGAAAATGGTGCTTTATAGTGAAAGTGAAAAATGATATGTATGACGTTTATATTAGATTTTATAGAGATGTTGATAGAGCAGTGACAGAATATGCCAGATTTTATCCAGAAAGAAAGGCGCCAACAAAAAAAAACACTTTACTCAATATAAAAAAAAACTTGAAAGAATTTAAATGCGTTTTAAGAACGCGAAGAAAATATCGTATCATAAATACACCACGCCATGGAATTAACGTATTGGCACAAGTGAATATCAATCCAGAACTTGGCTGAGGAACCAAAACTATAGCAGTTCCTGCAAAACCAGCATACATGACGATGCATCTCTGGATTTTCTATTTCTCATTATCGGAATAGAGAAAAACGAACATGCATTTTCGCCACCGACACAAGAGAACACAAAATCCTTGTGGAATACTTCCCATTACCCAGTCAGTCGCCATCTGTGACCAAACATATATATATACATATATATAGATACCTATATAACGACAGACAGACAGACAGATGAGGGTGCATCCACCATATAATAATATGTGTTCAAGGCACACTGCACGACAAAGAATCTCCATAAAGGTAATTCCACGTTGGATACATTGAAAAAAATAACGCTTCCATCGCAGATGCCAAATGGAGAAAGCAGTCGATGGTTATGGTGGGACGATACGATAAACTTTCATTTTACGTTGTGCGAGTTGGGCTCGCGTTGAGAGGATTCCGTAGATAGGATATTTGAAAGATTTTCAAGGCTCTTTCAGATTTTCATCCAGAAGAATTATTTTGATATAACTTAACACAAAAAAAGCATAAAATAATTTATTGTGAAAGCAAACCGAATTTTCTTGCATTTCATTTCGTATTCCAATGGTTGTTGATATATTCTGAGAAAATTTATTTTTCGAGGAAAATCTTGGTCAAAAAGCTCAAATTAAGCTTTTCCAAGCCCTTTCTACATCATATCTAAACAAATAAACAAACAGCCTCATTTGCATATATTTTATTTTCATACATAATGACTGGAGTATTGAAAAGTCCACGAACCGATAAAACCCTATGTATTTTTTATAGCAGCAGGACGCTTTCAGTAAGCGCGCCCACATTCACACGATCTGGGAAATGGGAAAAGTGAAAAAAACAAAGCTCAATCAAAAAAGTTTCACGCACACATTTCACGTGGAAAGGGTGAGAGATGAGGCATTGAAAAGTTTGTGTTTCTGTTTTATTTCCATAACCATTTAAAACAATGTGGAAAGTGTAGCGTAAACGAGATTATTTATTAATTTACATTATAGGTACGTTTACGCCATGAGTATTTTCAATGGGGATTTGTCAGTGTAAATTTTCTTTGATAAAAATAATTGTTACATAAAATATATATTTTGGAATATATTACGCCTGACAGATATTTAAAGTTCATTCAATGAAATATATAAAAACTCAAAGAGTTTCAGATATAAAAGAATGTATAATATTTTTTCTCATTATTGAAATATAATTTATTAAATATTTTTAATAATATTTTTCTTAAATAGGATTGTAGAAATTAAATATTAAGATTAAAAATACAAGACATAAGAAAGAAAAACACTGTGAAAAACATGCAGATTATTGTTAATCTTCCGAATTTCTTCGAATAACATAGATTATCATTATTTAGAGTTTCCGAGTATATTTTCCAAATAAACAGAAGAAAACAGTTTACGAATATAGGAAATTGTTTGCTCAGATCGAAAGACACAAAAATATATACCGGGTGTCAAAAATATATCCTACAAAAAATGTATCACAAATTCGCATAAGAGAAAAGGCTGGCAATTATTTTCTTGTCTTCCTTGCCTTTCGCAAGGGGGCGTATTTTCAAAGTTACTCAAAAAACGATTTTTTTCTCTAAAAATTGCCCACTAATAGTACCGTAAAATTTAAATATTTGTAATTCACAGATGATTACACGTAAATTGGCTCCAATAATTTTTCCTGTCTTGTAAAATAACAGGTAGGGGTGAGTGGGAAAGACAACTCAATAAAATCGTTTTTACCGCTTTATAGATTTTAGTAAAACTCGGACAGGAATAGATTGATCGATATTAGGCATATTTCATTTCCGTTTCATGTCAGTTGTTTTAACGAGCGCTATATGGTGTTATATGAACAATTTTATATTTTCATTTCCTTCGGCTGTTTCGCATAGGATACTATATTTTTAAGAGCATTAAATTTAGACAAAAATATTCATAAGCGCATTTGAATATCTATTTTTAAGTTATATAAGAGAAAATATAAGTATAGGTAATATAATAGTGCAAGTTGTTATAAATTTACTCGACTAAATAGATTTTTTTTGCATAATCTTGTATATTAAATACTTAAATCATCATTTAATTTATTTGATGAAAGTTAGATAGAATTAATATTATTTTGAATTTTTCAGTACACAAACCAATAAAGTCGGCTCAATTTTTATTAAGAAATATTTATTTCACACTTCGGAAATACACATATTTCAGACTTTATCACCGCTGTAACTCGAAAACCGTTGCTCTTTTGAAAAAATCTTTAATTCAATTTTTTCCGGATATGGTCTTATCTTAAATTCCACCATATCAGATTTTCGATTTTCGAGAGAAATTGCCACCTATGCCCACTTCGGCGGCGGCTTTCAGGGGGGGAAGATTTGGGAATTGGATCTTTCTAATTATGATACCATTTCTCAATTCTCCTCTTTCGAATGAACCAAAAATCATCCAAATCGGAACAAGTTTGCTATGCAAAACACGCGAACAGTTGGTCAAAAATAGTCTTATACCTATTAATTATATAGGAATACTCTTCGACAATAGTGTTAAATTTGAATAAATTACAATAGAATTTCAAACACTTCTTCAGCAATCTCATATTACATAAAAGTATCCGACTACTACGAAAAAAGCACGACAGGGGCAAGGTGGAGATTGAGACCTCACTAATTCTACGCTACTGGTCACTTTTGTGTATGATTTTTCAAATAATCAACCTTTCTTGTTAACAATATATTCATTATATTTAAAGTTTTAAAAATCGGTTTCACAATTATTTTCATTCTTTAATGTGGATCTTTATTACATAAATTAAACCAGTTGATTTCTTAAGTACACTACACCTTTTGTCAGGTATCTTAGAGGTACGAACTACAAAAAAAAAAAACCTGCTACAACTTGTTCTGTTAGTTTTAATAAGCTTTGATTTTCATATTTTGAGCTAGAGATTTTCCATGGAAAATAATCCCAATATATTTAGAATCCCTCCCGGTAGATATCAAATGAACAAGACTTGCATAATAATAATAATAATAATTTGATACACAACCCAACGCCATAGAGCATTCTCATTTGATATTCAGCCAGCATCGTTGGGTGTCTGTCTGTCTGTCTGTCTGTCTGTCTGTCTTTTCTATCTCTTCTGGTGCTGGTAAATCTGCACGTCCGCTTCGCTAGATACGTACCCTCCTCATCGTCGCCACAGATGTGTGATATTGTGTTTGTTTAATATTCGCGAATGAGTAAGTAGCTGTCGTCTCACTTTGTCTCAACGGCTCTCTGTCGAACGAGAGATCACCGCCCTGAACCCAACCATGCCCCAAACAACAAGAAGCAGACACAAACAACATTGTGGAACGCTACATATCGCATTGCATGCATGATAATGCTGCTTGGTGGTTTTTTTTTCATGCGTTGTTTGCCTTTCAAACTCTATGATATTCGTTCCATAAAACCAAATCTTCTTAAGGCCATCACACACGGTCCAACACCGCAGTACGGCGAACCAATTGTTGGGACATTTTATTGTATCTTTGGCAGTATAAATTTCGCTTTCACACGTGAATATTACTGATAACGGAAAGAAATCTTTGCGAAAATATTCGCTGATTAATCTGGAAATTATCCTTGACAATGTCATGAAAACCGAGATATTCATTGCCCATTTCCTTGAATTTTTCTCATCGCTAGTAATCTGATGACTTTCCAGAAACATTCAGTTGACTTATACAGTTCATAAAAATTTCGATTACATTTTTTCCATTCCAAAGTGCAGAAACAAAAGAATCGTACAATTGTATCGATAATGCGGAGGAGTACCACAGGGCTCTATTTTAGGTCCATTATCGTTTATGGTATATGTAAATAAAATCTGACTCATCACATGATCACTGTCAATTTTGCCCAAATTGCAAACGGTAGCACTTTCACCATCTCTTGTCCCAGATTTCAGCTTTGGATGATAGTTCTACTAGAGCCTTATATCTAGCTGAAAAAGCTGTTCAATGCCAGTAATCTTCTTTAAAACAGATAGATAGATAGATAGAAACTTTATCGAGTCTGATATTCTTGTTCATATGTAAATTCAGATAAACTTAAAGTGTGTTACTTCGCACTTTTTCATTCTAAAATATCTAATCCAGAGTGGATTTTAAGAAACAAAAACATGTAACTAAACACAGCATCGTGAACAAGTTAACTATTTGAGAAGAAAATTAACAAACTGTTGGAACCAACAGAACAACAATCGCCTCTAAATCCAATCACGGAACACAAAAAAACAATCATACCTATGGATAATCCAATAATATTATCAAGATTGTGAAAAATTCCTTTCATTTGTTCCAGTGTGAGCACAGTCAGTTTATTTTCATTATAGAAAGTACAAGCAATATTGGTTTGGCTAGATTAACTCGCAGCTCTGCTTTCCCCCCCCCCCCTCACTCCAAAGATTCACACTCCCCACCCATCAAGGTAATTAATTCCACAAAGCCTGGCAGAGGCGCGAAGGAAAGAATCTGAGCCTGACGTGGTAATCTGAAGCAAACAATACGGATTTGTTGTGATTGAGAAGTGTAATATCGGTAAAGGAAACGGCGATACGTGGGGGCGATGAGAGGAAAGGACACGATTTCTCAAATAAGTGAACAACAATTCCAAGGATTTGGAGGGTGGGCGGCGTTCGGTGAGAAACGAAGAGCCTCTCAATAGTGTAGACACTCCAAGAAGAATGGGGGTTAATAGTATGTGAGCGTTGAACCAACCAACGGTCATAATGGAGTGATAAATAATTGGGGTGGATTTATTGTTTTTAGATTCAAGAAAAACATCTTAGTAAGTTATTGTGGTTTGGAAATTAATTTCATTTATTTTGATGAAGTAGATAATATATAAAACAGAAATAAAAGGTTAAAACACTTTCAATAAAGACGCCTTTCCATTTAACCTTTAACGGCTTGAATTTTATTGGAATTAGTGTATTTAAATCAGCTGATGGTCTAAGGCACCTCTTCAGTATTACGGTTTGTAAATAAAAAAATGAACGTTCCTGGATTTTGAAAAAACTAAAAATCATGGATTTTGTCTTTATATTCTCAATTAATACTTGGATTGGAGAGCTGAAATTTTACAAATTCAAGTAATGCTCCAAGATGAAGATGATGGAATTAGAAATATTCTATCTTTTAGGTAAATTTCTTATAGAAATGTACCTATTGCGATCGTTCACACCTTTAAATTTCGAAAAAAATTCATCGGCATGTTGTTATATGTCTATAAGTTAGTCCAAAAAAACATTTGGTTCAAAAGTTTATATATATATATATATATATATATATATATATATATATATATATATATATATATATGGGATATTACGAAATTTGTTAACACGATAGAGGTCACAGTTTTGAAGGTATCAAGTTCAAATTTGCTACAATAATCAATCTCTCAAATATCTCCGTCGAGTTCGTTATTGGGCAATATCGGGTAAGTAGTTTCAAAATGGCGAACATTCAAACATTTAAAAAAAATTATCAAAAAAGAGCAGTACTGTAAATATCATAGGTTATAGATATTATCAGTACCTACAACTTTTGTTCAAAGCAATTTTTCATAAAATTTAAATGTAAAAAAATAAAAATTATTAAAGAAAAATAACAAATATTGATAAAACGTGAACACTCAATATAAATTTGATGTAATTGTACATTTTCTGGAGATCTTACTATAGACCCTGATTAAAAAAATATATAGTATATTTATTGAAAAGAAATAGACGAAAAGAAAATTCTGCCTTGAAGTGGAAGTCGAACCCTGTCTGCTTTATATTCTACAGCCAAAACAAAAACCTCTAACCGCAAGGCTATGACACATACGACAATTTTATGTAATAACATGTAGGTATACCAATGAAAAGGCTGTACAAATTTCAATTCAATGAATTTAAAAAAAAAAATACCTTTCCGCTGACTACAGCCCATCGGGATTTTTTTATTTTCAAAGATATGCTATACCTACAAGATTAATTTTTCCATATTAGTTTCAAGGAAACTCCAAGTCATCTCCACAGTTTATTGTCGATTGTTAAATATGCGACATGTTTCGGTCTTGTTCAATCCCCATATCAATCATCAGGTTATGAAGGTGAAAAATGTTTTTATCCACATAACAGAATAAAGTAATATAAAATAATAATTTGATTCTAACTAGAAAACAAAAAAATTCAAATAATGTAAAATTAAAACTAAACCTTTCCCATCATAAAAGTGAAAATAAATTCCAAAAAAAAACAAACAAAATAAAATAAAAATTCTCTGAAACGTCGATCTTATCACGACTACATCTTAGGTAGGTTAATGTGAAAAAAAAAACATTTGCGCTACTGTCATTCACGACTCACCTCAAGGCTCGCTCCGTTCAGTATCAAAATAGCTGAGTAAGGATATAAATCAAATTCAGCTTACTTCTCTAATTTATTTGCTTAAATAATTTCTCTGATAAAAACACGTGCTTTAGCTACTTCTATGGTCTTTTGGTATTTAATTGTGAAAATGTTAACTCTTAGCATCATTCCAATTTATAGAGACTTTTGATATTTTCCATTAGAACATCAAATCAAAAGCTATCTGCTTAAGCTTTGTTCTCATTTATGTTACAGTAACTGTAGTAAATATACGGATACGAAAATAATTAATAAACTTTAAACTAAGTCACGTTCAGAACGATAGATAAAATTTGCAATTTGCAATATGAGTTCGTAACACAGTTATTAGATGAAAACTTGATTAACTCAATATGTATAATGTAATTATTTGACTTGGAATTTATACAAACAGAATGAAAGCATAAAAGAGTTTAATTTAGCAGTAGGCTCATCTTATGAGATTTTAGGATTTTTTTGTATAATTGTTTTCAAATCGATATGTAGAGCCGGTTTCATATAAATCAGTTAAACTGTGGATTATTCAAAGCACTGGCTGTATCTATGAGTTATACCTTTAATACAGACATTATTGAATGTATTATTAAGTAGTTCGTAGTGGTTTATTGCATAGAATGCTTTATATTTAATTCATAAAATAATCCGACATTTTTTTGTTTCTTATTTAAGGCTTTCTAAATTAATTCCATACAGTCTAAGATGGTAGTAGTGGTAGATTTTCCTTTTCGAGAACTATTTTGAATATATTTAAGTATTTTATTAGATTCTAAGAAGTTAGTTAAACGTTTAGTGGAACAGAATTCAAATATTTTTGAGATTTGGCTTTATATGCTGATGGGTCTATAGTTTATTGCTTCATCTTGGAATCCTTTGTTTTTAAATATTGGTAATATTTTTAACACTTCCAGACAGCTCTGATCGTACTAATCGTTGTGTTTCAAACAAAATCCATGTGGCAATGAGTTTACATAGAAAATATGACAGAGAATAAGTGGAAATAAGAAGATTTAGGCCATTTTATGATACTTCAACGATCTAAAATACATACACTCCATATATAAATACCAAGTACATAGAAGAAACATACCCAAGAGTCACGTTATAATGTATTATTACCATGAGACTCACTGCTCCTCCTGCCTTGTCGTAAATATTATGATACTGAAGAAAATCTCAAAGACGATGAAGTGTGGAGCATGTACAAAGCCGTAATGCCACAGGAATACGATGCTGAAGACGGAGACGTAGAGAAATACAGAAACCAGAAACGTAGAGCGCCTTTACGGAGATTTACGGTGGCCATAAGAATGGCTTTTTGGGGTAGCGCAGGGAGATATTGAGGTACAAGTTTTCTTTTATGAGTGTGAATGTGAAAAATGGCGGAGACACAAGCTTTTCCGCATCTTAGCGGAAATCACTAATCGTAAACATCATTATTAGGATTTTGTTTATAAAATAATGCCTAGAATATGATAGTTCAATCGAAATTAACCACAACAAGTCCTAGTTCGATGTTTTGCAATTATTGAAGTGAAATTAACATAATATGAATAATATACAGTAGAAATAACAAAGAAGATTTCAATGAACAGGTGCAAAAAATGAGTGAACTGAAGAGAATTTGTATATCTTCCGGATTTGAAAGGAACATCTACTTACCCTAAATGATTTTTGTTCATATCTAGCTGACTGATGTGGATATTCTCAAATAGTTGCCAGCATTACACAGAAAATTCATTACCTTCGTGGTGAATATTTTTGTTTTTCATTCTTCCGTTAAAATTGAGAAATAAAAATATGGAATATGTCGTTTCTTGTAATTAGTATTTTTATTATGAAATGACAAAACTGCTAAGAAAACCTAGCTGAAATAATGATCACAGTTATGCCGAGAATAGTAGCAAAAAGTTCTGTTGTTTTTTTTTTAAGTTTTTAAGAAAATATGACTGGTCTTTATAATAATGATCATATACAGGGTGGCCAAATATTGCGATAAAGTAGAGTAATTTCCCTATTTTCAATTATTTTAAAATGATGTAAATGTAAAGTTTGTAGGGGAACACAAGCCCAATATTTAAAAATTAGTTAGGAATGTGAAACCTATTTTTCTCTATTTTTTACCGTTTTGGCACATATAGCTGTCGAAAGGACTAAAATTTCGATTTTTGATTGTTTATAGCTCCTAAACAAACAATTGAAAGTTGACAAATGATACACCATTGTACTCGCTAATTTATGTGGAATACAAGAACGTCAATACAGTAGAGTCTCACTAATCCGGCACTTCACTAGTTCGGTACCTCCAATAATCCGGCACCCCTCATCTGCGCCTCTATCAGTTAACGAATGCAAATATATTGCCCTTACAAAATGCATTTTTTTTATTATGAACTTTTCTATACAATCCAGCAATCCGAACATTTCAATAATCCGGCACCTCCTAGTTCTTAATACTGCCGGACTAATGAGACTCTACTGTATATATAGAGTGATGCATATAAAAACAAAAGCATATTTGTGCTGTTCTGGTTTTCGGGGACATCCTGTATGTTCCCAACTCATTCTAAAATGAGGAGGTTGTGTTTTCCTACAACTTTTATATTCAAACTATTTTAACATAATTGAAAATAGGGAAGTTATTCCACTTTTTCACAATAATTGGCCACCCTGTATAAATATATCATATATCATAAATTATCCATTTGAAGCTGAAGGCTAAATAGAGAAGTTAAAGATGAAGTTAATAAAACTCACCCCAGCTAGAACAGGAACAGCAGTTTTCGGTCCAAGATTGACAGTTCTTCCATCCTCACCACGTATCAGCAAATTTAGACCTCGCGCACCAGGCTCGCCACCTTTTGAAAAAAATCTCTGTCAAATGACGGAAGGATGTTATCAGAATTACCTATGTCATAATCTTATTTTCATTAGAAAAAAAAAGATCCCTTGCAACTCGGGGCGCGTTTTAGAAGTGAAACTTCATTTGTGGACATTTGATTTCAACAAACGATTTCTTATCGACAAGCTACAAATATCTCGATGAATTATCAAAGAATGTTGTTCGTTTGTGTAGAAAAAATCCACAAAATTTACCCAGATACATGAGAATAACCAATAACCAAATATTCTATTTCCTAGATGTTAACAGAATTTTATTTAATTTGTATAATTTTCATTCACTATTAACCGTGTCATGACATACTTTTTCTCTCGTGCATCGCAAATCATTCAACAAAAAAAACTAGAATACGTGATGATTCCATAACGCAACTTTCGAAAAATGAACTCTGATACAGCCAAAGAACTATCACTACTTCAAAAAAAAACACATATGTAACTTGCCTTCCAAACCGTACGGCTGCAGTACCCGACGTTCCGTCAGCACAGACAAGGTGAGCGGAGCACGGAACATCAACTCTCTGACAACTCCATCACCACCACGGAACTGTCCAGCCCCACCGGTATTGGGGCGTAGCGTGAATCGACGCACATGGACTGGATAACGACGTTCCACAATTTCGATATCGGTTATCCGGGTATTGGTCATGTGGGTGTGGACGCCGGAACATCCATGCCAGCCAGGACCCTGTGAAAAAAAAAATATTACAAAAATCAAGCATAAATATATTTAATATAGAATTTAATCTTTGCGGTGTTTCCATTTCAAATTCTCAACTAAAAGGAATTTTAATACTTTTAATCCGAAGGTGCCCCCTACCTAGGATAATTGGAACTAAATCGAATATCATACATGGTGAGTATTTAGTGTGTCCAAGTTCGATAGCTCCGAATAAATGAAAAAAGTTATTCACAAAAAATGTAGGCACTCTAAATTTGCATATTTTGAAATTAATTATTAGAAATGTACAGGATGACCTACTCCTTGGTGACAGATCATTCTTGTTTTTTTTAATGGAACACCCTATATTTTCTACATGACTTATTTTTACAGTATTGCGGAAGTTGTGTACAGGGAAAGTCAAAACTCAAATCGAATATTTTCTCAACTTTTTTAAATGAAACACCCTGAATTTTATATCATAAACAAAAAGAACAGTCATTCAATTTTCATTTTTAATCAATATTCCCTACACCTAAAATCAGTATTTTTGGAAGTTGTGTACAGGGAATGTCAAAACTCAAATCGAATATTTTCTCAACTTTTTTAAATGAAACACCCTGTATTTTATATCGTAAACAAAAAGAGCAGACATTCAATTTTCATTTTTAATCAATATTCCCTATACCTAAAATCAGTATTTTTGGAGATATCTACATATTTGAATTGTTCTTCCAATTTTAGGAATATCATTAAATTGTGGAAATGAAATCAACAGACTATTGAAAAAACTATAAAAAACTTAATAACCAATAAAAAATCTATTACAGGTAACCAATATCAATTTTCAATAAAGATTCACGACAATATAATTTCAACTGAGAAGTTGATAAAAGGAAATTAATGTTATTAGGGTTTTTATTTCAAAGTACACAGTACTTAAATTATGAAGATTGTGAAATAGAGAATCATATTTTCTGAATACCTCGTATGATTATTATAAGAGTCACATTATATATAACTATGAGTTGCAAGCAAAGAAATAAAGAAAAATATACAAGGCCTCTCAACAAATATCTATGCCTTCTTTCATATAAAGAAAATGCATTGGAAAAGCTACTGCAAACATGAAATTTTACTGAGAAAAAGGTATTTCTAAAATTGGAAGAAAAAATCATGTATCTCCGAAATCATTCATCTTAGGTATAGGGAATATTTAATAAAAATGAAAACTGAATAACTGTTCTTTTTGTTTATGACATAAAATACGGGGTGTTCCTTTTAGAAAAGTTGAGAACATATTGTATTTGAGTTTTGACATTCCTTGTACACAACTTCCGCAATACTGTAAAAATAAGTGAATATTGCAACAAAACAAAAGTGAAAATAATCGACACATGCAACAAATTTTGATCATTTCAACATTTAAGCAATATAGAGGAAGTTGAAATCATTGCAATTTTATATTAATGTAATGGCGAAGAAGAGTAGATTCCCTATTTTATATAAAATATAGGGTGTTCCATTTAAAAAAAAAAACATAAGAATGATCTGTCACCATGTTGTAGAACGCCCTGTACATTTCTAATTAATTTAAAAAGTGGAAATTGTGAGTGCAGATATTTTTTGTAAAAAACTTTTTTATTTATTTCACCCTGTATATAATTGGTTAATCTATGCTCCTCTCCCGTATAGGTAATTTCGTTGAAATCAGTTCAGCCAAATCAAATTTGTATGCATTTCTTCATAAACACTTCCCCCACTCTCCTTACCAAAGACCTACTAAAATTTGGTATATTTGAGAGCAAAACGCATTACGCCCCCTATCGGTGAAAGTTAGAGACTTAGACTTATCCCCAACGATGTCTCACGGCTGCTTTTTTGCCTACGAATTTTTTTTTCTTACCAAAGTTGAATCATAAATACCTACTTCCTAAGATACAGGCTTATTTATTTTCAATTAAAATTCATCAACCCTACAATGTACTTTCTCACCCTTCTCTATCATATGCCAGAATGCTCACTTCCCCACCTCTCTCATCATGTTCTTGTTGTTTATGTATTAAAGCAACTCGACAATAATTATTTTCGACAACACCAGCCAATGGAAAAGCGCACGTTTCAGTTATTATTTTCGACTCTCAACATGTTTCAATCTTGAAAGGCTGGCAAGGCATTATAATATATATATTGTGAAATTACGCGCCAGATTCAATCTGAAAATAATATGAATTAAGCGATTACAATATACAGTATGATTCCAAAAATTGAGAATTGAGAAAATTATTTGGGTGATTATTCACAAGATTGGAAGACGGCAAGTTCGGCCGGGTTTGTAGCGTGACTTGGTTCGACTATTGGAAACAACATGACAACAATTTGTTTATTAAATCAAGTCAATAACAGACTTGAATGGATTAACTAACTGTATTGAATTTAATAAATCACTTCTCTTTAACAGTTTACGTCCTCGAATACACAGATGAATAATTGTACTCAATGCTGTCTCTACGATGAGTCACTCGCTGGCAAAACTAGGTTTATCTGAATGTTACTGAATGAATCTTTCGTCACTATTTTTTTTTATTTTTTTGCAGAACCATTCGCTTCATGTTCTGCCTTTAATTTAGAATCGCCCTGTATGATAATGTGTAGGAGGGTACTCTACCATATATTGTATGAGAGAGAACAATAATAAACCTCTTCACTCTGTTAAATTAAATTGTGTAGAACACATAATAATATAACATATCTAGACTCTCAATTCTAACAAGTACTCTAGGTAAGCTGGTAAAAGTAATTTATTTACTCGATCGATAAAAGGCGCAAAATAGTCTTAATAATTAATGCGCAGTTTGCAGCCTAAAGGTATACGAGTATACTTAGTAGGTAAACTGCTGCTTTAACCACTTTATCGTTAGCAGTAAAATTATAGATAACTTTTCAGTTTTGTATTTTATCACTCATGATATATTATAGTATGTTTTTTTGAGGCGGATTTAACCCGGTAAAATCCAAAGTAAACTCGTTCCGAAAGGCTAAGGTGTCCTTTTAAATCGTATGGGTATTTTCGAGGCTAAGATTATCCCCAATAAAAACGAATAATGTGTCCAGAAAAATTAACGAGTGTGGCAACAAATAAAAAATAAAATTAAAATAGAAGTTACAATAAGTTGCAAGACAAGTCTTCAGATACAGAATATAAGCAAAAATGTTCTAATGATTGACAAAACAAGAGTTCATTTTTTCGAATTTGGGTTCTACTTTTCAAATTAGGCAATTTTTTATCAAATGAAAGATAATAATTCAGAGATGTTCATTCAAACAGTAGCTCATAGTACGAAAAATATACATATTATTTCAGTACATTCTTCGACATCTATTCATCGTCATAATAACTGTAAATTATTTGTCAAATCTAAGTTTTTCGACCCATTTTCCGGGCAGTTTCCATTCCCATTAGGTAGGTACATGTTTGTAAAGGTGGTTGGGTTATAAAAAAAAAGTACCTACACCAGACTAGAAGTCAGCCGTGTGAAAGTTGAAAGAACGAACAAAAACTCTCTCAATTAACATCTCAGCTTTGTTGATATACTTACCTACACATAAGAGGGCGCAGTGACTTGGCTTAAGAGTTTTTCAACGTTTTAATTAGTTTCCCAACACCGACGGCGCCAGAGCTTGTTTGTGTGCAAAAGGTCTTTTTATATTTTTATGTTTTCCTCATTCAAATGCATTTTCCCTGTCTCAAGGACATGTAGTAGTATTAGTAGGACTCTGTGGCCTCTTTTAATTGCAAACATTTTCACTTTTTATGTTCTCTGTTTATCGACTTTGTAAGCATTTTAAATGGAAAAACTTTGAGACCGGAATTCAATGCTGTTTTATTGTTTTCTCTTTCTTCTTTATGAAGCATTGTTAACCGATATAATAATATGACCGATTTTCATACAGAATATTTATTACTTAGAGTGTTAAAACAAAAGGACCAAAGGCTATCCGTACTGAAATACTATATAGTATACATTTTTTTCATAAATATTGATTTGTGTTTTGTTTTTCAAAAAAAAAAATCTACTAAAAATTCAACTTAAATATGAATCAAACCAAAATATTTTCAATAACATTTAAACCTTGGACAATTTTTTTGAAATGTTTTAAAACTTTTGATGACAACCATTTTGAAATTACACAGTTAAACTAACCGATCATCATTTTTTTCTATTTTTTATTTACAACTAGCTGTTTTAGTCTTGAGTATGGAACCCTTCTACCTAAGAGTCCTACTCGCATGTAGAACCTGTCCGAAAACCGACCCAAATCTATCCATACACCAAGAGAGAACAGCTTGAGAATTTCTCCTACATATGTCTTAGAAATGGATTTTCCGGTATGGAACTCTCCACCTTTAAATCCCAGTCGCACTAACAGACACTCACAAAACAGTCCAGTGACATACTACACACAAATATAGCGAAAAATAGTCCACGAAAATTCAGTCATAGAGTTTGGAGATATCCAATAGACTTTCAGGTACGAAACACACCACATAGAGTCCCGTGGGTACTGAAAGTATGACAGTACTTTTACTTAGGGTATGTTAAAACCATGTGCAAAATTTTGTTGGGATATCTCGAATAGTGTGATTGCCAATATGAGTTTATTCAACAAAAGTATCATTTTAATAATTTCATAATTTCCTACTGAAAAAAAATATGCTATTGCAATAATAGTGTTAGATCTTGATACTTAAATTTATGATACTGCTAAAAATACTTAATCTCGTAAATGCGTTTTTACATAGGTTTATCTCGAGTTAAACGGTAGATATCTTTCACAAGCTGAAGCAAATTCGTCTATTCAGAAGAAAATTCTACGCATCTAAATACAAACAGATCGTAGACCTTGTTAACGATACAGTCAGTTTCTTTTTTTCTCTGGATCGCTATTCCTGTGAAGATTTCTTGATTTCATAAGTCTCAACAACAAGCAAGTCTGCGAATATAGTTTCATCAAATGGATATTGCTTTTCTATAGATAATCACCAAATAGAGCTAGCTATATAAACAGAATGGGTATTCGCAAGATCGAAAGAAAATAGAAATGGATATTGAAGCAATCTTAGAATTCGTTGGAAGCACATTTATGTATTCTCGCGTTACTGGATCAACTGCATTATTATGGTTATTATTATTATTATTATTATTACTACTGGATCAACGCCCTGTATTAACCCTTTAAACTCTAAGTGAATCAGCATGTAGCAGGTGTATCTGAATATGCGGAAATATTCGTCGTACAAAACAAAACAAATACATTTAAACCCATTTTTATCTAAGATATGACCAATTATAGTAGAAATTAAATACATAAAATAGAAAAAAATTATATATAATTCTGAATATATTTTGTGAAATACATTTCTTCTATTTGTTCAAAAGAAAAACAGTTTGGTTATCTAGAAGATACTCGAGATATGCCTAAGTGTTTAAAGTCTCAAATTTTTTGTAATATTATATTTTTCACTAGAAAATTATCTAATGAATCAATTGATACCTAGTTAAATGAACAATTCATTCATTAATGATTTATTTAACCACTAAATAAATACTCACACCGATTAAAACATAACAAATTAACTTGTATGAAATAAACTGCTATATTTTAAAAGTTAACCCCTTGCATTGATACGTCGCTGGACTTGATATTCCACTTGCTGTTGATGTATCCTCAATACGGAATTAATACTCCTTCGCCGCACCCTATATATATATAACACAGCCACGTTTTCGCAATGTTCGTCCCCAGAGTTCTAGAAAATAGTTTCTCTATTTAATAGACACAGGTGGGCGCTTCTTTAAAATTCGAGGTGCGCCTATTTGATTCGCAGCGCTTATAGAGTATCATCTCCATCATTATTGGCCGAGAAAGCATGATGGCTGTGGCGTGGTAACATCGGCGTGCGGTTGGGAATTGCTCCGGGCTCGCCACAATATTATTGTTTCGGAAGGAAAAAAAAGTACAAGAAGATCAAGCTGATATCTTTATCAATAACACTTGCTGTTCGACTTAAATTTTGGAATAGTTATTCATCGTTTTCAAAATAAAGACGTAATGTAATCGATAGTTATATAACAACAGCTGCTCCATCTTATCGATTCATATGCTATGTGTATCGCTTTTTTAAGCTGCTTGCTTGGTTGGCGTCGAAATTTAGAAAACAAAATCCTTCAATTTGCCCCAAAGATAGAAGGTCGGATAGCTAAGATCTGGTAACCTAGCTGGCCATGAAAATATAGTTTCTACCTAACCTAACCTAAGATAACCTAACCTAACCTAGCTCGTCATGAAAATATATTTTCCTTGCAATATTTCGAATAAAAATTAACTCGAACTTAGTTGAAAAAGTAGGCGTGATATCCGTAAAGCTGAAATGTCATATTTCTTCACATTTTATTTATAATAAAGTGTAAGCAAAGCCTATTTGACCATATTTCTGTGTTTTTATTTACATATATATATCATAACGTTGGTTGATTGGTTGATCTACGCTCTTTCAGATGAAGATCATTCATTAAAATCGGTTAAACCGACCCAAATTTGTATTTGAATTCCTTCATAGAAACTTTTCCCACTCTCCCCACAACATTTATTTAAAAAAATAGAAGCAAAATATGCATTAAACAAAATGTGCTCAGAATTTAGGCCTTATTCAAGTTTACTTATTTTAAACCTACTATTTATTATAATTGGGTATAATAATGAGAAAAATGGGTTCAAAGTATCGCTGTATGTAAATGTAAAGTTATTGGTCCATCCTGTAATTAATTGGTTACGTATGCAAATTTAGTTAATACAACTAAAATAGCTTCAAGCCACAAATTGCCGCTGATGCAGATAATTATTGGTAGTATTAATATTTCAAGAAGTTTCAGGTTAATTGATATTTTACCAAGTGAAATCATGAATAGCAAGATAATTAGTTTACTAAATCATTGTTATAGGTACTTACAGGGTCTATCCTCATAATTAAACAGCTTCTGCTGGTTTTATTATACGAGATGGAAAAAAAATTTCAATTCGAAAATTGTAGGGTTTATACTGAAACATCAGGAGAAATCGTTATTGCTTATACTGGGTGAATCACAATCACATCTGGTGAACCAAACGTGCCTTTTTTCAATGAAACGTCCCGTATATTAAAATCCTCTTTTCGAATATATATATAATTTAGCCACATTTGTTTCAGTGGTTTATTGTTTATTGTTTACAGTTCCGTCTATTTCTGTTTCTAGGTCGTCATCGATGTGGATAGATTATAGATAGGTCTCTACTTACAGCTCCACTGCCACCGGCCACAGTCTCATAGCATCCCCATGAGCTCGAGCCGAAGGTGATGTTGTTCATGCAGCCCTGTGAGGCGGCACAAGCTCGAAACGCTTTGAGGACGACGTCCACCACTCGCTGCGACGTGAGAACATTGCCACCGACTACGGCGGCCCGATCACTCGGATCCAAAAGGCAGCCTGGTGGAATTTGAATGCGAACAGGCGCCAGGCAACCCTAAGGAGAAGGTAAGTAGTATTTGAAAGAATATTACAAGTCGTGGAGATGTTCCAAGCATATGCGGTAGCCACCTTACGAGAAGCAATGACTATCTACCAGGTAAACTTATGCTAGATATCTATAAAATACTGTATACTATTCAAGGAAGAGTACAATGTTTACCTTGGTTTTATCAAAGCTGGCATTAGAAACTATGAGAAATTTAACTTAAAGATGATTAATATTATATATGTATATATATATATTATATATTATAAAAATGTAAATATAAGTACAAGCCAGAAATAGAGATAATAATAAAAAGATATCCTAGTTCTTAAGGAGTAAAAAGGGGATACAATGAGTAGTTAAAAAAAGGAATTACAGAAACAAGTATTATTGTTATATTACATGTTCCAAGGTTTTTAGCAGTATTTTAGCCTAAATAAATGAATATATGCAATTTTGAAGTATCCATAAATCAGTTTCAAATATTAAAACTCTGGCCAGTTGCTGTACAAATGAAAATAATCTCAAACAAATTAAATTAGCAATTATTGCAAAGCGAGTCCATTTTCCGTTCAAATATTTTACAGAAAAATTAAAGTTGATTAGAGAATTGCAAATGTTCATAGGGGGCGATTGTTTTTTTTTGGCTTAACACTTTTTTTTCTTGAATCAAAATTGTTTAAGGTCGAGCAAAGGAGCATTCTAATAGTTTTTCGAAATTTTCACATATAAAATCTTCCCTGTTTCTGAGCTCATTTTCCTGCTGTATACAGGGAGAGCCGAAACTAATGAGATAAAAGTGTAGAATAATTTTAAAATTGTTTTGTGGTTTTTATTTTTTAAACGGTCCATTTGATGTGAATCAAATTTTGTGTACATTTATTTTCGAAAAAGTAAGTATAGATATATGAAACAATTCCTTGTATGTAAATGGCACAAACGTAAGCATATGTTCTTAGAATTCTTAAAAATATATCCAGATCAAATGGAAGAAAACAGAAACGATTTTTTGGCTGCGTATAATGAAAATTTATAAAAATATGTTCGCTCCTTGGAATCTTACCTTGTTTCCCATTAGTTCCGCGACACCCTGTATATATTGGATGAGCATTTTTGACTCTTCAAATAATAAATATATGAATAAAAGTTTATTAAAAAGGCATCTCTTGTAAGGTACATACAATCATATATCATTTGGGATCTTCTATGTATTTATTATTATATAGATAAACTCAAACAGAGACGACAATAAAACACTGGAGGCTTATCCTCGCGTATGACACACAGAGTATTGGTTACCTAATCCTTGCCTTACCTGGTTGAGGGGCACATCGTGGCCCACCATGCATCTGAGGCAGTAAATCAGGGCCGATAGAGTTATGGCTTTGGGCGCATTGCAGTTGCCCCATACTTCTGGGCCGGTGCCACTGCAAGGTAAAGTAATGATCTCGAGATTATTAACAAAAAAAAAAAAGAGAACAACAAACAAAAACATAGTGACTATGGTGTGAGACATCGCTGATGCCGCCACGTTATTCCAAAGAGCGCACATTTTATATGACCTAATGACGCCAAAGGGCTAATAAGAGTAAGGGGGCACAATAAGAAGAAGAAGAAGAATGTGCAAAAATATTTAATACAAATTCATATAATTTGTCTATTCGATTTTGAACAGTTTGTGCAACGGGGAAAGTGTAATAGTATACAAAAAAAATTGGGTTTTGAGTACTCATTTACTTCTGTCGAAACTGTAGGAGTCCTGTTGACGGTTCTATCTGTTTAATGACAATATCTGGGCGACCAAGCTTTGCTCGGGTAACACAGAATTTATAGAGTGGGCCTATAGTAGTTACCCTAAAGTTCAAAAATGTGCATATTTATAGCTAAAGTGTATACGACCGGTAAATATTGCTTTTATCTTTCACATGGCTCAGAATTGAAAGATTTCAAAATAAATATGAACTGGCACTAATAAAATTAATATTATTTTGTATTTTTCAGTGCACCAACTTATAAAGTCGGTCCAAAAATTTATTCTGAGACTTATCTATTAAATGTTCAAAAATGGCGAATGCGCCAGCATCGGATTGCCCTGACACAAATTCCCGTTAGAGAAGCAATATTTTTCGGCAGCATTTATATCTCATATGATCATCATTCTATTATATCATCATTAACAAATATATTATAATTATAAAATGAATGTGAACGGCGCAAACGAGTGGAACAATTCCATCGAAAACCACTTGAATCTGTCAATTTTTATTTCGTGGGATTCAGTTTTCCAACAATATAAACTACGGAATACTTCTAACTAGTTGGATTTAATGAATATTTGGAAAAAACTAAAATCATTCATTTTACATAAAGTCCTAACTTTTGAAGAATTTAACCTAACCCAACCTAACCTAACCTAACCTAACCTAACCTAACCTAACCTAACTTTTGAAGAAGAATTTCTCTGTATACTTAAATTTTCATTACAACATTTCTGCTTTCTAGAACCATCATCAACTTTTTTGGATGAATTGTGAATTTTCGTTATCTTCTATATATGTATAAAAATGAATCGCCAAATGCGTTGCTAAACGCAAAACTCGAGAACGGCTCGACCAATTCGGATAATTTTTATCTTAATATTTACGTTAAGGCATAAGGAAGGTTCTTATGGAGAAAAAAGCCATAAAAATTGCAAGGAAAATAGTGAAAACACCACTTTTCCCATACGCTTTTTTAGTGTGGTGTCAGATATGTCATACACGTCAAGAACCATTATCCAAAGAACACCTATATTATCTGGAACATTGTGCCGTTTTCCTGAGAAGAGTGTTGCCTTTCGCTACGAGAGGGCAACACTTCTGGTAGGGACAAATATTAAAAACCTACTTCATCTAACACTGTGGAAATATAGGTGATAAAAGTAAATTATTTAAAATAATCAAGCAAGTAAAAAATGATCGTGTACCATAAAGCATCACTGAAGTGTACAAAAGCAGGAAATTATTTTTGTAAGTAATCGTCATTTAAAATTGAGATAATAAATTATTAATAACTAAAATGATTACTCTGAAATTCATTTTATTTATTCATTTTTTCTATTGGACTGCACATGGCCAATAACAAACATAATGATTTATTTCAAATTTCATATATCTCTAAAATTATTACTGCTACGACGCCGGCTACTGCTAGTATTAAATAGTTTGACTTTATTATTCAGTCTCTGTGTGAAATTCTATCCACATAAGAACAGAAAATATTACAGAATAGCAGGTAGATGGACTCAAAATAATTTCAAAATGTTGAACGCTCGGACACTATAGGTAGTGAAGTAAGGGCCTTTAATACTTATATGTTAATCGATTATAGAAAGCTAATAAATTCACCTTCCTTCATATGGATCTGGTAGAGTAGATTAAATGGCAATAGAGGGCGGACATTCGGGTAGGAATCAAGGATGTTATTTATTATGTGTGAAGATGCTTAGGCATGTCCCCCAGCGGGAAATTTAATTCGTCACATATACCTATATATGAAATGGATGGGCAATCCCTTTACCTTAGGGTTTTGACCTATTCATTGATTTGTTATCTCTACTTCAGTGTCTTCCAAGGAAAGTAATCGCGTAAAATTTTCATCGACTGGGTATCAGAGAATATTTTCAGCTATCGGAACGTCTGTCTGTCGGTCGGTCTCATGGGTAAGTATTAATTTATTGAACAAATCGCCATCTTCTTCTTCGGGATCCATCTGCCTCGGTATATTTGATGATATTCATGTCTAACTCTGGCAACGCTGTTATTTGAATGAAATAATTTTATTATTTTACTTGTTTTTTCGGCCGAATAACCCATTTAATATATGTTTTAAATAAAATTCAATTTATGCAATACGGTTTAATCTTCAAATGACATTGCTTCGTTGCCATGCTTACAATTATTGCAGACGATTTCGAGGCAATTTGATTATTTTTATAGCAGCATTTGTGGAGAAATATTTCAAAAGTAGCTGAACCAAATGCCTAAAAATTATATATACCTAAAATCAGAACATTGAGGACTTTCATTCCAAATAATAAGGTACAGGGCGTACCATCCAAAAAAATATTAATCAATTATTTTTTTCTATGTTGTAAAGTGATTTTTTTTTACTATTGCTATTACCAAAGATACTACGTGAAAAACATAAAAGTTTTTTATTCAAAGTTTTTTTTTATATCACTCGTATTAAGAACTTTGGTTGGGAATTAAAATATAATTAATGAATAACCCTGTACAATAGCTGTACTTAAAATCCACACCTTGGCGACTGAAAACGACTTCTGCAGATGGAGTGGAAAACACTGTTTATTTAAAACCCTATCGACCACGATACGGATATTCTTACTCTAACTCTTCTAATAGAACTTCAACTTTTAAACACTTTAAAGCCAATATGGCATCCTCTTAAAAAGTTGCTTTAACAATTATTAAAAATAAGACAGTTAGTTATAAGACTTCATTTTAATACATGATTCTATTTTTTTTAACTCGATACACCTAAGTGCCTACAGTTCAAAGTTACTTCATTTAGAGTTACCAAGAGAATGATCTAAAACTTGTTTTCCCATTTAAATATTGTTCTATATCCCATACAATTTCACACTCACCCTGTACACGCCCCAGATAATTGATACTATAATTGATGTATGCAAACTTAATTATTAATTAACTGATAATTGCAAAATACCTCCTGTTTACCTGATATATAGAGTTTCTTCTGAACTTAACCTTTTGTCTACTCCACATACATTATATAGTTGAGGCAATGAGAGATTACTGATGAGTCAATAATAAATAATATTAAATTAATAATTTTGGTATTTGTCAGGGCACTAACTAATTTTTTGTAAACAAATATTTATTTCACACTTTTGACTGTAACATTGGTCATCCAAAATAATTCAACGTTCACCAAAAAAGGTATACGTATTCAGAGATTTCAGAACATCGTGGAAACATACATATTTCAAACTTTACAACTGCTGTAATTCGGAAACAACCGTATTTTTCGGAGTACGTTGTCTCCTATAGACACTGAAGTTGCAGACTTATTATTTTATAGCATTTTTGTGTGGTCGAACCTATTGTAGCGTGACTCGTTTCGACAATTAGAAGCAAATATATCTCTTAAAACTATTAAATAAATAATACGCTTATTTAAGAAACGAAATTGTATTCAGGTATTAAACTGCTTTACTTCACAGTTAACCCCAAGTTGAATTGATATTTTGCTACCAATTACTGAATACTGAGTGTCGTTCTCCATACACAGCAACCAATGATTTCGAGATTAATCGTCGGAGTTCTAGAGGAGATAGTTTCTCATACAGTACCCATACAGATGGATGTGTTTCTAGACCTAGACGATTCGATGTACGTCTATTGGATTCCTCTTGCATCTTGAAATAGGCGCAGACATCGAGTGACGTTTTGATAATTCGGTCAGGTGATCGTTTGGACCTGTAAATGGCGATGGGGCATGGGCGTGCGAATGGGTATTTATCTTATAATGTATGTATGGAATTTTGAGAAAGACGCAAGAAAACGCAGTAGACAATATATAGTATACAAATACAATAAATTACAAAGAGTGGTTCTAAAGAGAGAAGACATATACCGTCGCGGACTTTTGAAGAACTACAATTTTCTAGTATATTCGTTTGATGTATCTTAAAGGTTTAGCCTATGTAAGCGAAAAGAGATTTTTTTGACGACTCGATAGAAAAATATCGAATTTTCTCTGACATTCTAAATCTCAATTAGAATACATTGTACATAAATAAACCATTACTGATGGCGTAACCTCTTCTCGCCTCAACTATAAAAGGGGGTGAGAAACAAATATAGATCTCACTCTCTAGTGGGATGTAAGATTAATTGGTAACAAAATTTAATTAACGTATCAATATGATGGTAGATGAGCAGCATAATCTTGATTATAGCGAAATAATGAGATCGGTGGTCCGTATTCGGTGAACGAACACAGACACCGATAGAGTGTATCTAGAAGCTTATTATTTACCGATTATTTACACTATAGTCTCTACTATACACAATTTAGATTTAATTATTACCACTATTTCCTTTTATTTCATCTTTCTTACACCGTGAACACTTTACCAATGAAGCCAATCCACTAAACGTTTCTCGAAATAGACATGGCCTTGGCGTGTATCGGCGACCAATAAGTGGAATGGTAAAACATTCGTGTGGACCTCTCGAATGTTCGCCTGTAACTTCTTGGATCCCACTTCTGAAAACAATTTCGAATTCAACCGATGGAACTCTAGGAAAGTGCCTCCAAAAAATAGGCATATCTTACTCCATCTAGAAGCTTCCATGAAGATCTTCCTTACGTTGTGAACACTCCACCAATACCGCGAACTCACTTGATGTTTTTCGATATATAGATATGGCCTTGGTGTGTATCAGTGACCAATAGCGGTATGACTTACCATGACTGCACCAGGCAATCGAATGTTCGCCTGCAACTTTTTGGATCCCACTTCTGACTCAGATTCACCCGATGGAATTCCGTAGGAAACCGTCTCGAATAAATAGGCATATCCTGCTCCATCTAGAAGCATCCACGAACATCTTCCTTATGTCGTGAACACTCCCACTCCAATATCGCGAACTCATTAGACGTTTCTCGATAAAGATATGGCATTTGCGTGTATTAGCCTACCAATAAGACTCCTCTGCAACTTTTTAGATCCCACTTCTGACACCAATTTCGTATTCACTCGACTGAACTCCGCAGAAAACTACCTCCAATATAAAGGCAATTCTCATTCCTTCTAGAAGCTTCCACGAAGATCTTCATACGCTATAAACACTCCACGAAACTCACTAGACGTGCACCAACTAAAAATGTCGCTCCTATTTTTGATATCAAATATTTATTTCACATTTTTGATTGTTTCATTAGCCATCAAAAGACGGATGTCAAAATATGACAGTTATAATCTTGCGCCTTTCTAGAATTGTGACTTGAAGTTTTGGAAAATGTTCACATGATTTTTGTTTTTTTCTATGATTTAGTTGATTACAACATTGAGAAGCAATAAATGTACCCTTTTATATTACTATATTAGCAACCAAACCACAAAAGAACTTAATTTAGACTTCTATTATTCTACGTTAAAGTATTATCAATCTCCAAAATATGTTCATTACTTTCTGTAATCACCTCAGCTTATTTATTCAATGAAAAAGCAACAGATAAGGACAATTCTTAAAAGAACCAAAACATACTTCTTAGATGCCCAAGTTTCATTATCTATATTTTCCAATTTTAGATCGTAACTGCAGATTATTTCAACATAACCTTAAAATCAACACAAGACTCGACATTTGTGATCACATTCCATTAGAAAAATGTATGTATAAAACAGATGTAAGAAAACAAATATTCATTAAAATCTATATACCTGAAATCACATAATGCCGATCCTTTCACCTCATCCAAAGTCACTTTCAATTTGATGGGAGAACCATCATCCAAATGATCTTCAGCTACCAAAATTGCTGATCCAGTTCTTTGTTTGGCATCTTTAGCCACTTGACGCAGCATATCCCTAACAGCAACCTCAGCATTGGTCTGGATGTGATTCATGTACGCTTGCACAACACCCAAACCATATTGATCAATCAGTTCACACACCAAATCGATGCCCTTCTTATTGGCAGCCACCTAGATAGATAAAACCATTGCAGAATGGACAAATAAAAGTAGCTAAGGAACAAATCTATCTCACCTGTGCCCTTAAATCGGACAAATTATCCGATAGATTCCTTCCTCCAGCTCGATTTATCACCTCAGTGAATTCTGCTTCTCTAAACTTGCCTCCTTCTACCAGAAGAAAGGATTTGAATGCGGCGCCCTCTTGATCCAAACTGGTGGAATGTGGAGGCATTGAACCTGGAGTTATACCACCAATATCAGCGTGATGACCACGACTAGCGACGAAGAAAACTGGACGCTTACTATCCCTAGTTAGACAAATGAATGAAACAAAACTCCAGGAGCAGAATAAAACAAGTAGTGAACCTACTTATAGAATACTGGAGTGATAACAGTGAAATCTGGAAGGTGCGAACCCCCAGCTGCTGGATGATTGGAAAGAATAACATCACCATCTTGAAAATGTGATCTTGTCTTCATCTGATACTGTACTGCTTCCTGCATGGCCCCCAAATGCACTGGAATGTGAGGTGCATTCGAAACCAGACCCCCATCGGCTCCAAAAAGTGCACACGAAAAGTCCAGACGCTCCTTTATATTTGTCGAAATCGATGTACGTTGCAATATCCTACACAAAAATAAATCACGCATTTTATCGCAAATTATCAAATGAAACCTTTATTCGGAATTCACCTTCCCATTTGCTCAGCAATACTCATAAACCTATGACTGAAGATACTCAATTGTATGGAATCCAATTCCGGGCCAATCTCTTTTATCTTTCCACTACCTATTGTAATCTTGACATCACCGTATTTCGTTATGTAAGCCGTACAATCTGGTTCCACCAGTATCGTACTCAGTTGATCCATTATTATAGCAGGACCTTTTATGTTCTGAGTGGCTTGCAAATCTTTCAATAAATAAATATTGGTATCTTGGTAACTGGTCTCGAAGAACACCTTGGTAGTGGCATCTGGTACTGGAGCATTACTTGCAGAAGATATCTCAATCTCCTGATCTAGATTGCTTTTACCAATACCTAAAATTCATCAACAATCAACCAACAGACTCGCTAAAAATAATGTGTATCAACCTCTGACTCTAATATCGTCGACAATAACGTCTCTTTTCTGGATAACAAAACCAAACTCTGACTTATATCTTTCTACAAATGTTTTGAGGAAATCTCCATGATGTGGACTATTGGTGGATTTGCTATCAGGGCTACACATCAGACCACAATCGGTACCATCGTATCTCATGTGCAAGTAAGGTTGCAAAATAATGTGGCTGTCATCGAAACCTTGCTGTTGTAATCTTTGCTTACATTGAGCCTTCAAGGCATTCAGATGTTCATCAAAGTATGCATAATTATCGGGTGTATAGGTCTTGGCGCATGGTTCCTGAGCTTCCTGGACAACATCAGCCAGGGCCATGCCGTATGCAGATAATATACCTGGGATGAAAACAATCTTACCTAGACAACTTTCTAAAACCATTCGGTGCTAATACAGACCTGCATATTTGTGAACAAATACAGTGCTCATTCCTAAAGATCTGGCTATGGCACAAGCATGTTGTCCACCAGCTCCTCCAAAGCAAGCTAAAGCATGTCTGGCAGTATCGTAGCCCTTGGCTTGAGTCAATGCCCTTATTGGTCTGCACATTGCCTCATTGGCGACATGAACGAAACCCATAGCTACCTCTTCCATGGTTATGGCAGCCTGAATGAATATAAGCAATCAGATGAAATGAAGCATTTGGTAGAGCTGTCTCACCTTTTTGGTATCTTGTTCACTCAAAAACTTGTTAATATCAGCAGTCAGGTGTTGGAATTTTTGCAGAGTAGCTTCCTTATCCAAGGGTGAATCTTCATTCGGTCCAAATATATTGGGGAAGTATCCTGGAAGCAATCTACCCAGGGCTAGATTAGCATCAGTCACCGTTAGAGGACCACCTTTCTTGTAACAAACTGGACCTGGATGAGCACCTGCCGACTCTGGACCGACCACAAACATACCAGATCTGAGGAAATGCATAAAAAAAAGTATACAGCGCCAAGTGGACGATTTTAGTTGCAAACAAACCTGAAAAAGAGCATAGAACCACCGCCGGCAGCAACTGTATTGACATCCAATTGTGGCGCTTGAATCGTTACTCCAGCAGTGGTACTTTCATAGACGTGTTCGTAGTTGCCAGCAAAACGAGACACATCTGTTGAAGTGCCGCCCATATCGAATCCTATAACCGGTAGATCTGTCTCTTTTTGCCAAGTGGTTACGGCATACCCAACAACCTGTTTTATGAAAATATATAAGCTGATGGAACTTTAGAATTCTACATCATAAATAATACAAAAAGCAGGGGATTTTGGTATAGACATTTACAGGCATAAATTCGTTGCTGGTCAGGGATCTTGGGTCGGGTATGGATTCTGGAATGACATAGGATTCTGGAACTGCAGAGGAAGCTTCGCCAGGACTGTGGACACCAGGAGTTCTGGACAATATGCATATTTTAGGTTGTGCAAATATTGTTTTCTTAGGTGAGGTTACATAAAGTATGTGTGAAAACTTCAACTAACTCCTCCAGCTGGCCCAGAGAGGATTGCCCTGGCCCCATTGAAGCTCTGCATCGGCGTCAGACCTCCATCGCTCTGCATAAACAGCACCCGAGTACCTTCCAATTTGTTCTTGAAGCCAGATGAGAATCCTTCAACGTACCGTTTGACATGAGGAGTGAGATAAGCATCAGCACAAGAGGTGAATCCTCTTGGTACAATTCTGGTCATGGGAATGACATCGTGCGACAGGGAAACATGTTTGAAACCTGTTGTTGAAGAGATATATTGTTTCAACAATGACATTTTTATTCTACGTAAATTCTTTGCCTACCAATTTCCTTTGCAATCTCTCCAACAGCCAATTCGTGTTCATAGTAAGTGTAACTATGAGCCAGGGCGACAGAAATACTATCAATACCCTTAGCTTTGACGGCTAACAAACTCTTCTTGACCTCTTGCCTATCCAACTCACGAGTTACGTAGAACTTTTCTCCAGTTTTCCCAATCACACTTCTCCATTTGCTGGCCATTTGGCCCAACTCACATTTACCATCTAGTGCTGGAATGATGCGGCAATCGATTTCGACAATGTCGGAGTAAAGGACTTCCGGTCTTCTTATATTCTGTGAAGAGTATTAAGGGTTTTGTTTTTAAAAAATATCAAAGGATTGTAAGAGTAAATAAAATACCAAATCAAAAATCTTTGGTCTAGCCTGGTTTCCGATAAGCAGGATATGTCTGAAGCCTTTATTAGTTACGAATGCCATCTTCTCTCCTTTTCGTTCCAAGAGAGCATTCGTTGCTACTGTGGTTCCCATTCGAATCCATTCTATCAAAGAACTGTCCACATTACCATCGTTGTCCAATGCCTTTCCAGTTTCCTATACATATTTTGTTTTTATTATTATTTTCTTTCAATTAAATTTCACCTACCTCTTCCAGAATTCTTCGTATACCCTCGGTAGGAGCATCTCTATAGTGTTGAGGATCTTCGCTGAGCAATTTCAAAACACGAATTTTTCCACCAGGACATTTTGCAAAGACATCCGTGAAGGTGCCACCTCTGTCGATGGCAAAGCGGAACTTATTGTGGTCACCCATGTTAGATAATTCTGACGAGAAGAAATTATTGCATCACATTTACCGCTACACAAAATTATTTATTCTAAAACCAAATCAACAACATGCAACAACACATATTCTGTTAAATAATTTCCCAGAATATCTACACTTCAAACAGAACGTAAGTTTTCAAAGATCTTTATCTGATTTTGGAATAAACCGCTTGCGGATTTAACTAGCAGAAATCGTCTCGAGTGAGTGTGTACGCGCGTGCGAGTATATAGATTCGAATTGACAAGCATAGTGCATTACACAACTTCACCACTAGATCTTGATGAATTAAAATTAAAACAATGCAACAAATGCACACTAATATTTTAAAATTCTTTCTGGTAAAACAAAATAAGATTATTTTTATATTTCTGTATTTTTGGATGGATATTTATAGAGCAACTCAACTAATTTGAATTAAAAAAAAGTAATTACACTTACCTATCAAAATATCATCTAACGATTTAAAATACAAATTATTCTGTTCTATTCAGATTCACTACTAAATTGTTGATGATAATAATAATATTTGGATATGTTTTATCTATAAATGATTCAAACACAATGGAAGAATGATTATGGTGATTAAAAATGCTATTTAAATAATATAAACTCGTAACGTAATTATTAAATTCAGTAGATTATAATATATGAAATACAATTCAAATATTTATTGTACGATTGTGACGATACAAAACTTCGAAATAAATATAAAAATTTAAAAATTCGCCATCTCTTGCATACATTTTCCATATTTTGTTTTCAAGGAATAAATACATTTCAATACATTCAACAATGTATGTAATTTATCATTTTAGTATGTAATACAATGAACATTACCATTTTTTTTTATTTATTCAAGATAAATTTAAATTATGTTTTTGATGCTAAGCCGCATCGTGGTCACGTTCATACTGGCAATAAAAGAAAAGTAAATTTTAAAGGGATTGCTTCATGTTTCATTCTTCTTTATTACTATAATCAACCTCTTAGTTTAAACTAAGAAAACTATGAGGAATTCAATCACCAGTTTCCGTTTAGAGAATTTGCCAAAATTAATATTCGTAGCGCCACCTATACTTGAGTAGCAATACTATAACGAAGCCAATAAGATAGATTTCATACGATTTTATTGTCATATAGGAAACTTCCAGCAACCTTAACCGTTTTATATTCCAAAAGGTAGATGGCACAACTAGTGAAAATTTACTACTAAAATGAAAGTAACTTCAGATTTGATGAATTTAAATTTATTGGATATGGGAAATTAACAAAGTAAAAACTAAATCTGTGCACTTTCCATACTTGTTGTAAATAGTTGGTGATAACTGGATTGATTTATTAATTTCTAAACATTTAATTTTAATTCTCATTCTTTAGATTTGAATATGTACCTATTCTGAAAATAAATAAATTGGTAGGTAGGTACTGATGTAAATGGACATACTGTAATTGGCATGTAAAAATGATTAATTTCCTTTTGTTTACACTAATATCGGTATACAGTTTATTTCCAATAATTTACTATTTTTTCTATACATCTATGTCTACTGCTATATGTACCATTTTAGAATAATATTTATAATTCATATATTCAATTCGCACTATCACATTCCGATGTTGGTTATCCTACACTTATAGGACCGGACTGGACTGACTCCATTACAAAACCTCTTCAATATAGGTATAGGCTGGAGGCGAAATTCTAGTATCTTGGCGCAAAGCTCTACTTCTGACAAATTTTAAACGCCTTTTTGATGGCTGGACGAAGCCATGTCTTACATTCAATTCTAACGCTATACAATATTCTATGTTGCTTTAATCTATAGAAAGAAGTCACAAATATTATTTGAGTGCCAACAATGTTGAAATAGCAAGTATTCTTTTCATTTTACATCGTTTATTAATGATTTTACCTACCTATATATTTTATTTCAATTTTTATTGAGGATTTAATCTTGTAATCTTTTAATCATAGAATGTAACACTTTAAAGCCCTACGGCATTTAATCTTCAATACATGAAATTTCATTTGAATTTTACGATCATTTTATGGACCTAATATAATAGAGCAATAAAAGATGTACCTATTAATCCCTAGCATTTAGCAGATTTCACTAGTATCGTTACTTGGCATAAAGTTTCATTCGCAACGGATTAGAATCATGATTTAAATCATTTTTATACGTAGGTACATTTTAATAGAGTTTTTTGGTTGAATTTCAATATGGAATGAATTTTTAAATTGAGCCTCGGGAAAAGACTTCACAAAATTTTTATTTTTAAACAAACTGCCAATTCATATAATGGCTGAACACGAGTAATAGGTAAATAGGTAATAGGTATTAACTCTAGTGCTAAACGGTTAAACTGTACCACAAGACCAGTGTTGATGTCAGTTTTTTTTAAGAATGGTCTTGAACATTATAACAAATGACAGCAAAACTTGTCAAATCAAATTTATAACCTTATAAATTATATTACACATTTAAAAAGATCAACGGTTTAGAATGTACCTAAGTGTTTAAGATGAAACCCAAGAAATGAACTTGAAAAATCTCTTCCCCTCACATATACCTAGACAGTAAACAGAAAATTGAAATTATGCCCCTGACAGCTCTGGAATCTATACTGCTCACATTTGCTATTCTCGGAGGTGTCCATTTTCTGGTAACTTTTCTCCTACACCTAGACAACATGGAAGAGAATGACTGCCGCAACATTATGAGAAACATTTCAAAGTATAAATTTTTACACGATAACTCGTTCTTGTTTACCAATAAATTGCCATACTATCATTAAAATAGTAGGTACTCATTGTACATATAATTATTTCTGTGTCGATGCAGAGTTAAATCATATAAATGTCTATGTAAGTATATACCTATACGTATTAATCAGGAAAAATAATTACGAGATTTGGAAAATTCAACATTTTTCTGTAAATAATGCTCCGGTAGGCAGAAGTGCGCGGTTCCGCAAGCTACCACTCTCACCTCTGCAAACTAGAGTTTGCATTTGCATTGATCTCTATAATTTTATTTCAATCAAAACAGCTATAGGTAATTTATTTATCAGAATAAATCTCAATTAAATATCAATTGAAATTTATCCAGAAACATTCGAGTGGATCTTAATCTTTACAATCACAACAAAATGAATCAAATCCACACCTGCTATATATATTTACTATCCATCATGACTTTATTCCCTGTTCACATGTGAAATGTCACATAGACAGGCAAACACTCAAAACATGATAGCTATCACGTAATGTTTCCACATTTCTCCGGCTAATACAATCAAAATTCAAACTAGTAAATAATAATAATAATGGATGAAACATGTCCAAGAACGGGGCCCAAGTGCCGCGCGCGCAGCCCCAACGATCCGTCGCCGAACGATCCCTCACTGACAGTTCAGCAACCAACAGTCGCCGCAATGGAAGCAAAATCGTTCCTAACCTCAGATTCGGCCTGGCAAAGTCTTCAGGACTATTACAATAAGAATGGACAGAACTTGAATATTAAAAACCTTTTTGCACAAGATCCACAACGTTTCGATAAGTTCAAGTGAGTAGTTTGATTTTTTTAAATATTATTTTATATGACAATAAGGAGCGACTCCAATGACCTTTCGTGACCTTCAATAGTAACCTACACTTTTTTATATTATGTAGATTTTTTGAGCTTGAATTACCTACATATTTCATTATGTGGAAGGTCATTCAAAATCAACCTCTTTTAAAATAACAATTAATTTAAAATTAATATATAATCAGTACCTACTTCATGAACTTAAAATATACCTAATCTAATAAATAAGCTGATACATATGTTTATTTTTCACCTACCTGTTTTCTGTATCAACCACTGATTAGAAAGTACCTAAATATTTATTTTACGAATAATACCGCAGACACAGTATCAAAATAATATTTTTGTTTAACTGATAAACACTGATACAAAATTTGACTCACCACCATAATGACTGTTCAGATTTCTAGAAAATGACAGACATCGATTGATGAATTTCACATTATTAAAGATAATTAAACCCTCCATTGAGCTGAATTCAGAATAAATAGTCTTGTGTTGAGTAATATTTATTGGTAATTTTTGATCTTTGAACTTGATTTGATCAGATGTAGGTAGCTGATTTCTTGTTTCTTCTTTGTAATCATGTTGTTGAATTATACTATGATTTAAAAAAGTTAATTTTTAAATAATGAAAAAATATTTCCTTGAGCCAAGGATTTTGTCATGGATCTGACAACACTGCACAAAATGTATTTCACATTACACAACCGCTGGTCGGTGCAAAATGATTGAAAATTTGTTCATAGGTGGCGCTAAAAGCGACACACCGTTGGGTTTTTGTATTTCTCGTATCGTTTCATTCCGTAAATTCGTTGAAAATAGCCAGCTTTACTTTACATACTTTCATAACATTTGGAAATGACTAAAGTGAAATGATAATTTCCTGACTGTTCGTCAATTTTCAGTTCTAAATATTATTTGGTCTTTTAAACGAATATTTTTTGGCATATTTAATATAATATTATAATAAATATAATTTTCGGCAGCCTACTATTTT
This sequence comes from Crioceris asparagi, assembly GCA_958507055.1. NCBI lineage: Eukaryota > Metazoa > Arthropoda > Insecta > Coleoptera > Chrysomelidae > Crioceris > Crioceris asparagi. The sequence goes on from OY293826.1 coordinate 129,654,982, forward strand.
TTGCTCACTTCATGTGCTATGCTATATATAATTCATGTTTTCTCTATATTCCAGCCTCAAAATATCCACACCTAATGATGGTGACATTCTCATCGACTATTCCAAAAATCGTATCGATGCTGACACACTCCAGTTGCTCCTTAACTTGGCCAGACAACGTAAAGTTGAACAAGCTCGAGATGCTATGTTCAATGGACAAAAGATCAACTTCACCGAGGACAGAGCCGTCCTACATATTGCCCTACGTAACAGATCCAATCGACCAATTCTTGTGGATGGTAAAGATGTCATGCCCGATGTCAACGAGGTGCTGAATCACATGAAGTCATTCACGAACGCCGTCTTGAGTGGACAATGGAAGGGGTAATTGAAAATTATCACTGCTCCTATATGCTATTTATAACTAAAATACTTATTAAACGCAAAAAGTTTGAAATTTCCGAGTAAACTGCTTAAGTCACCATTCCAAAATAAATGCTGAAAAAATAGACAATTTAATTTGCTTAAATGTGAAATAATGTCATATTTAACAAGCTACTGTATTAGAAATCTCTAGAAATTAAACAATAACTTTGCCATTTCCAGATACTCTGGCAAACAAATCACAGACGTTGTCAACATTGGCATCGGTGGTTCCGATTTGGGACCTTTGATGGTAACAGAAGCCTTGAAACCCTTCAACAAGGGCCTACATTTACATTTCGTCTCCAACATCGATGGCACTCATTTGGCTGAGGTGCTGAAGAAGGTCGACCCCGAAACTGTGCTCTTCATTATTGCCTCGAAGACATTCACCACTCAGGAAACGTGTACTAATGCCAAATCGGCCAAAGATTGGTTCTTGAACAAAGCTAAAGATGTAAGTCAAACTATAGTCTATTTTATTGACCAAACCATAATCTTTGCAGATAAAAATTGATTCAAGTATTACCTACAAGACTCACTGATGTATAATTGAGTTCATTTTTTTAAAAGATAGTCAGCATAATGTGCCGAAAGACGATTTTGATTCTTTTTAAGGACTGCTGCTTTCTATTTTGCTACACAAGTTCTAATTGCTTCAAATCTCTTAAAGTATTGAGACGTTATTTTTATTATAGCGTCAAATGCTATTTCTGGAGTCATGGAATGAAGAATCTGCAGTGAAATAACGCACTTTTCTATTCCCTCTTGCACCTTATTGATTTTCAACAATATCAATAGTGATTGCAGTCCAGTTCCACCGGAAAGGGTGTTTTTTAGACAAGATGTCGTAACTTTTGATCGCACTTTCTCGTCAAGTTATCTACCTACAAAAAATTAGATGATTAATTCACGTGGAAGGCTCCAAGCATTTTCCAACATATTTAATAAGCAAAAAGAACATTCCATTGCTTGAAGTTATCAAAATTTTTATTTTCAAAGTTTCGAAGCACCTTTTCCCACATTTACTGTCCACTTTCATTGATTAAAAAGATTAGGTCACTTGGAAATTCATGAAAAAAGACGTCAATCATAGATTAAAATCATATGTCGATCTCTACGAGAAGTTCAGAAGGTGCTCGCTAGGTAGCGTCGGCGAAAATAAATGCAATCGCGAATTGACGTCTGTCGTTTATGTCCCTTGTCAAGTTTGTAGTAGGTTATGTTTTGTATTTAATTTTGACGTTATATATAAAAATAAATCACATAATAAGTCAAATATTTTCAACGTTGAAGATTATCATATTATAACCAGAGAACACTTCCTCCAAATCATAACCTATAGAACAGGTAATCAGTTTTGATTTGACAATGTTGGACATTTCTCGTATACCAATTCCGCTTAATTCACTTTAATACGCGTAGGTATAACATTCATTACTTAACTTGAACGCTTTTGTAACTATTACTACTAATCTATTTTGCAGCCCAGTGCAGTCGCCAAACATTTTGTTGCTTTAAGCACAAATGCAGCCAAGGTTGCTGAATTCGGCATCGATACAGCCAACATGTTTGGTTTCTGGGATTGGGTTGGTGGAAGGTATTCCTTGTGGTCGGCCATTGGTCTTAGCATTTGTTTGTCGGTTGGTTTCGATAATTTTGTGCAATTGTTGGAGGGAGCTCATTTTCTCGACAAACACTTTCAGACAGCACCCTTGGAACAAAACGTAAGTACATATGTATAATGAAACGAAACAAACACTGAAGGAGAATTTGATATAGTTGAAGTGAACTTTTAATATATTTAAAACGAATATGTTTTTGTTTAATATTTTAGGCTCCAGTTATATTGGCTCTGCTTGGTATTTGGTACAGCAATTTCTATGGTTCCGAAACACATGCCCTTCTACCGTATGATCAATATCTCCACAGATTTGCTGCTTATTTTCAACAAGGTGATATGGAGAGTAACGGAAAGTATGTAACAAGAAGTGGAAAGTTGGTAAGTCTTGAAAAATCACCAAATATTATAGAGGTTCTTTTTTTATAACGAATGCAAAATAAAATACTGGGAAAGGTACAGACACTTCTGTTGTTTTGATTAGTTCTAAACAATTATACAATACTAATTTGATAATAAAACTGTTGCCTTAAAAAAAAATTAAGACAAGGAAAGATACGAAGATCTATCATGTATGTAACAACATATGTACATTCCTCATTTTCGATCAAATGATTTAATTTTGATATTATTTTCATCACTTCCATTGTTACAGTCAAACACTCATAGTGACTTTCTCCTCTCCACTTGAAACTGACAGCTCTTAGTGATGACATCTGTAGGTTTTTATTTTACTACCTCTATGTTTGTTATCTAGGTTGACTATAGCACAGGCCCAATTGTTTGGGGTGAACCTGGCACCAATGGACAGCACGCCTTCTATCAGTTGATCCATCAGGGTACCCGCACCATTCCAGCTGACTTTATTGCCCCAGCACAAACCCATAACCCCATCAGTGGTGGGGTGCATCACAAGATATTGTTGGCCAACTTTTTGGCTCAAACCGAGGCTCTGGCGATGGGTAAAACGCCAGAGCAGGCAAGGTGAGGTTTTGTAGGCTAAAATTTGAATATGCCTATTTCTTTGAAGTTCAGCTTAATACTTGTCTAGAAGCAATTTGTACAACTAGCGCAAATTAAACTTGTTTATTCTTTCGTAAGGGCTGAATTGGAAAAACAAGGACTGCAAGGCGAGACTTTGGAGAAAATATTGCCACACAAAGTTTTCCAAGGAAATAGACCGACAAACAGTATTGTTGTGAAGAAAATCACACCATTTACGCTGGGAGTTTTGATTGGTGAGTTGTGCGTGGGCTTATTATATAAAGGCGGCATGATCGGTAAGGTAGATGTTGTTATTGACAGGTGACATTTGACAACGCGACTACAAACAAAAACATTGTAGGTACATATGATATAAATTGTGACGAAAACGAGAAATAATAATAAAGAACAATCTGTTGACAAAAATTAGCCCCAGCTTATATGGAAAAGACAAAATACTTCTGTTTTTCTGATTTTTTTGAAATTGTATTCAGTCGAAAGTAAATATCAAAATTCTGATGATTTTCAGCTAACTTATTTCCCGCTCATGGTTTATTGAGAAATACTTTTCCAATTCAAATGTATTTCAATGTTCTCTCTTTTGTTTTTCGACAGCACTCTACGAGCACAAGATCTTCACTCAGGGCGTCATCTGGGACATCAACTCGTTCGATCAATGGGGTGTAGAACTGGGCAAACAGCTGGCCAAAGCTATCGAACCCGAACTTCAAGACAACAATCCAGTCTCATCACATGATGCATCCACAAATGGTCTCATTAATTTCATCAAATCGATCAGATAAATTCTATTTAAGGTGTGACGGAAGTAATCGTGAACGTACTACCACTACTACTTTCTAAGGTGTTGATCGCTGTAAAATATTTGTTTTTATTTTTTGTAGAGATATTCACTATACAGAAATTTTTATTAAAATTATAGCTTAAAAAACAGTGTTTTCAATTCCATTAGCATGTCTGATCAAATATAATATTTCAATTACGAGAGAAATATTTGCGAGATTCGGGTTTTGCCATCTAATGGACAATATTACATACAGAATTTAGACGGCATGTTTGATTCGATGTTAAGGTTTTCTGAAGATATCTTCTAGATCTAGCTTTTGTCCGCGACTGAGATACTTAGCACACCCCACACTAAATGCTGACCAAGGAGGTTTTTTCAAAGAATAAAAAACATCATTCTTTGGGTTTATTACCTACTTGATATAAATATTTCAATAGATTGCTTCCGGGATATTTGTAGCTATGTACCTACCTCAAAAACGTAACATCATACCATTAAAGATTACATTCACTTTACCGCTAATCTAAATTTCTACCAGTTCCTGAAATTCAACTAATAAGTATTTTTCAAAAATTGAGTTAGTTGACAGTAGAAAGCACCCTTATTAGAACTACTTTGTCTCTAGTTGAACTACAAATTGAAAGAACCAAAAACAGAACACAAACAATTTTTAAATTTACTGTTTTATCACTGAGGATAATATAGGGAATTTGTATTTGTTACTAGACGTGCACGTGAGCTGTCAAGTTTATGCTTGAATGCTGTCAAAGTCAAAAATCCCTATCAGCTGAATGTCAAGGAATTGCCGGATTTTGAAAATTTTAAGAGTATTTTAAAAACTAATAACAAATTCATTTCGGTTTTGTGTTTTACATTTAGTGAATATGGCTGGGGTACTCTTTGAAGATATATTTAACGTGAAAGACATTGATCCGGAAGGCAAGAAATTCGATCGTGGTGAGTATTGATAATTTTACTAGTTTTTTAAAGGTTATGTTATTGTATATTTGGATAATTTGCATTGAAAATAAGCAAATTAATATGTATTCTTGGTATTTATTTATATATATATACTATTTAGTACTACAAGTGTTTAATTATTTGGTGACTTCACCTTTGACCTTTTGGTGTAAAGCTGCTACTGAATAATATTGATTTTTAATCTTCCCGTAAACTTCATCCCTATATTGGCAGCAGAACGTTTTTCCAATATCTGGTTCAATTTCGTAGTCTGTTCCGGATCCACTTACAATTTTGCTGATGCCATTAACCTATATTAAAGAATAAATCAGCAAACGAATCACCATAGAAAATGGTAGATACGACATATTCTACCGTTTATAGGTCTTGGATGGGAACCAAGAAACGTTCTTTTCTAAATTCAATGTTTAGAAAAATACTTTACCTGTTAAACTTATAATGTTTTTTCACTGAACGTTGATGATAAATTGGATATACACATTGTCAGGACCCCCAGAAAGGACAACTATTTATTCTCAAAAATTATTTAACACGGGTTAAACTAATCTTATTGACCGACGAACCCCGAACGGACGAGGTAGGTATACAATTCAATTCGACTGTCTGCTTTTTAATTAAATTACTAATTATATGTTAAATGGTAAGTACCTGCCTATCTGTTTGTTTTGTTCGTCGAAACATTTTTATGGAATTGAAATTTAGATTGAACTCTAAGGAAGGACATTTTCAAAATATCAATCTAGTTCGAAGATTTTATAGAAATTTCTTTTCACTCTCAACTTGGATCATTCTAAAACATCAGGCTGATTGTTAACCTTGACCTAAATTAGCGATTGGGGTGGAATTTTCAGTGCTAAACGTTTTGTTTTTCCCTATCTTTTAAAAAAAGTATTTTTGGAAGCCATAAAGGTCAAATCAATAAAATATTCCCATATCAAGGCCCTTTTTATCCGACTTCTCAAACGGTGGAGATGCACAATTAGACTGTCTGCATTTTATTATTACTATTTTGGTTCCTTAGGCGTCTTTGGCATAGTAAACATGCTCCGAGTTTAATGTTCTTTTCTTTCATTTGAAATAGATGTGTTGAGAAATGGTCCCAAATTAAAAAAATCAAATTCAAAATCTCCTTCCCCTCAAAAATCACCCCCACGTAGGGATGGAGGGAAAAATTAAAGGGGGGACCATATCCGGAAACATTCAAATTGGACATAATTCAAGAGAATTACGGCTTCTTTCTTATTTACAGCAAAATTAATGGCTGAATTATGTGTGGTTCCGCTATATTTTGACATATCTGTTCATAAGTGAATGTTCAATACACTCGAAAATGTTAAATAAATATTTTTAACAAAAAATAGGACCGACTTTATTTGTTGGAGCACTGAAAAATACAAAATAATATTCATTCTACTGATGCTGGTACTTCTATTTACCTTGAACTGTACATGTTTCAAAATTGCCAGCTATTTTGAACTGTTCATCGCTCCAAGATTTATGTTGAACATCCTTATACTTTAAGTAGGCACTTATCGTCTTAGAATTAATTTAATACGCACATTTGAGAAAGGTACAGGGTGTCACATTTAAACAATACATTAGTGGACATTTATTATAGTTTTTCAATTTTAATTTAATTTCCATCCAAGTGACAGCTGATTGCCAATACAATTATAATATAGATCTCTATATCAAAAAATGAAATTCGGAATTCGAGAACTTCGTTTTTAGCAGGGATTCCCGGACTGCACAACTTTTTTCTAAAATTCTAAAAAAACGCCTTAGAAGCTTTTATGGAAAATTTCTTTTGTATTTATCTGATTTTTAGACGATTGCTTTTATTGATTATTGATCAGGCTTCTTATTATACTGCGTTTCATAATAAGAATGAATTGTTGGCCGAGGATACAAGATTTCCCAAAAGAACCGAAACGGCAGAATATTTCAGCAACGAAATCATAAAGTTATGAAATTTGGTATGCAGGGGTTACCAGTAGTGCCGGATCTAGAAATAATATTTCCAAAGTTGCCAGATTTACAGTTTCTCCTATAGAGCCCTCAACTTTATTTTTTAAAAAATGTAATGCTATTTTTAATTTTAACGCATTCGATTTGTCGTGTTCAAATTACTATGACCAGATAATATCAAATTCTAATTCCTCTAATATTTGTTAATATGGCAATTCAACATTTCATTAAAAAATATCACAAAATTTCTATATAAGGAGAAATCGTGGCGATATGACAATGGAAATTCTTTTATTAGGAATTTGTTGGCAAGTCTGATCTAAAAATACCATTTACAACGTTGTCAAATCTACGATTTTATGATTCTAATAAGATATTAGAATTATGTTAATATCGGTTAAATAAGTATACCTACTTAACTTACCAATTTTTTTAACTAAAATTCGATTCAAGATTCGAATATAATCAATAGTGTTTGTTGTTTCAGTTAAAAAAATAACTTTGGAGTATTTAGTGGAATCAACATGTAAATTCGACAACGTTGTAAATGGTATTTTTAGATCAGACTTGCCAAAAAATGTCTAATAAATTAATTTTAATTATCATATTGCCACAATTTCTTGAGATATTGAAATTTTGTGATATTTTCTAACAAAATGTTGAATTTCCATATTACCAAAATTGGGGTTATTAAACTTTGATATTATAAGGTCATAGTAATTTGAACACGATAAATCAATGCGCTAAAAATAAATATAGCATTGCATTTGGAAAAATAAAATTGAGGTCTCCATAGGAAAAATAGTAAATCTGGCAATGTTGCAAATATTATTTTTAGATCCGCTACTACTAATAACTCCCGTAGGTATATCAAATTTCATAACTTTATGTCAAGCCGTTGCTGTTCCAGTTCTTTTGGGAAACCCTGTATATAGGCAATTAATTTTGAATGGGAAAACGATATACAGTGTTGCCGTTCTTTAAAATTATCTGTAATATTTTCTTATATAATTTTGAAATTCATTGTTTATTATTATTAATTATTGGACTCGAAAATTTTGATATAAAAATTATACCAATGCGGTAAATTTTCCTGATACTAGCTATTTTTACCAATAAATATTTCTTTTAATATTGAACCTGAGAAGAATCTGATATCACCTCGTATCTCGTTGTCGTCGTCGCTCCTCGTGAATTTTGATGCGAGTCGGCGAGACTTCTCATTGGGCGTGCGGCAAGAATATACTAGGGGGGACGAGCAACACGGTGCGCGCTGGGGGGGGGGGGCAAGTGGGGCAGGACGAATGTCGTATAACCTAGACCCGATAACCTTGACCGTCACACACAAATACAGCAAGCACATCATACGTAAAACAGCCAGCTGGATCGATCGCAATGTTCCTACCCTACCAACCAGTACCAGAGTCTTTTGAGAGAGTGAGAAAGACATAGTAGGTAGTTAGTAGATGTTGGACGTTGGAGCAGTGAGGGGTGGAACAAGCTTTTTAGCATGCGCTGGTGCCCGGAGTTATAATACAGTGTGAAACAGACACATAAATATTTGTTTACCAAAATTGGACCGATTTTATTGTTGGTTGGTGCAATGAAAAATACAAAATAATATAAATTCTATTGGTACTTTTGAAGTTGGTGCCAAAATTCTTCTATTTAACTACCTTCAAAAGTACCAGCACCAATAGAATTAATATTATGTTGTATTTTTCAGTGCACCGACTTATAGGTAGTGTCGGTCCAATTTTTGCAAAAAATAATTATTTCACAATGAAGATAGTAATTATGCGATTACCCATCTAAATTCTTTGCTGGTACTTATTATTATTTAGAGATCTCAAAACAGCGCGGCGGAAATACTCATATTTCAGACTTTACCACTGCCGTAACTCGAAAACCGTAACTACTTTTGAAAAATGTCCAATTTGAATGTTGCTACATATAATCTATTCTATAATTTAGCCGTCTCACTTTTTGGATTTTCGCAAAAGTGCATCCTCACATACCGGAAATTCACATTTTTCACATATACTGTAACGTAAAAACCGTAACTGTTTTTAAAAAAAAATCAATTTAAACTTTTCCGAATATATGGTCTCGTCTTTAATTCTGCCGTCACAGATTTTCGAATTTCGAGAAAAATTGCCCTCTCCAACCCATTTGGGTGCGATTTTTTTCTCAATATGGGACCATTTATCAAGTTTCTACTTTCAAATGAATGGAAAATCATGAAAATCAGTGCATGTTTATCGCGAACAGCCATACATAAAAAAGCAAACATACAAGCGAAACGAACACTTTTTTTAAGCCGGTCAATAAATTAATCATATAATTTATATTGTGCATATTTGTTAAATTATTGGAATTGAAGGTATTTCAATTTATTTCGCAAAGAAATGTATTTCGCATCTCCTCCCTAGATAGCTTGGTAGAAATCCATTTTTGACCGACGGCCCCAAACGGAGGAGGTGTACAATTCGACTGTGCTTTTTTTGTTCGTGCGCCCGTTGTATATAGTAAACGTACTCCGGTTTTCAACGTTTCCGAGTTACACCAGTGTGTCTCCGCTATGTGGTGGGGGCAATTTTTTTCAAAACTTGAAATTATGAGAGAGAAAAATTAAAGAACAGATTATATGTAGCAACATTTAAATTAGACATTTCTGAAAAAAACTACGGTTTCTGAGTTACAGCCAATGGTAAAGTGTATTTTTGAAATTTTGGAATAAGTATTAAGCAAGGTATCACTTCCTTTGGTGAACGTTGAATGATTTTGATGACTAGTATTACACTCCAAAGTGTGAAATTTATATTTTTTAATGAAAATGGGACCGAATTTTTTAGTTGGTGCACTGAAAAATACGATATAATATTAATTCCATTACTTTTGGTACTTTTGAAGTTGTTGCTGTTGTCTTCTATCTAACAACAACTACACAACTTCAGAATATTACCAGTACCATCAGGATTAAGTATTATTTTGTATTTTTCAGTGTAACAAAAATACTGAAGAAAAGTTTAATGAATCTTCAATAATTGTACTTGTCCATGATAAAGATAATGCATGCTTATTTGGAATTCAAACAGATGCTCGGCTTTATTGACATTTTTTTGTGTGTTTTACTCGTTTATTGATATTTGTATTTTATTATTTTATAGGTTGTTGAATGACGTATGTGACGATCGTTTTAATAATAATTAAATTACATATTTTTTTTATGACATGATTTCGCCCAACATGATGATTGGCTCTGACTTTGTTAGTTGGTGCAGTGAAAAATTATATACCAAATAACATTAATTTCTACTGCTACTGGTAATTTTGAGGTAGGGCAGATATAGGTAGATTGAAAAATTTTGGCATCAATTTCAAAAGTACCCGCTTCAGTAGATTTAATATAACAATTGGGTACCTACTTGACATTAATGGAAATTCAATATAAAGTGATGTTCAGATTATATTAGGTAGTCCTAGCATACCAAAAATAACTTTATGCAGGTTAAATTTCTTAGAATTTAAAATATAATCAATTTAATTAGTTCAGTAATTTCAAACCTATTATCACGTGACTGCGAACGCCTATCAAAATCGACCAAGATAGTGACGTAGTATTCAAGTCGATGAACAGAGAGTACCTACAATATTGTATCTTCTCTCTGGTCAGATAGTGTTCTCTGCTCTATTCCTCCTTGGGACACTAACTAAGGGAGATTGTGACGTGGCAGCCGTTTTTAGAATTCAAGCGGGAAATTTAAAAACAATTTTTGAATATAAATTTTTTTTATTTTCAAAATAAACTCGTAAATTTTGTTTGTATTTTTTTTTTGGTTTAATTGAATGTCTAACTACAAAAGAAAAATTGGTCAAAAAATCAAGTCAAGTACCCAATTCGACTATATATACTTTCTTTTGTTTGTGCGCGCTGTGCTTATAGTAAACTTATTCCAATTTTGATGTTTTTTGTTTCATTTGAAAGAGGAGACTTGAGAAATGGTCTCATATTCATAAAAACTCAAATCCGGAAATCTCCTTCCTTTCGAAAACAGGTCCCGAAGAGGGTGATGGGGGGGTCAATTTTTATCGAAAACCGAGATGGTAAAATTATAGATAAGAAAATTTCTGTAAACGTTTAAATTTAACAGTTTTTCGAGAGAGCTACAGTTGTCAAGTTTCAGCGATGTTAAAATTTGAAATACGTGTATTTTCGCTATGTGAAATTGTGGAAGGGGAACTTTCTTTCGAAAATTGAAAAGATTTAAAAATTAAAGACCAGATTTGTTGTAGCAAAATTTAAATTAAATTGAACTCCATAGAGTTACGGATTACGAGTTACAGCGGTTCTTATGTCTATAATATGCGTATTTCCGCGACGATGTTTCCAGATTTCTAAATAATAGCAAGTACAAGCAAAGCATACATGAATAATAGTGAACGTTTAACGATTTTTGTGACAAATGTACATGGGTAATGGTATAAGTGAACGTTCAACGATTTTCGTGGCTAATGTTATTCTCAAAAATGTGAAATAGATATTTTTACAATAATATTAATTCTATTGGCAATACAAGTAACCCTGTTATTTGATCAAGGAGGCTACTATTCCGTATATTTTGTTATCTTTAATTCTGCCATCTCGAATTTTCGATTTTAGGAATATGGGACCATTTGTCAGGTCTCCTCTTTCAAATAAATAACAAATTATGAAAATACGAGTACGATTGCGCGCACACAAACTAAGAAGAATACCGACCTACCACCACCGTTTGGGTTCGTCGGTCAAAAAATTGGACCGACGTTTCAGTTGGGTCCACTGAAAAATACAAAATAATATTAGTTCTGTTGGTGCTGGTACTGTTGAAGTTGGTGCCAAAAGTCTTCTCCAATTGCACCACTTCAAAAGCAACAGCACCTACCTATAGAATTAATATTATTTTGTACTTTTCAGTGCAACAACAAAAAAAGTCGGTCCAATTTTTTATGAAAAATATTCATTTCAAGATTTATGGACAGTACCTACCTACTCTCACAAGATGAGTGGCGGGAACTGTCAAAAATTGAAGAACAAAAATCGAGCTTTTCCCTCCTTATCTTCAAAACTATTGTGTCTAAAATTTTACACTTGCTTTAATCAGCCTCCCTTTTCAGGCGATTAACGCATCTTTTCAAATCTCCATTTTTAAATCATGGAACATAAACTTTATGATAGACTCACATCATATAAAACATACAATATAACATGTATTATGTCATTTATAAATGATATGATTATATGATGTCGCTATTGGGGAAACTACGCATTTCAAGCGCCCCGCACTGGCCTCTTGATCACCCCCATCTCTTAGTCACTCACTTCCCCTTAGCTCCTAACAAGCAACTACTACCCGTTCTTCTCCTACTTCTCAACTTCCCCTCCAAATGCCCAAAATGGAACACATCACACATCACGCATCCAACCATGACCATCAACTATTTTACAACTGCTTGGCGGATTTTGTGATGTTTTTAGTCTTCTTCAATTCAAATGCGACTTTATATTATTTGACTCAGTTATTATTAACAAAACTTGGGTACCTACAAATAAATGTCTTTTTTTAATTATCATAATTCGATTAATAATTATTTATGGGATCGTTTTGATACTTAAGACAAGTGAAAAACAACGTGGAGTTACGCTTTTAGCCGAAAACCGACGATCTATGGGTTCTCGTGTTGTCGTTTTGTGTGTAAATAATTTTCGTTGCCTGTCTGCCGGTATTTGCGAATTTCTGACTGCTGAAATTGCTACAACACATTAAGTACAACCGTTTTTGTGTTTGTGTTGTTTTGTATCTTCTCGAATGTTGATGCTTGTTGTTATTATGGCGGCCGTGAACTTGACAAGGTGAGTTTTGTGATAATTTGTTGCATGTCGTTTAATATTTAGGTTGTGTCAGATGTCTCGATAAATGCTGTTGAATTTTGATATATTATGCTCGTCCACGAAGTAAATAGATGTGGATCGGGAAAATAATTATTATACTACCCAACAGAATTAGAAATATTTATTTGAATCTAAATATAACGAAGTTTAATATTTCATATCGGAAGTTGATTTATTTCACATTGGGAATCAGTAATCTAATATATTAATACTCTACGATATTTTATGGAAAATTCATTTATCTATAGAGTTTTAATTTCTCATTTTTCGGTAGATTGTACTTTAATTTAATGTACCTACCTACCTAGTGGATATTTTTTCTAAATCATTATCAATAATATTGAGGTATTAGTGTGCTGATACGCATCAAACGCCTCTTGTTTATGTTATTTAATTATGTGCGATGATTCGAAACATTTTATCTGTGACAAATTAAAATGACAAAAATACCTTTTTGCTCCTTACTTGGTGCCCACCATACCACTGTTGCCAGATTTATATGAGGTAATAGTGTAACATTATTTTAACGATGGCATGGCATACTTTGATCGATTTTTATTTATATACACCTCTAGAATCTAGAGATTCTTTCGTATCTGATTGGTAACATGGAAATCGTTATTGATTGATTCATTTTTACTTCCCTCAATAAGGGAAGTATTGTATTCACGTAAAAAATCGACCTCGAGATTTTTGCTGATATGTACGTTTTGGATACAGATACAGATACAGAACGTTTATTCACTACTTTTTACATGGGTAATTGTAGCATGTCAGGAATAAAAATTAAATGAACAGTAAGGCACTAAATGTATGAAACTTGAATCAGTAATACATGAAGACAAACAAAGAGAAATTGTATAAACATAAATAGAGAAATAGAGAAATAGAGAAATATATATACATATATACACACATACATATATACATATATATACATATACATACACATATATACAGACTTCTCACAGGGACGCAGCCAATCAACAAATAAAATTCCTTGAATTAAACAAATTTCACTCATTTATGGACCCATTCCCCAATAAAAATCTTTTGTAGAATAAACACGACTGCAGTTGTATACATTAGTTTATTTTGAGTTCTGTGTTAGTCCTAACATTTTTTAGAAATTCAGTCAAAGTATAGATATTAGATTAGATTAGATAAAGTATAGTATATTGGGGTTCCTAGATCACGAAAATCATGGTATTTCAAGTCCGTCGGTCTGTCTGTAGTCTGTTGGCGTTTTAGCTCTATAACGGCTTGACCTAGGACAACGCAATGTAAGGGTTTTCGTTAATCATATATACAGGGTGTCCAAAATATTAAGTGTCAATATAAGAACGGTAGAAGCGACGAGGTTGTTTCCATCAGCAAAAAGATGTAAGTTATTCAAGTCGATAAAGATACATTCTCGAAGCGAGGTGGTTTGTCGAGGGAATTCATAGGTAAAGGGTTTTACCAATTTTTAACATAAAGAATAAACAAATCACGTGTTATTATTTCCACTTTGTTTACTTTTTTCCTAACACTTTAATATGTTACTTTATTTTGTTTATTATATTTTTATGATATATTCTTTGAAATTTTATATCTAAGAGTATTTTCTGTGATATTTTTAATACTTTTTCGAAAAAATATATAAGTTTCATTTTTTTGACATCGAAAACTTCACACTATTCAAGAAAAATGACGAAGACTATAGCTAAGTATGTAGAATAAAAAATGTATTATTATAAGCAAGTACAAGTGTAGAACTCGTACCCCGAGGATTCCGTACATTTGTAATAAGGTAGAGCATAGTAAACTCAATGACTATGTGAAAAATTTTGAGATAGAAATGAATTTATTTTACTTTTGCCCTGAAGAAGAGAATAAACAATCTCGAAAGTTTGGCTAAACCAAAATAATTTTATTCATTAAATGACTGCATCCCCTAGAATCATCTTTTTATTATACATAAAGATATAATAACTATTTTGTGGGAATATTTGTTAGGGTTCAGCTTATTCAAATGCATTAGGGCCAGTAACCAGAATACAAAAGCATAATATCAAAATTTCAACTTTTAATAAGCAAAACAACCTTTTTAGTGTATAACAATTATTGAATATCAATCAAAAATATATTTTTAAGCACTTGATTTATAATTATTCTATACTACGGGAACAGTATACTATTACTGAAGCATATGTCTGTTCTAGAAAAATGTTTGTTGAAAATAAAACTAAATTGAATATTGGCTGAAAATCACGTTTATATTGATCCAAGCTCATATATTAAATAATAATCTAAATAAAGAAACTCTACTAGAGGGCGTATTAAACTTCATATTAAGAGATGGATTTTAAATAATTTAAATTTATTATTCCTTATAGTAGGTATAGAATTTATGTATTAATATTTTTTATATCATATGATGGTCCGTACATTTGTAGTTGTAATTTATAGTTCTTTTGTATTTTCATTTTATTATTTGTTTATTTGTATTGTATCAATTTGTAGATTTAGATGCTGTTAAGATTGTAGATTTCAAGGTAAATGTGTAGAACAGGCTCCCACGAATTTTTGGCTAGTTGCGTTGGTATAGGCATATTACAGGAACACATTCCAATTAAAATTTTAGCCCCCAACAAGCTTACGGGAGAGTGGAGTGAATAGGGGTGTTTGGGTGGGGTAAATAAGTGTTTAGTGATATACTTTTAGTAGTACTTTGGCTAATATAATACTAAATTAACCCGATAAATAAAAAAAGTGCTGCACTTAGCGAAAACGGAAGCGTAAAAAATTATAAAAGGGTTAGGAAAATCATCATGTTGTAGATGCAGTCATTGTGCGATGTTGAGTCGGAATTAGGAAAAATTTGATGTGAAAATAGTGAACTTTAGATTTTTTCTCGTCCGATAGAATTGTTGTCGGTTTGTTAATCAATCTCAAAACAGGCAAATATTACGTTTACTTGGTCAATGTGAAAAAGGCTAAGTAATTAAGTATAACCTTTTTACATCAGTTACTTACTAAAATATTAATCGTAATCTTCCTGCATGCTCCCATGATTAAATTGATTGTTCACATATAGAATTTTGAATATATTCGCTTAAATATCAATTTGAATTCCCTTAACTCTCATTAATTTAATTAAAATATTTTCATGTATCTACTCGTATTTTAATTTATTTATGACCACAAGAACAAGAAGTGAATCAACCGTCCGTGTATTGATCCATTATTAATTTGTTTCTATCGAATTGATGTCGCCATTTTGTTATCATTCGTTGGGATTTCCCTATTGGTTAGTTGGCATAACAAGGCCCAACCGATTACTCACAGCCATTATTATGTCATTATATGATGTTTATTCTATTTATTGTGCGGGGGTGCCGATAACAAATAATAGTCGGAGAGCTGAGAGGAAAAAAAACCTGACTGATCGAATAAAAGGATGTGAAATGCTTTTATTTTTCATTATAGCCCCCCAATTGAATACGTGTGCAAAATTTATATTCATGAATGGGACAATTGGTATTTTTCCTAAACACCATGAAACGTGTCAACTGACATAGTTTTTCACACTTCTGATGACAAATGTCAAACAAATATATATTTTTGTCAAAGTGATGATGTCATTAAAGGTTTTTCAAATAATGAGCTAAGCTAATCTTCCATTTGAATGTGGTATCCAGAAACCATCTCATCTACTTGTACACCATAATGCGACGGTGCCTCATCTTGTTGGAAGAATGATCGAGGATTTAAAAGTTGCGCATTGATGGGAACGGGGAACGCTTGAATTAAGTCAGGAAGAATTGATGTGTCTTTTCGACTTCTACAATGAAAACTGTGTTGCTCTATGGAAAACTTATCATGTTCTTGACTCACCCTGTATATTTCATTATTACTTCAAACCCTCATTTTAGTTTTTACAGAATTTATTCGCTACTTTACGAACGCAGCGTATATACATATTTTGATTTAGTATTCTTGACTGATTTAATATAAAAATAATAATAATAAAAAGATTAAGTGAGCCAAGCTTTCGAGAATATTTATTCTCTTCATCAGGGCGAAAGTCGTGAATTTGAAATAAATTAGCAAAAAAAGAACAGGAACTATCCTAATCGGTGTTCCTCAAGGATATGTTTGGGTAACTGATTTAAAATTTTAGGTATTTTTCTGAAGCGCTAGCAAAGAAACGAAAGATAATTCTTAACAATTTCCTGTTCTACAAAATGACGTATACAATGATATTGTGCCACGTTTCGTGTTCTAGAAACCATCATAAACTTTAGTTTTTGTATATAT
The DNA here is from genome assembly GCA_958507055.1 of Crioceris asparagi. Classification (NCBI taxonomy): domain Eukaryota; kingdom Metazoa; phylum Arthropoda; class Insecta; order Coleoptera; family Chrysomelidae; genus Crioceris; species Crioceris asparagi. Next base: position 129,671,977 of record OY293826.1, read on the forward strand.
GGACGTGAAAAAATGGGCACCCTATATAAATAGCGGTTTCCATTATCAAATCTACAATGAATATTTTTATAGATCCTAATGTTATCCCATCTTTATTTTGGACATACTGTATAATGAATAATAAATATCTAGGTATTACTTGCATATTAGGTAATTTACTACATTACATACCTATTTAATAATTTCATCTAAACTACCTAAATCGTGTGTGTCCCATCACCGATCAAATAAATGAACTCGATGTTTTTCTTGCCTGGAAATCCCCAAAATGTAATGAGAATACTCTTTATCAGAGCTACACATTTAGGCCAATTTAGGCGTCGTCCGCCATTTTCCTATAGGTATAAAATATACCACCACATTGTATCCTTCGAAAACAGTGTCGAAGGGAAAGGCGAATGAGACTGTCTATGTGTGTAGTGATGTGAAATCCAGCGACACCATTGGTCGCCCTATAGGTATTCACGGACACACCCATCATGTGATTTTATTGTACTTCCCAAGGACGTGGATTATATGACTACGACGTAGTGTTGTCGTCTTGTTTGAGCTTGACTTGGCACTGACCTAGGGCTTTTCCGTTGACGATAATAAATGCTGCCTCATCGCACCGCACTGCCGCCTAACGCCGTCATGCCATAATTTTATATCGAATAGCTATTAGGAGTGTGATTGATGAACATTAAAAGATAGCCATAACGTCACGAGTTCCCTCCCGACCCCTCTTTTTCAGTGTCCCCACGTTGATTAACTAAAGGAATAACAACAAAAAGGGAATATTGATTGAATAACTCAGTGACTTTTAAAACAAGACGACACTTTGTAATGATTATGAAGGCTTTGCAGTTGAATAGGAAATGCAGTCATTTAATAAATAGAATTCTTTCAATTCAGTCGAGCTTTCGAGAATGTTTAATATCTTCGTCAGGGTAAAATTCGTGAATTTTATTACAATACATTTTATTCATGACTTGAAAATAATTACTTGACCTTTAGATAAGATTACAGCTTGTGAATATCCTTTTCATTATATCGATTTCAGCCTAAATATTGCCGTCGTGTTTCAGACAGAAGTTCGGTAGGTAAGGTATGTATATAAAGATGTCTAAATATAGTTGAACTTCAGACAACAGAAGTACATAATATAACATAGGTAGCTAGCATTGAACTATTTGCACGCGAAATGTGTGAAAAAGAGGTCGAAATAGAAATGAACTATACCTAATAATTCTGCAGCAGAGCAGAAACCTACAAAGAAACTATTCAATACAGGGTGTCGTTCATTAAGACTGCTTTTAAAAGGAAGGTTCACTTGTGGGTCTATTAACCGTTAAAAATTATCAAACGTTAATATTTTATGCTTTTAACTTAAATTGCTATTCTCTAGGCTGTAAGATTAATTTAACACATCCCATAAAATCTAATATTTTAAGGCATCCGATAAATCGTCTACGAACTGCCACAGAATACGCTGTTTTGTATGGAAAATGACACAGTTGTCGAGTCTTGTGTTGCTTTTAAGGTTATGTTGAACTTTTCCTATCTTTCTATCATATATTTGATAAAAATTGGAAAATATAAATAATGAACATTGAGAATCATATAGAAGTTTTGAATTGATTCATTTAAGAATTTATTTGTCTATTGCTGTTTCATTAATTGAATAATTTGAGGTGATGACAGAACACTATTGAGATCAACTTCAAAGGATCAGCATCAATAGAATTAATATTATTTTAATATAGTAGGTACTATTTTTGTAAAAAAAAACACTTTTGAGTGTATTAAAATCGTTCAACGTAGGTATAAGCCACTGTCAACAAAAGAATCTTCAAATTGGGTGTTCTACTAAAAAATAAAATAAATATAGGGTACGCCATTTGAAATAATGAAGTTGATACTAGTTACGAGTATATTTGACAATACTGCCAAATACTCAAAATATGTATTTTGCACTGAAAAATACAAAATAATATCAATTCTATTGGTGCTGTTACTTTTGAAGTTGTGCAGTTGCAGTTAGATTGATAATTTTTGGCACCAACTTCACAAGTACCAGAACGAATTTTTCAGTGCACCAATGAATAACGTCGTTCTAATTTTTTGTAAAAAATATTTATTTCACACTTTTGAGTGTAACATTAGCCACGAAAATCGTTGAACGTTTTCTAATACCAACGAAGATAGTACTTATCCTATTACCCACGTATATTCTTTGCTTGTAGTTGTTTTTATTGAGACCTCAAAACAACGCTGCGAAAATATGCTTAAGAATTTTAGATGTTACCATTTTAACACCGATTTAACCAGAAAACCGTAACTCTAAGCAAAAAATGTTCATTATAAATGTTGCTACAAATAATTATGTCTTTCATGTAGTATCGTAGTAGATTTTCAATTATTGAAAGAAATCGCCCTCCCTACTTAGCAAAAATGAGAAACTAACATACATACATATATTTGAGAACTTAACATGCCTGTTCCTCGAAAACCGTAGATCTTTTGAAAAAATGTTCAATTTAAACGTTTCCGGATATTGTCCTATCTTTAATTATACCAACTCAGATTTTCGATTTTCGAGAAAATTTGTCCTCTCCAAAATTTTCTCTTAAAAATCTTTTTTTTTCCAAAATTCTCCATTAAATAATGTAATTCCATAAATAACACCAAATAAAGCATAAAAGTGTAATTAAATGTTGGTACAAGTAGGTACTAAAAAATTTATCAAAATCTCCAAATTGGAATTTAAACCGAAAAAATTATTGAAGGCCCAAAAAAGTGTTGAGTGTTTTTTGCATTGATTTTTAAGGTATTTGCCTATATAGGTACGTACCTATTATTTTTTTTAATTTCAAGATTATTTTATATTAAACTACTTCTTTCCTTCCAGTCAGTCGACTTCATTGCGAGAGCGAGTCCTTCAAAATGGACTTGATCCTGGACATCAATTCTTGGCTTTATCCGATGGAATTGGGTAAGTTTTTTTCTTAATAATAATAATTTATTCAGGCTAACATACAAATATTAAATATAAAAATAATATGCTAATAAAGTTTCTGATTTATTATGAGCCCTACAAACCCCCTACCGAGATGCAAATGCATCTAGATCTACATATTGTAACGTTTAACCCTGTGCTAAACGTTGTGGGGTGAGTTCACTTGCGTAAGAATCAAAAGTTCGCAGATTGCTTCCAATGGTTTATTTTCAAACACTCTGTACACGATATTCTGTTGTAGTACAACTGTAACAACTTTTATAATAAACTGAGTCTGTCCCGTGATCGTCACGGCTTTACCTATATACCTGAATCATGACATGACATTCATCGAGAATGTTCTATGATTATCTAGACGCACATAATAATGTTCTAGCGGCTTGTCAAACTGACAATATTATGACAAATTGTACCTCACATATCATTTCTGGAAAGTGCGAGAATAAATCTACCAACTCTAGAATCAAATAATGAAGTATAATTTGAAACAACTATGGCAAACAAGGTAGTAGAAATAATAAATAGCTAATAAACGAATAACAACCGTAAGTACATGACTACCTATCCACGTTACAATATTAATACAATGCAAATAATAAAATTAAATGCAAAAGAACTCTACAAATGTATAGATCATCATAGGAGTTAAAAAAAATATGAATACACAATAAATTTTATACTATAGCAATATACTTATTATATCTAACTTAAATTAGTTTATTGAGTCCTCTAGAAAAGTTTGATATTTTTATATGAATATCTAATCTATTGAAAATAAGTTTGGATCGATATAAACTTGTTTTTTGGCTAATATTTAGTTTAGTTTTATTTACTGTAAACAATTTATGTCTAGTCAGATGCTTCAGCAATAGCACCTACACAGTTCCCGTTGAATAGAATAAATAATGTTTACAAAACATATTTTTGAATGATATTCAACAATCTTTTCTCACTAAAAAAGGTTGTGTTGTTTATTAAACGTAAAAATTTTGATAGCCCGCTTTTCAATTCTGGCTACCGGCCCTAATGTATTTGAATGAGCTGAACTCCAAACAAATAATCCCTTAAAATAGTACGCTACAGAACAAAGCATGATATAATTTTAATAAATCATTTTTGTCAAGAATAAATCTCAATTTATAGAAAACAAAAAAATGTATCTCACTTTATTAATAATACAATTTTATTTCCAATTCCAATTTTCATCGAGTATAACACCAAGGTAATTTAACTTCTTCGTCTATTTTCTGTATCACATTTACAATTTAAATTCATAAATTTATTAGCTTAGAAACCAAAAAAAACTTATTTACTATTTATTTACCATTCGTTCTAGTGATTTTTCTATAGAGTTTTTTTAAAACACTGCCTTTGACAACGTATAAAATATATAATATTTTTTATTTATCTGATTGAATTGTAAATATGTACTTAACATTAAATTACATACAGTGAGTTATCTAATCGATTAGATCTATTATTCGTAAAGTTATGTGAATTAGTTAGATTTAGATAGATAGATAGATAGTTAGATTTGCTAACCAAGGTGATTGACGTCTCGTCAAGGATTCAAAATGGATCAAATTGGCGTTGGTTAAATTATTGACGCAAACGAATCGTCTTATTGGTAAAACACCTGAGAAGAGCAAACAATTTTAAAATATCTTAATGCGAAATTACATAAATAGATGAGAATTTTGAGAACCTGCATAGAGCTTAATCTACTATGTGCCGATTAAAGTTTTGCTTAAAAAAGTGGAACACTCAAATAATTCTATTGTCTTCTTAAATTTAGATTTTTAAATTAAATTTATATTTGAAAATTTTATCCCTCTTGTTTTAAGCCACTCAGATGACTTAATTTTGACAGGTTGCTGTGACGACAACCTGAATTTTCCGAAAAAAAATGTTGGCTGGGAAATTAATAAGTGATAATTTTCCTGGATTGACAGCTGTTGTCACGTGCAGATGCCAGAATAAAAAACATATATTATTTTTGACAGATATTTATTTATAAACTGTCAAAATTTGCATTTACTTTCAAAAATAATTTTTGGTACTTATAAAATTTTCTTACCGATTCTCCCGCGAGCTTGAATTATTTTCCGTAAATTTTTTCTCACTTGCGAAATTTTTTAAAGAAAATTTCCCTCGGCTGGCTGCACGGGAAATTTAAAAAAATTGCCCCTCGAAAAAAATTGCGGAAATGATTCAAGGACAATTATAAGTGATAATTATATGTTGCTTATCCATCAGAAAACTTTCGTCGTTCTCGACTATATTTTAAATTGTCTATATTCAAAACATTTTTTAGTTGAAATTTCAATAGAAGTAATTACAGCGGATAAAAAAAAGCCAGTCATAATAACTTTATGTATCATTGGCACCGTTTCTTCCTGCTGTGAAAATATAGATTGAAAAAAAAGCTGGTGGCAGACATAGAGACATCCTCCTCCTGACAAAGATATCTTGCCGGCAAAAAAGGTATATTATTATAAGTATTTATGATTACATTTGCCTTCCAGACACTTTATTGGACTGGATGACAGGACAGTGGTGTTGTGTCATATTAGTCCAGTCAATATTGTTTTGGATTTTTTTGTGGATTTTATATATCTTGAGGTACCGGAAAAAATCAATAAACACAAGTACGGTTAAGTGCGAATCGGACACTGGTGATGAGGATTCCATACTAATAATCTTGATTCAAATATTTTACTGATTTTTTTTTACAGATTATTAGGTCCTTTGTTATACCTAGTCTTTTTACTCGATCTTGAATATTTCGGGAAGGGCGGAGGTGTAATTAATGAAATGATCATTAGAATTCATTATATATTAACACTCAAAACTACAGCTCTTATTACGAAATTAATTGAGTCATACTTTTTTAAATAGAACAACACCCTGTATATTATTATTTAAAATGAAAGTCCTTTTTGTTCTGATTTCAAATATATGTAATTTGTTGGCATTTAGTTCCGTCACCTCTGAAATATTTAGTTTTAAATAAATTACTTTTTTTTAACTTTAACAAATATTAACAATATTAACTTAATCATATAGATTTTTGAAGTATTAAAATTTATAAAAAAAAACAACGACAACAGAACACTAAATACAAAGCTAATTGCTTTCAACATAGATCTCTTTGTTCTCGAAGCACTTCCAAATATTACATAATAATTTATTATTTACACACAAGAGGTAATAAAATTTGAATTTTCTGTGTTCAATTATTCTAATACTGCGTTATTGAGTTTTAGTCTTATTACTTCTAAACTTTTTTTATATTTTTATTTTTATAGCAACAATTGTGGAAAAGTTAAACTCAAATATTTGAAAATATAGTGAATAAAATAAAATAAATAACACTGTACATGTGTCCTAAATTCAAATAATAGAGATAACTGATAACGATATTATAAATTTAAAGTTTTTAGTGGTGGTAATGATGCAATAATTTTATTCTGTAGAAAAATTCAATTTAATTTGAATAAATAACAGTAAAATCGACTGAAATTTCAATGGATAAATTACCTATAACAATATATAAAAATAGTTGAATACATTGAACCATCAAACTATGCTACTGCCCATTTGAACAACCAGTAGAATTTCGAATACTCATTTGCAGTACTTGCAGCCGTTGCTGAATAATAAAGTGTAGATATTAATCTTCTTCTTAATTTCATAAGCTAAAAGAAATTGAAAAGAAACTTAGATATTTATATAATAAAAATAGATTGCAGGTGAACCGATTCGAAAATGTTTCCTGCTTTCATATAATCCACATATATATATATATATATATATATATATATATATATATATATATATTCATGAAAATAACCACCTCTCTTGAAGTAGAATTGAGTTTAATTGCCATATTCTTCCCGTTATTCAATTCAGAATAGGCAAAATAAAAGTACATTGTTATATTGCCGAAACAATCGACATTGGACGAATTTCGACCTTTATTGACCTGACTATAACCAAGTGGCAATAACCTTTTCCATCAACGTCATTATATTTTATTATATACTTAGAAATAAAGTAAATGTAAATATAAAAATATCAATCAATAATAATAATAATAACACCAACCACCCAACACCCCTTCCCCCCACCTCCCTACCTTTAATGATTATAAAATACTTTTCTACATAACAATCAACTAGATGGACACCACAGTTATTATTATTATTGTGGTTGTGTCGTCGTGACGGAGGCGTCCTTAAATATTTGCTTTTCTTTCTTGGAGAGGCTATACACCTTCTATATACTATTTATATACAGGGTGTCCCAATATTGCTGGGACACAGAGCTACCACGTATTCTAGAGGTCAAAATAAGTCGATTGAGCCTAATTTACCTATATACCAAAATGTACCGTTTGTCCGTGAGAAGAGTTCAAAGTTTACTAAAAAAAATACATTTTTGTATGTTGTTCCGAAGTGCTTTATACAAATTTAATGAAATTTGGTAAATGTGTATTCTAGATGATTAGCTTACTTTTAGTAATCAAAAAAACCCAAAGAAAATTGTAGAGGGGTTGGAACCACCCTCACCCCTTGGCATTTTTTCCCCCATTTTTGTAGGGGTGGGAATACGGTTTTAAGACTTTTTTATCTGGAAGGCCTACTCATTATCTTCATTTTCTTACTCTTGTAAAAACTCCGTATTTTGCGTAGTTTTCAAGAAAAAAAATGTTTTAGCAAACACTGATAACCGATTTTCGGGTATAGGTTTAATAAAATTGTAATACAAAATTTAGTTGGCCGCGGACACAAAGACAAAACCAAATGTTATGATTTTGACAGGAAACATAGTTTATTGTTAACAGTAAATGTGTCAGTTATTTGTTCTCTTTTGCTTGTTTTTTTATTATTTCTTATTGTCATCACTGTTTTTGTTTAATTGTTATTGCTGTTGTTGCTGTTCCTTTGACGTCCCACAATTATGAATTTTCCTTTTAATGAACAGACCGACATGTTATTAGTTCTTGGATATTGTCAAGGTAACTGCCGCGAAAGTGTTCGCGTGTATCAAGAGAGGTATCCAAACCGGAGAATTCCAAACCATAAAACTTTTGCCCGAATCGAAAGACGTCTTCGAGAAACGGGGAGGTTGACCCCAGTAAGAGTTAACGCTGGAAGACCTCGACAAGCTCGAACACCTATTGCGGAAGAAGCTGTTCTTCAAATGATTGATAACAATCCTAATACCAGTACTAGAAGATTGCAACGAGAAGCTGGAATTCCAAAAAGCACTGTAAGTCGAATCATTAGAGATCAATTAATTCGGCCATTTCACATCCAGCCAGTGCAAGAATTGTTGCCACCTGACTACGAATTACGTTTAAGTTTTTCACAAACTATTCGGGAGCGCAGAGTAGTCGACAACGGATTCCATACTAAGATCTTGTTTACTGATGAGTCTTGTTTTACACGTCGCGGTATGACAAACCTACACAACGATCATGTTTATGCAGATGAAAATCCACATGCCATTAAAAGTAGACATTATCAACGTGAATTTAAAATTAATGTCTGGGTCGGAATTATTGGCGAATTTATAGTCGGACCGTTACGATTACCTGATCGTCTGAATGGCGATAGTTACCTCCGTTTCCTTCAACAAAATTTGCCAGAATTATTAGAAGACTTGCCTCTTAACTTGCGTAGAAATACGTTCTTCATGCATGATGGTGCACCACCTCATTTTGCACGTGCAGTAAGAGAATATCTTGGTGAACAATTTGGTGGCAGGTGGATAGGTAGGGGACAAGAAGCACCCATTCAATGGCCTCCGCGGTCTCCAGATTTAAACCCTTGTGACTTCTTCATCTGGGGAGAATTAAAAAGACAAGTGTACGAGGTTCAAATAAATAACATCGAACAACTGTGGAATAGAATTCAAAATGCTGTAAATGCGCTACGAGAAAATGACGATGTTTTAAGAAGAGTGCATTTCAATTTTTTACGTCGAATTGACCTCTGTATTAATGAAGGTGGAGGTCACATTGAACACTTGTTATAAAAATTATTGTTTGTCTTGTGTAAATGTATTGTGTAATTTGTGTCTAATAATTTTATTAAACCTATACCCGAAAATCGGTTATCAGTGTTTGCTAAAACATTTTTTTTCTTGAAAACTACGCAAAATACGGAGTTTTTACAAGAGTAAGAAAATGAAGATAATGAGTAGGCCTTCCAGATAAAAAAGTCTTAAAACCGTATTCCCACCCCTACAAAAATGGGGGAAAAAATGCCAAGGGGTGAGGGTGGTTCCAACCCCTCTACAATTTTCTTTGGGTTTTTTTGATTACTAAAAGTAAGCTAATCATCTAGAATACACATTTACCAAATTTCATTAAATTTGTATAAAGCACTTCGGAACAACATACAAAAATGTATTTTTTTTAGTAAACTTTGAACTCTTCTCACGGACAAACGGTACATTTTGGTATATAGGTAAATTAGGCTCAATCGACTTATTTTGACCTCTAGAATACGTGGTAGCTCTGTGTCCCAGCAATATTGGGACACCCTGTATATGATGGTCTGGCTGTCAGGAGCTGTCACACAACAGTTTGTTATCCTGCTGTCGTCTACGTTCTGTTCTGTCCATTTTGATGATGAGAGTTTTGATTGAGTATTTTATTTTTAATGGAAATAAATGAATAAACTACATGGTAATTGTATATTGCATGTAATTATTGTTACAGCATGTAAAAATGGCGGTCCTAGTATTAATTGTGAAAATAAATAAAAACAAACTCAATAATTATCTTTATCTTTTTTTTCGAATTATTTGAGGAACCTTTGATTTTTTTAATTTTATTTAAGAAATATCAATGCTTCCCAAATGAAATCGTCGCGACCCTGTATATTTATAAGAAATATATTTTGTTCAGAGTACAGTCATTTAATAGATAAAATTCTTTGTATTCAGCCAAGCTCTCGAGAATGTTTATACTCTTCATCAGGGCAAACTACGGTCATTGTCTAGAGAATAAACACTCGTGTTATTTTAACTTTTTTTTTGGTACTAAATCATTGTAGAACAAGTACTGAGAATAAATCTGGTTGCGCACTCTTAGTTTGAGATGGTTTTCTGTAAACTTTGGTTTGTGTAAGTAAGTAGTAAAAATTGACCGCCGTTCAAATATCTCGTTCAAGTTGGTTAACGGGCATGCTTAGATAATCAGTTTCAAAATGGCGGTCTATCAAATTTAAAGAATCCATTGAGGCAGATACAACATTTGTTGGAAGTATTTTTCCCTAACAAGAAAATTTTTTTTTTTTATTTTACACGTAATTATTGGATTAGAATAGAATTCATGTAATTCTCATTATTTACCATCAGCTGCTGCTATTTTGTTTAGTATCTTAAATACTGAGAGATTCAGAATTAACAAACGTCTTTATTTGTTTCTGAATGATCGTATTACTTGCGAGTTGAGATTTCCAGCATACAACATAAGGACGACGTCGACAATTATTACTAGCGAAATATATTCCAGAGCCCTTTTTTAATATAGCAAGATTTCAGCATGGCGCCGACATAGAGCAAGTAATTTGTGCAATTCATGCTTAACCTTTCGTGCCTTCATGAATTTAATAATTCTGAGAGTTCTTTCAGCGAACACCAATATCAACTCTTTTATTTTTTTTTCTTTTCTATATTTCATAATACCTACATCTACCTATTTGTGTTGTTTTTATCTGGAAAAAAGAATTTGCCCATTCAGCCAGCCAGCTAGCTGGCCCTGGAGGGGGGTTGGAGGGCTTGAGTCACCTCCTATACACCTGAATGACCCATTTCCTACCATCATCATCATCATCATCATATTATTGCCCTTCGACCTTTGAAAGGGCCACCATACATTGAGAAAATATATTCGACGCGCGCACTACACTAGTCGCTTGGTAGGTAGGGTTAGTTAGGTTAGGCTTGTTTGCTGATCTGCTTCTACTAGAGACTCTAAAAGTTGAGAGACTGGACGTGTAAAATGGCTGCCGTTTCGAAAATGTTTCCATATGGTGAAGGTGGAAGGTACATCAAAAATATGTTTTGTTTATTTATGTTGAATTAATAAATGTTTCTATGTGTATTTTGTATTAAAATTGTGCGGTCGAGGGAACCCCTGCCCGGAACGAAGTTCCTTTCGTCTTTTCTTGTATATATTATTGTGACTTAATTAGTATATAATATTGTTTATAAAGAATTATGTTATACATCCTTATTAACTAAGTAGGCACTTATCCTCTTATAATTCAATTAATGAGCTTCGATTCACAAATTTCTACCTTAATTCTTGGTTGCTTGTTTCTTTTTTTTATAACATATTGTGTTTTGAAGTAAAATAAATAATAAATAATGTGCTATTTATTTGAAAAATAAATTTAAAATGCTTATCCACAAATTAAAATATATCTAGGAATTATAACCAATTTTGGTGCGTCAGGCCTACCTATACAATAACATCCCTTCAGACCACCTCGTGGAAAGCAATGGCAATATGTTGATAATCTATGATACGCTGATATCACTCGTTGTTTTCTTGAGGTTCCGTACATTCGATGAAAAAAACGGAACCATTATAAATGGATAAGATTGATCTGATGTTTATATTAAGTATAATTTGAAAAATATTTACAATATTTTTAGTAGATGTCGCTAACGTAGGTTTATTTTTGAAATGCAGGCATTGTACTCTCCACTGATATAACATGATGTGCTATGTACGAGTAGAGGTATATATATATATATATATATATATATATATATATATATATATATATATATATATAATTGAAGATTTCTATATTTCATAAATGAAAGAGTATATAATATATATAATAATGGAGAGCTTTCATCAGCGCCACATAAGTGGAAGCTGTATCCAACTAAACAAAAGCAACTGGAAGATAGTCGGAATTTACCAGTTTAGTTGGATACAGCTTCCACTTATGTGGCGCTGATGAAAGCTAACAAGCTTGAAATCACGTGATCCGCTTCTAGTGGTGGTTGTGTCCAACTAAATAAAAGCACAAAGGTGTAGAGCATCTCCATTATTATATATATATATAAGTCAATCTCATGATTTTTTTTTGTCATAATGTTATTATATTGAGTATATATTAAATATTATTGGTTTTGTAAGAAAAATTATTGAATTTTAAAAAAAACTTAAGCCAGGTTGGATTCGAATCCGCATCTACGGGGCAACGATTATAAAAATATATATAATAATAATAGATGATTATGTTCTATGGTGTTTATATAATTCTGTTTTGTTTGTGTTAATGATGACGTAATGTTCGTTTTCGCAAGATAAAATAACAAGATTTCAATGAAGATTAATAGGGCGGAGATGGAAAAAAATCGTTTCTCTAAGGGTTCCTTTTGTCTCTCTTCACGGAACCCGAACATTGCCAATCGATTCGTTGAGTGTTCCCGAACGTTCGTTTTAATTCGTTGATTGGATCGCAGAGAATACCCACCGAATTGATGTTGTTCCACACGTCTTTCTTTTTCTAGTGTGTCGCGACACTAGCAGCACCAGCAGCAGCGCGGCGCTTTCCTTGTTGTTGTTGCCCATAACGTCGATTTTCCAATGATTTTCTCTTCCATCACATACGCGCGCGCTCCTGTCGCGTCGTTGTCCTATCACACCATCATACCAGAGTTTGTGTGTGGGCGGCGTTCGTGTCGGGGCCCACCGGTAACGATTTCCCGAGCTTTCCCAATGCTTCTTCTTCGATTCCATCTCTGTCTATGGCTCGAAAGTTTTCCATTATTCTGCTCGCTTCATGGAACGAACAGCTCTTGCGGGAGGAGTTGGAGGGTCGTAGTGGCGGCGGGGGAGAGGGGTAAATTCTACTGATTTTATCTACACACTCACATCATATGGGTGTGTTTTGGTGGTTTAAGGGTACCTACACCAACACCACCATCACATTAGATATCTCAGCGGTTTTCCCTTGGAAAGAGTTTGATGTTTTGGAATTTGTTGTTTTCCGCACTGTTATTGTTGTGAAAGTGGTGAAAAGGAACATATTCTTGCTGATGTATGTTTTGCTGCTGGGTTAATTCTCGACGTGGTAAGTTTGATGGGTAGTTTTCCATATACCTACATACGCTATTTTGGGCATTTCTGTATTTTGAACGTCCTACTCGAAAAAAATCACCTGTTTATCATCACCTTTCTCTTGGAACTCTTGAAACTGTTGTCAAAGGATATGTCAGAAAAGAATGTTATGAAATGAGATGTCAGTGTTCGTTAATAATTATGGCAAATATTTTACCTGGTAAATCTTGGAAATAAGATAGTTTAACCCTAATCACCTAAAAATAATATAGTTTCAGAGTTACAGGTTGTTCTACTAAGATATTTGAAAGTCTAGAAAAACAAATCTAGCGTTTCCGAGTTATTATAATACTAGTAGGAATAGTGCAATATTGGTACCGCCGCCATATTTTTTAATCACACTTTTCATGAACTGTGACGAAACACTCAAAAATGTTGTTACCAGCATCAATAGAATTAAGATTATTTTGTATTTTACATAGTCGATCTTATTTTGTGTTGAAAAATTTTTTTTTACCACGAACCAAACGGATACTGTATAAAATTCGTCTGTTTGTCTGTATGTTTTTTTAATGGATGTTCGCACCTTTTAAATAGTACGTGCTCCAATGTTCATGATTCTTTCTTCATTCGAAAGACAACAAATGAGAATTATTGATCCCATTGAAAATCAACATTCCACATGTCCTTCCCCCCCAAAAACTGATCCTAAATGGGTTGAGGGGGGTCAATTTCTTTTATCAAAAATCGAAAATCTGAGACATCAGAATTAAATATGAGACCAATCTGGAAATGCCTCACTATTTTTTTCAAATAAGTTACGGCTTTCGAGTTACAGCCAGAGCTATTTAAAATTATTTAAAAAAAGATTTAAATCAAAGATCATTTTCATTTGGAAAGAAGATTTAAATCAAAGGTCGTTTTATTCAAAAAAAGATTTAAATAAAGATCATTCAAATTTTGGAAAAAAGATTTAAATCTAAGATTTTTTTATTAAAAAAAAGGTTTAATTCATATATTTTTTTGATATTTGAATCTAATTTAAATCTTTTTAAAATATTTAAATCGTCTAAAAGATTTAAATCGCCTAAAAAGTATTTAGATCCTGCAGGTTGATTTTAAATGAAAAGTTATCATTTTATAATTAGTTTTGGGTTCTGAGTTACTGGGTGGTCAAAAAACATACAATGTGACGTGTCGAAATTGTATACCTTCTCAGTTCGTGTTTTGTCGGTCAAAAATGATAGAAAAGCATACTAAAATATTTGCCACGATAAATACTTATTTTTGAGTAAATCATACTTAAAAATTCAGATTTTAAATTTTATCGCAAGTTTTTTAAGTTTTAATTCGAATTTTTCTAAAAAAGTGTTTGTTAAAAAAACTACTTAACTTTTAACATGGCTTTTATTATGCCCTTATCGTCTTTCTCTGATTTAAAGATTTTCTAGAATTAATTTTAGAGTTTGTGGCATCACTACGTAACATATATCTTTACTTTTGAAAACTCGGTATATAGGTACATCAATCAAGTTTTTTCAGACTTAAAAACAGCAGGGACACACTGTATAACTTACCAAAATAAGTTGGTACTTTTGAAATTGTTACCAAAAGTTTTCAATCTAACTACAACTGCACAACTACAAAATTACCAGCACCAATGGAATTATTTTGTATTTTTCAATGCAACCAACAAATAAAGTCGGTCCAATTTTTGGTACAAAATATTTAATATCCAAAAAAAACTCACTAACTACAATAAATAGGTACTTGTAATTAACTCAAGTATTCAATAATTAGTTGATTGAAATAATAAGATGACTTCATGGTCTGGTGAAGATATAAATGCATATTCTGTGCTGGTGCAGTTATTTGTAGACAATAAAAAATATTATATTTATATTCGGTCGCATGAACTTTGTCGCACTCTTTTTTCCAGAAGCGCTGTTATTAATAAATAAATCAGTGTTTAGTTTCCCATGACATCATCATTACCATCGTGTTCGTCCATAAAAAAGCAGATGATAAAAGCAACGGAAAATATATATAATATATTTTTTTATGTATTCACTGCCGACAATGTATAACTAAAGTAATGCACATTCATTCATAGGGTTGCGGCACTTTGGGCTTTAGGATAATGAAAAGTATTTTTCAATTATCAGTGTTTCGATAGCGGTGGCTATCTTTTTAGGCTATGTTTTGAAAAAATATAAAAAAGTCACAATAAAGAAAAATATTAAATTCTGACTTACATTGAATTGTGTATTGTAACGTTTAACTCTGTGCTAAACGTTGTGGGGTGAGTTCACTTATGTAATACTCAAAGTTCGCAGATTGCTTCCAATGGTTTATTTTCAAATACTCTGTACACGACCTTCTGTTGTAATAAAACTGTCACCACTTATCACCTTGACAATCTAAACTGTCACTGTCTTTACCGACTGAACTACTATTAACATCTGATTCCACAGACTGACTCAATAAACTGACTGCTATAAACTGACCGTGTCCCGTGATCGTCACGGCCTTATGTATCTGAATCATGACATGACATTCATCGAGATTGTTCTGTGATTATCTAGATGCACATAATAATTTTCTAGAGCCTTGTCAAATTAACAATAGTATGACAAATTGTACCTCACATATACAGTGTGTTGCTAAATACAAAACATCAGCCTGGCCAGGCTTAAATTATGTCATCAGTCAATGTCATATTCCTATATCAAGTCCATATATCTGTCCATTTTAGACGGCCATTTTAACTCTGGCCAGGCTAATGTTTGGAATTTTGGAACAGCCAGATAGTTTTTGGAAGGATCGAGAATAAATCTACTATAATTCTAGAACTACATAATGAAATAATATACAAGCAACAACTATTGTAAACAAGGTAGGTAGAATAAATAACTAGATTTAAACGTTTCCGGATGTTCTCCTATCTTTAATTATACCATCTCAAATTTTCGATTTTCGAGAAAATTTGCATCCTCCACCGCTTCGGGGGCGGTTTTTGGAGGGAACGAGATTTCGGCTTCTTTCAAATGAATCAAATAACATCAAAATCGGAGAAAAAAAATCATGAAAATCTGAGCACGTTTACTATGCATAAAAAAACATGCAGACATATACAGTCGGACTCTATATACCTCCTCCGTTTGAGTTGGTCGGTCAAAAAGTAGGTCCGACTTTGTATAAATTGACAGATTAATGGCAAGGGCAAGGATTTTGCGTCATGTGTGCGGAAAAGTATGTATGTATGTCATTTTGACATATGTTCAAGTTTTAATTTTAAAAAAGTCCTCTAAACGTGCAATTATATTGTTAATTCATTATCTGCAATAATTATATTGAATATTTTAGGCTCATATTAATAACATTTCGCAATTATAGCAGAAAGATTGGGAATGTTTAATAATTTCAATTGGGTGCAATGATTGACAAATAATCAGGGGTATTTACTATTTTGAACGTTTGATGCAGATTGTGTCTATTGAATTATTAATAATATAACAATGACAAGGGTGTGATAGAAGGTGTCCGAACATGAATTTTTGATCGAATTTATTGAGTTATATCGGCAACGCCAACAAACTGCATTTAAGCAAATATAGTAGGTAATATAAGCGGATAGATCCAAACTTAATTATTATATTGAATGTTATATATCTGTCTGGCTTCAATTTCAATATACATAATTGACATTAAATATTGCGCAATATTTATTGATTTTAACGCCCCCCTAGGATCTCGGATATTATGGACTATTCTGTAAGCGGGACGTTAATTTTTAAGGCCCGTTAAAAAAAAATCTGGTGTGTCCATTCACACGACTTTCCTATCGATCGCAGGCAAATTCCAGTGAATGAAAAATTTTGACTATTACAATACTCTCTCCTTACATAGCGACGATAATAGCGGCAGTAAAGTAAAAATCCTCTGGTCAAATCGTGCTACCACTCTTTTTTTTTTTTCAGCATGTCAAGACAAACAACAATGGTCATATAACATTTTTTCGCAAGGTGAAACGTTCAGCCAGAATCTGAAGAAACATGTGGAAAATACGGAATTTTATTCAAGCATAACTTTTTTTGGGCTTTTTCTCAGAGATGGCGCTATTTGCGGGTGGTAAAGGGCTCTCAGAAGAATACTTTAGGCAAGTTTAATCAAAATCCTCGGAGCCGTTTTCGCGCTATAGTCTTGAGCAAATCACGTTTTTTGGCTGTAGCTCAGCAGCCAGTGTATACAAGATTCTCATTCAGTGCCACCGGAGAGTGGTATTGGTACCGAACAAAATAAAAAAGAAAGCAACAAAATACACCGATCCGTTCCCGAGATAATGCTGCCACAGACAGACAGACCAATGGCTGAAAATATGTTTATTAGACTTAGAAAACTCTGAAACGTCAACATTTGTAAAAATCTCGATACCGAAAATTTCACACGATTACAATACTTTCCTTATACAGCTACTATAGTAGCGTAGGAGGAAAGTGAAAATGTTTCAAACTTCTTTGATTCTCAATGTTCATTATCTAAGTTTTCCAATTTTGACCAAATATATGATAGGAAACGAGTAGATTGTAAATTATAATGTGGTGATTATTTCAACATAACCTTAAAATCAACATGAGACAAGACAACTGTGATCAAGTTCCATCAAAAACAGTTTTATCAAATGTATTAATATATTAGATTTCATCGGATGCGTTATATGTTTAGCTTACAGAAAGCGATTTACGTTTAAAGCATACAATATTAATAATATATATTATTTTTTCCTATGTTTCCCTGGCACGGAACCTGTGTAATATATTTATCTGGGTTGAATATTAGTGTGAATAGATTCCTGACCTCTGACTTCTTGCCCATCATGTGTTTGATAAAAAAAATGTAATTGAAAACATTTTGTACCCAACCTAAAGATAAATAATTGCATTTGGCAACAGCGTCTCGAATATTCCATTCGATACGCTGGCAGGCAGGAGCGAACGGCAGGCAGCTTGTGTGTGCTAGATAGAGAGAGAGAAAGGCCACAAAACAGTATCGAGCGCCGCGCTCGCGCGCATAATCGCATGGCCTGCTTGCTCCTGCTGGACGACGACAAATTCAAGTTCATTGCCAAGGCTGGGTCGGTGCTGAGGGCGCAGGCGCGCCTGCATTGCGGCCGCCAACAAGCTCTATTATCCTCCTCCTCCTCGGTACAGCAGGGGCCTCTCTTTTCGCCGCCACCAACACCACCACCGTTCTGTGTTTATTATTAAATGTGAATTGAATATTGCGTAACGTGTTTGGATTGAAGAAGCTCCGGCGTCCAGTGTGGTGGTAAGTTCAGAAACACCACCACCATCATTGGGGAGTGGAGGACTCTTATTATTATTATTATTATGTCAACAACAACGTGCGTATGTTCGTGATAGTGAGATCTGCATCTTCGATAGGAAGTACCCATAGTACTGCCCCAAAAGCACCATAAAAATGAAGATGGTGTAGGACCAGGACTCCTTTTATACTGCCACCGCACAGCTGTTGTTGCTGCTAGAAGAAGATCACCACCCCTTTCAAGTTCATGAAGGTACCTACATCTAATTTATTTCTAGAGAATCTTGTTGTTATACTCTTCTTTCTCTTTTTCCAGCTCACTGTAAAATATATCTAATATAATAACAATAATAGGTAGGTATATACCTATTTATTTATCATTGACCACGAATCCCGTCAAGGCCAACTCGAAATGCGTTGTGCTTTATATTATTTCATAGCATGGCAACAAACACAAAAATATATATATTTGAGCATGATACACATAAATTGTTGGTTATATTATTTATTATTCAATCTAATGTAATAAAATCGATCGGTTGGACTTTTTTTTTCCGCTCCATCAGAATTGATTCCAAATAATAGGATGGTTTAGATGTGCGCGTTTGATATTTGACATTTACTCGGACTACCTACGTCACAAAAACATTTCGAGTGTGCTCTGTTGTTTTTTGCAATATGGCGGAAAAGTTTTGCGGACGACGGTGTAATTTTGTAAGTTTTTCCTCAATTCTTCTTGTGTTACATCTTTTTTCGAAATTTTCTTCGATATTTATATGTGATAATTGTGGAATTTATCTAACAAAAAACAACTTCGCAGCTTTTATTCCCTCAATGGCGTCGTCTTATTATTACTTCGTTACTGAAATAGTTTCGGATCAATACATCTACTAATACTAATTTTCTATATTAAATTCTGTTGTCAGTTTGGATTAGTGCCAAAAAATATTGACTAGGTAAAAGCTGTCTTGTGAATGTTGCTTTTTTTTTATTTTGTCATTACTGTTCTACAAGTATATTGTATTATCCAATAATGTTGATTTCATAACGTAAACAATGCATTTTATGATACTTTGAGATAAAATTGTTATTTCAAGGCTACTAAAATTTTTGATTGTTTTTAATATTTTAAAGATAAGAGTCTAGGTGTAAGGAGTTATAAAAAATATAACGTTTTACATGAAGCTGTGTTGTAGATTATATATCTAGAGTAAATTACTAATCATTGGCATTTTTATTGATTAAGATTGATTTGTTGACATCTTATCTTTGCATTGATTATTTGTAGAATATTAAAGTTTAACTTGAGCCTGTGTCAATGTTTTAAACTATGCTACAGTGCTCAAGTTCGCACAATATGTTTGATACTTTCAGGATAATGTTTCAAGTAATTAAAATTATTGTTCTGACACATAGAAAGCCAGGGCTGGCCTGAACGTTTTTTTCTTTTTTTTTTTTCAAAAATTTATTCAAAGATTCGATTACGTCTCCAGCTCATTGTGTCCACCACACAGTGACTTTTTGTGGGTGTAACCTCATTTCTTCAGTGATTTGATGATTATAAAAAAGTATCAATTCCACACTGGTGATGGTACTTTTGAAGTTGGTGCCAGAAATCTTCTATTTACCGTCAATTTCGAAATCAGCAGTATCCATAGAATTAATATTATTTTGTATTTTTCTTTGATAAAGTTGGTCATAGTTCTTGTAATAAATATATTTTACAAAAAAATGGGCAGACGTTATTAGTTGCTGTACTGAAAAATATAAAATAGTTATTTTTGTATTAAGTGCGTAAAATGAGTGTTTTTGTAATGGCACATGAGGGTGTGAATTTTCTCGAATGTGCCATGGAAACAAGAAATTTATACACGAAATACAAACAAAATTTTTATACAACTGTCAAAAAATACTTGACATTTCTGCATACATCTTCGGAAACTTATGATGGAAGTAATTGTAGAAACTTCATTATCAATTATTATTCCAATAAATAAAATTGTTTTATGATGAACAATCAATTAATAATTGACCCTGTTAAAAATAAATTCTTCAAAAAGTAATATTTCATATTTATTTTGTGAATTATTTTGGCTGTGAAAAAAATACTTTTTTTTCACGGTGAGAATACTTTTTTCACGGTGAAAAAAAGTAAACATTTACGCATCAATAGAGATGCAGAAATGTCAAGTTTTTCTGACAGTTGTACAAAAAAATATTAATTCTATTGATGCTGTTATGTTTGAAGTTGTGCAGTTGCAGTTAGATTGATAACTTTTGGCACCAACTTCAGAAGTACCAACACTATTAATATTATTTTGTATTCTTAAGTGCCCCAACTAATAATGTCGGTGCAATTTTTCTGTAAAAAAAATATTTGTTTCACACTTTTGGGTGTAAATTAAGTCACGAAAATCGTTGAACGTTCACTAATACCAAAGAAGATAGTGCTAATCCTATTACCCACGCATATTCTCTACTTGTACGTGTTATTATGTAGAGATTTCAGAACATCGCGACGGAAATACGCAAGTATTTTAGATTTAACAATTTTACCACCGCTCTCGAAAACCGTAACTTTAAGGAAAAAATGTACATTATAAATGTTGCTACAATTAATCAGGGCTTTCAAGTAGTGCTCTCAGATTTTCAATTTTCGAAAGAAATTGCCCCCTCCACAAAGTGAAAATACACATGTTTTGAGATTTTAACATCGCCGTAACTCGAAAACCGTAACTCTTTTGAAAAAATGTTCAATTTAAACATTTCCGGATATTGTCCTGTCTTTAATTATACGACCTCAAATTTTTGATTTCCGAGAAAAAATGCCAACTTCAACCCCTTCGGGGGTGTTTTTTTTTACTTTCCTACGCTACCTGTATAAGGAAAGTATTGTGAAATATTCGGTATCGAGATTTTTACAAATGTTGATGTTTTAGAGTTTTTTAAGTCTAATAAACACATTTTCAGCCATTGGTCTGTCTTTCTGTCTGTCTGTCTGTCTGTAACAACATTATCTCGGAAACGGATAGGTGTATTTTGTTGCTTTCTTTTTTATTTTGTTTGGTACCAATATCACTCGCCGGTGGCACTGAATGAGAATCCTGTATACACTGGGTGTTGAGCTATAGCAAAAAACGTGATTTGAACAAGACTATAGCGCGAAAACGGATCTAACGATTTTGATTAAACTTGCCTAAAGTATTCTTCTGAGAGCCCTTTGCCACCCACAAATAGCGCCATCTTTGAGAAAAAGCACAAAAAAAGTTATGCTTGAATAAAATTCCGTATTTTCCACATGTTTATTCGGATTCTGGCTAAATGTTTCACCTTGCGAAAAAATTTTACATAACCATTGTTGTTTGTCTTGACATGCTGAAAAAAAAATGGGTGGTAGCACGATTTGACCAGAGGATTTTTACTTTACTACTGCTATTATCGTTGCTATGTAAGGAGATTATTGTAATATTGTAAAAAATTTCATTCACTGGTATTTGCCTGCGAGCGGTAGGAAAGTCGTGTGAGTGGACACACCAGATTTTTCCATTTTTCATCCTCATTATCTTATAATTTACTTCCTTCTAATAATGGCCTGAAGATTTTTTTTGTTCCTATCTTTATCTTTAATCTTTGTTTGAAATATTCCATTTATAGTAGTTAGTAATCGTGCAAAATTGACAAGGATTTTCTTTTGTTCAATGAAATTATTTTTTACCTTGAAATATATCGCCGAAATTAGATGGTTTTATTCTAATAGAAGAATTTTCAAGGTTTTCTATAATATATCTAATTTAATAACTTTTATTATTTTCCTTCTAGCAAAAAATAAAGTAGATCTATTCTTTATTGAACTTTTTTCTTTTTCCCTTAAACGTCGCACCCTGTTTTCCTCATATTTTTTTTTCTATTTTCCTAGCAAACAGTTTCTGCTATACTTTCCAGGTTTCTATTTCCAGGGTTCCCAGAATACGTGGCTTATTTTTTGCAGTGCATATTTTGAGAAAAAAATTTTTATGGTGATATCGACGTCTGGCTGGTTTCATGGTTCTAGCGGAATAAAATGACCTATAAAAGTTTTCCAACTAGCCAAATTTTATTACTTAAATATGTATATGTATTTCTAGTCCATATGGTTATAGCAAAATTTTGCCAATATTTCATTTCTCACCATGTATTTTAGATAAAACAGGAATAATTTAATCAAGAAAATATGGCTTCAATGCTGCTGTTAAAACGGATTTATACAAATTGTTCATATTAACTAATTATTGTTGTCAATAATTATTTTACATTTTATTAGTAGTAATAATTGATTAATAAGTAGGTTATTATTGAAAAATAAATCTAATTAATGGATTGCTATAATAATAATAATTTGTGGAAATTTATTGATGTACCTACATATTTTTTATTTTATATTAAATGTTTCCTTTTTTTGTCATTCTACAAAGTTCATAGTATATGGTGACCTAATTAAATAAAAAATCTGGTGTGTCCACTCACACGACTTTCCTACCGCTCGCAGGAAAATTCCAGTGAATGAAAAATTTTACACTATTACAATATTTTTCTTACATAGCGACGATAATAGCGGTAGTAAAGTAAAAATCCTCTGGTCAAATCGTGCTACCACTCATTTTTTCAACATGTCAAGACAAACAACAATGGTCATGTAACATTTTTTCGCAAGATAAAACGTTTAGCCAGAATCTGAAGAAAAATGTGGAAATACGGAACTTCATTCAAGCATAACTTTTTTTTGTACTTTGGCTGAAAATATGTTTATTAGACTCTGAAAAGTCAACATTTGCAAAAATCTCCTAAAATTTCACACGATTACAATACTTTCCTTATACAGCTACTATAGTAGCGCAGGAAAGCAATGTATGTTTCTCCCAATAAGGGCTAAATTACCTTGACCTTGACAGAGATTTCTTTGCAATGACACAAGTACTGAGGGAGTTGAAAAGAACCTTTTTTTTCCTGACTTCTTTCCATTGAGTCACTACAACCATTTGAGCTCATTTCTGTGGACCCTATACCTATTATAATATCAAATTTTACTTTCCTTTTCCCATTATCGGACTTGATGGTATTCTAAAGATTGTGATGAAATTTAATCATAAAGAATTATTTATCTATAGAAGCCCTTGACGAATTTTTGGGTGGAGAACGATGAAAGTTTAATTTTATATCTTTTACATAATTATTGTTCATTCATGTAAATGCTAAAAAATGGGTTGATTTATGTTACAACTAATAAAATTTTTTTACAAAAAATTTGACCGACTTTATTAGTTGGTGCACTGAAAAATATGAAATAATATTAAATCTATTGGTGCTGTTACTTTTGAAGTTGTGCAGTTGCAGTTAGATTGATAACTTTTGGCACCAACTTCACAAGTACCAGCACCAATAGAATTAATATTATTTTCAGTTCACCAACTGATAACGTTGGTCCATATTTATTTCACACTTTTAAGTGTAACATTAGTCATGAAAATCGTTGAACATTCAATAATATCAATGAAGATAGTACTTATCATATTATCCACGTATATTATTTGCTTTTAGTTGTTATAATAATTGAGATCTCAAAACATGACTGCGTAAATACGATTAAGTATTTTAGATGTAACAATTTTAACACCGAAATAACTCGAAAACCGTAACTCTCAGTGTTGCCACTTTCTACATGTAGCCAATAAGACCTTCTTAATTATTCACAAATACATAAAATCAACTTCGCTTTGATAATTTTATTCGAGCATCAATTTAGGATCTACATTGAATGAGCGGCAACAATGTACTACAAAATCGACGTTTTGACAGCGAAAATTGTGCAATAGTCGCGGTCGCATTGCAATTGCTATTTACATGATAACCCCCCCCCCTTGGTTGAGTTGGCTAACTTAATGCAGTTTTGTTGAAAAAAATTGTGGCATGCATCTGTAGAATGATGATTTTCGAACTTCTCAAACTACAGATTATATACTTAGATACATACAGACATACATGTATCGCTTATATGTGTATATAAAAAGTCACATACACATGCATTTATGATGTCAATGTAATTAAATTATATTATAAATATATCGTGCGCGATCTTCGCTTGTTTTATTGGGTAAATATTTATTTTCTCTCTGCACTTTTGCTTTGTTCACACACTCACTCAAACAAGGACCAACGCGCCATTATCTCCCAATATATATGTATATATATATATATATATATATATATATATATATATATATATATATATATATATAAAATGTATATACACATATTAAACTTTGCTAATTATAGATTTCTCGCGAAGGAATTAAAAACCAAGCCGTAAAATTTATTTGTCTGTATTTGACGATGAATGACAAGGCGGATCGTCGGGTCGTTCGTTTTACTTTTCTTTTTTCATCGTTGTGTGTGGTTTTCTGCTAATAAAAATGCTGCTGTTATTATTATAGCAGAGGCGATGAAAGAGAGCCCAGTCAGGTTACTAAGGGTGTTTGATGAAACTCTATGGACTGTAAAACGTTTATGGAGATCTACACCGATTTTTTTGACCGACGAACCCCGAACGTAGGAGGTATACAAATCGAATGTGTGCTTTTTTTTGTTTGTGCGCACGTTGTATATAGTAAACTTACTCCCATTTTGATGACTTTTGATTTATTTGAAAGAGGAGGCTTGAGAAATGGTCCCATATTCGTAAAAACTTAAATCCGAAATCTCATTCCCTTCGAAAACCGCCCCGAAGGGGGTGGAATGGGCAAATTTTCTCGAAAAACGAAAATCTGAGGTGGTATAATTAAAGATAGGACACGGAAACGTTTAAATTGAATATTTTTTGAAAAGAGTTACGGTTTTCGAGATAGAGGCATGTTAAATTCCTAAAATATTTCTATCTACTACAACTTCAGAACTACCTGTACCAATACCAATAGAATTACATATTAAAATTTTGCATTTTTCTTGGCACTAACACATAAAGTCAGTCCTACTTTTCTGTATTTTTTTCCAATCAAAAATGTTTATAACGTCTACTAGACAATGCTGCCACATTTTAAGCATGTCGTGTTTTATCTTATTTGCTTCAATGACTCATCAGGAAGGAAACTCAACGTCGTCGCCTCAACTATAAATGATTTTAGGACGAGAGAGTGAGAAAAATAAAATATAAAACAGCAAGTAAACATGACCATTATCCAAATTGCTGAAATAAAACCCGAGGAAAACTGTCTTTTTTTTTGTCTGTATATTCTAAGGCCATCAATCTTCCAGCTCACTTTCTTGACAGTGTGCGATTTTGTTTTCTATCATAGATGAATAATCTATCTGAGTTTACTTATTTTTAATGAAGTTTTATTTCAATTACTTAAAAGGCGTGATAGATTTTTGATTTGTTGTGAATTCAATGGGAAAATTGACTTCGGTAATAGAATATCTTATACTTTCGTCATATTCTCATTATTATCTGGCTCTGAGGATTTTTATTTTTAGGCTTTTCATTGGGAAAACGCAGGAAGAAAGCTATCAAATTAAATCTCTGTCTAAATTTTCGTACGAGAATGTTTTTCATATTTGGTGGATTTTTTAGAGCGTTTGGAAAATCTTGTCGTTTTTAAAAGCTTAGGTTACCATTTTAACAGTTGAAAATTTTTCAGGAAAGGAGAAAAACGTTAGTGCGACCTTCATTAGATAAATAAAAATTTTTTTCACCTTGAAACCTTAGAAAATTTTTGAAAATTATTCAGTATTTGGATTCCAAAATTTATCTCTTTTTCAATTTTGCCACACCTATTTGAAATTTTTCAAAAAAAAAACAACCTCTGGTGGTTATTTTTGAGGAGAAATTTCTTTTTGACCAACTTCCAGACGAAAGAAAAATATACAATTCGAATATTTGTTTGCTTTTTCATATATCTTTTCGACCTTTTTTGACCGACTTCAAAAAGGAGGATGTATTTAATTCGGTTGTGAGTGTTTTTTTTATTTATGGCTGTTCGCGCGTTTTGCAAAGTAAATGTACTCCGATTCAGAATTCATTGGAAAGAGGAGAATTGAGAAATGGTCCCATAATTAGAAAAACTCAAATCCAAAATCTCCTTCCCTCCAAAAACCGTCCCGAAGGGGTTGGAGGGAGCAGTTTACCTCGAAAATCTTAGACGGCAGATTTAAAGATGGGACCATATCCGGAAACGTTTAAGTTGAACATTTTTCGCGTTTCAGCAATGGTAAAGTCTCAAATATGTGATAGGTGTATTTCCGCTATGTGGAAAAAATTTAAAATATGAGACGGACAAATTAAAGAAGAGATTAAAAAATAGAATTAATATTATTTTGTATTTTTCAGTGCGTCAACTAATAAAGTTTCTACATTTTTTCGTGAAAAATATTTATCTCAAAGTAAAATTGTGCTCCAATTTTTAATGAAAAATCCTTCGAAAACTAGAATCATTTTTAGGGTTCCGTGCGTCCGAAAAAAAAAACGGAACGCTTATAGGATCACTCGTGTGTCCGTCTGTCCGTCGTTCGCAGTCAATTATCTCCGAATCTACTCGACCGATTGAATTGAAATTTTGTACAGATATCAATTTCTGTGACCCAAACGCAGAGCTGTGACTTGAATAGATGAAATTTGTATATAATTTTTGGATTTTTATTTATTTTTGTAAACTGCATCGTGTGACGTATCAAATGGAAGGTCTTGCTGTGAAGATCTTATATGTATTTTTTGTAATTTTAAAATAAGTAGTTTCCAAGTTATTCAAGAAAATAGACGAAAATATACCATTCCGTCCACCTTATCTCCGAAACTACTGAACCTAAAATGTTGCAAAAATACAGAAATTAGATTTCTACTTATAGATTATAGGAAAACCTATGAGAAGTCCATAATGTTAAAATAACATGGTATATCACTCAATATTGACAAATATGGGTTAGATTTAAAAAAAACCTGAACGTAAGGAACACTCTGCACGCGAGTTCAACTAGTACTTGTCCAGTTTTTTTTGTTTCCTAAATTTAAATTTTCCTATGTTCATTTTATAAATCATATAATTTCTTGAAATATTTTTACTGTCTTTCTTTATAAATCTCTCGGTTTTGTGGTTAGGGCTTTGACAATGAGAAAAAAAAACGTCCTACTTATTTAGTAAACACGTGGTGATAATTTTAAATATTGACACAAAATGGTTTGTATGTTATGAATCTCTATAACTTTTCTGTTCAAATCCAAAAGTGCTTCACAAAATTTTAACGACGCCGTGGCCGGTTAAGATAGTGACCTGGCTGTCGAGTTAGCTGGATCTGTAGATCGAATCCCCGTAGGGGGATTTACTTTTTTATTTATTTATTATGTTCTAGATCATCTAATAACACCTTAGCTTGTACTATATTCGTTCTTGCTGAATTATTGCTTGAAATAAATAACTTGAAAAAAAAAACACATTAATATTACTTCAAGCATGGTCTTCTGAATCCTCAAAATAGGGTCTTGGGCGTTCTCTTGTTCTAAATAGCTCAGAAAAGGTTTCTGCCTTGTCCTCAAACCATGCCCTTTCTCGTTCTAGTGCATCATCTCAATTTTCATGCCTCTTTCTCTTGATCGGAATTTTCCATTGCTCAAAGGCGGCGGCGGTGGCAGTGGCGTACGTGCTCGCTGCTGCTGCTGCCCCCGCCCCTACCTATCTTTCATCTCCCTTTTTCTCTCTCCCTTACTATCTTATCTGTATGTAGCCCTTCTGATGCAGAATGCACTGGATACCTGCTGCCGCCAACAGCGGCTGAGTCTGTGTAGAGGTAGCAGCATCTGTAAGTCTGTAAGAGCCAAGAGCAGTTGCAGGGCAGTCAGCTGACGCTGAAGCGAAGCTCTGGAGCGCGCGCGCGCCATTGCTGGCGGCGTCGCGTTGCTGGTCCTTTTAACTCGGGCTTCGGAGGCGGCCGGCCTTTTTGTTAGGGCACAGCCGGACGGACGTTCGGGCGGGCGGGCGGTCGGTGTTGTTTGTTTGTTGATCGATGATGATCACCAAGCAAGCACTTGGGGGCTACCCCGACCTGCCGCAA
Organism: Crioceris asparagi; assembly: GCA_958507055.1. Taxonomy (NCBI): domain Eukaryota; kingdom Metazoa; phylum Arthropoda; class Insecta; order Coleoptera; family Chrysomelidae; genus Crioceris; species Crioceris asparagi. The sequence goes on from OY293826.1 coordinate 129,700,470, forward strand.
TGTTGTCAGAGTTGCGCGCGTAGTCGTGCGCCTTGTTTGCTGTGTTTTTTTTTCATTCAATGCGTTGTTGCTGTTATAATATGGCTCTATCCCTTTATCTAATACATACGCTAATTTATGCCGCAAGTAGTTTCATTATGTTCTTGCGGTATATACAGGGTGTTTCATTAATAATTAAAAAATCTGGATGTTCGACCGAAATCGTATTAAGGATAAATATGACGCATTTACAGACGCAGTTCCAGGGTATCTTATTATTATTGGAAAGAGGTTGGCTGTGTCGTCAACACCACCGTGGGGTATTGGGTGTGACAACAGGATGTACCTGAAAATATATGCTTTGGTAGTATCTTCTAAAATGATCAATTTCTTCATATTAATCGTTCTTTCTAGGTATATGTTTTTTTCTATCAAATAATAACGTAGAATTGTACAATAAGCACACCATAACCTGTGAAGAATGTTTCATTAAAATGTTATCTTTTCCTACTTGGAACGAGTGTAGGTTACGGTAGACCATGCATTATTTCTTTTATTTTTGACCTACGAACCTAAACGGAGGAGGTATACAATAATTCGACTGTCTGTTTTTATTCATAGTAAACGTACTTGGATTTTAATGATTTTCGATTTATTTGAATGAGGATACTTGAGAAATGGTCCCATATTCGTGAAACCTCAAATCCGAAATCTCCTTCCCTCCAAAAAATGGCCCCGAAGGGGACAATTTTTATCAGAAAATCGATAATTTGAGACGGCAGAATTGAAGATGGGACAATATCCGGAAATTTTTAAATTGAACATTTTTTCAAAAGAGTTACGGTTTTCGAGTTACAGCGATATTAAAATCTTGAATATGTGTACTTATTCTACCTATGTGGAGGGGGCAATTTCTTTCAAAAATTGAAAATTTGGTGCACCCAAATAAGACCAGATTTTATTGAATTTTTTTCCGTAGACTTACTGTTCGAGTTACAGCAGTGGTAAAGTCTAAATACGCGGATTTCCGCTGCCATGTTGTTACATTTCTGAATAATAACAAGTACAAGCAAAGAATATACATGGGTAATGGTATAGGTGAACGTTCAACAATTTTCGTGACTAATGTTACACTCAAAAGTGTGAAATAAATATTTTTTACAAAAAATTGGACCGACTTTATCAGTTAGTGCACTGAAAAGTATGAAATAATATTAATTCTATTGATTCTGGTACTTGTGAAGTTAGTGTCATGATTTTCTTGTCCCATATGTTCTCCATATCTGGATTGATTCTATTCATATGTGTAGCCCAAAATTTTCCATGTACTAATGAAACACCCTGTATATTATACATTCACCCAGCAGACGTCACAGAAACGACATAGATCTCTTTCTTTCTCTCTCTTTCTCTCTATCTGTCTCTACCTTTCTTCTTGTCTCTCCTACATGGTCATTTGAATGTATTTGTAGGTTCTGGATTCCTGGATTCTGGATGCGAGCCAATTCTCTGGGTAATGGCGACACTGCTGGTGTATGATGCTTCTCCCCTCACCCCCCTTGCAACCACTATCTCTGTCTCTGTTCTTTGCTTCCCACATTATCCCAGCCGCCCCTGCGTTGCTGCTGGTCCCTTTTGCCAAATGGGAATATTTCTTTCTCTCCCTCCGCTTTGCGGATGAGAAAATAGGTCACAACGCTTTCTCATCATCGACTGTGTTTTTTATTGGTTCTGTTTTTAAAATCGTTGCATATATATATTAACTAGCAAAATTAACGCTTTAATTCCATTCCATGCCCGCGACTTCGCACGCGCTAGTCTGTGGAATCTCCGTCAAATTACTTCCCAAAAAATTCAATTTTTAGATGTAATGTTCAATAAGTCGAATCTATACCTTATTTCAAGTAGATATGTAGTTCGTTTTTTTTTTGATAGTCCCACATAGAGTATTTCATATATGTCAATTTACAAATGTCATTATTTAAATTTGTCATGGTAAGGTAATAAATATTTTTGAACTCACGACTTAAAGTATTTTTTGAATACTATTAAATTGTTGTGAAATATTTTTTGATGATTTTTGATTTGCCCTGATGAAGAGAATAAACATTCTCGAAAGCTTGGCAAGAATACAAAATCAATATTTATAGACCAACCTCTCAAAAGAATGAGATATTCAATTCTATTGTATGCTTTTCTATTGCTGAGAGAGGAATCCTATATATAACTTTTTTTTAAATCCAATTTGTGCTTTTCCCAAAGTCAATATTGAAATCGTCGCCAAGTAAGTCTAAATTCATTAAAACTTTTTTTTCAGCAGATATCTTTAACCAAATTCTGTATAATAGGGCAAGAATGCCTGGTGATGAAAATTTTCTTCCATATTTTACAATATTTTATCACTTTATTTACTGCACTGTATATCAAATATCAATAGATGTAAATATAAGAATGCCACTTTTAATTCCAAAGCTTCACAAATTGATTATTTATATTTATATAGAAAACTGAATAATACTGATATTATTATAATATTGTTTCTGAAGAATAATATACAGAGTGGCCAATCGAAAATGAAACAGAGCCATTTTCAGTGTTCAGTGTTTCATTATTATGTTTGGAAAAAGCAGGGATCCGTCTCTTTTTGATTCAAGGGGAACACTTTTTTTTCGATATTTTTGACTCCACCATTTTTACCCCTTATTGAGGGTAAGAAGCATCCCAAATTATTTGAATAGCATTGGGGGTCGAGTATGATGTCTTTTAATAGCTTGTCTAAGTCCCTATACAGTAGTAGTATTTGTAAATTCCGCCTAAACTCCGGCCCCCGTATTATGCAAAATTTAGCAACCAGTTGCACTGGCTGGCTTTGTTGCCTCAGTGTTGCCACTATCTACATGTAGTCCATTAGACCTTCTCAATTAAATATTGGAAAAATAAGTGAAAATAGCTATTTTATAAAGAACAAGAACAAAATCCTTAATTATTCACAAATACATGCAAACCATCATTTAAACTTTGAAATATGTAAGTCTTCAAAGCATTAGGCGCAATTTCCAAAATTTAAAGACTCTTGCAAAGGGAATTACAAGAGCTGTTACGTGTTGCGAAAATTTATTTAATTTTGAAATATTCTGCTTAGATGGCGCTAGCATATTGATTCATTTATAATAAATATTTTGCTCAAAAAAATAGACCGACTTTATTAGTTGGTGCACTGAAAAATACAAAATAATTTTAATTTCTATTGGTGCTGGTACTTTTGATATTCACCAAAGAAGAAAATACTTATACTTATTCCGAGATTTCAAAACATTGCGGACATAGATTTTCCCACTGCTGTAACTCGGAAACGGTACATTTAAAAAAAATGTCTAATTTAAATGTTGCTTCATATAATCTCTTCTTTAATTAGGCCGTCTCATTTTTTCAATTTTCGAAAAAAATGCCCTCACCACATAGTGGACCCACATATTTCATACTTTTTCAATTCAGTTGTTCGGAAATCTGTGATTTTTTTTTTTGAAAAATGTACAAGTCAAACGTTGCCGGAAATGGATTCTTCTGTAATTTTGTCATCTTAAATTTTCGATGTTTCTATTTTACTACCCATCAAATTTTCTGATCGGGCGTTTTAAATAAAGCCGATTCAAGCTCGAAAATATTGATGTTGATATTGGTAGTCAATTTTTGAACTACCCTGTATACATTAATTTGCCTTTTTGTTTTGAAAAACACTCGGCAGAACTTTTAAATGAATTCAGACATCAATTCTGGGGACTTAATGTATGTTATTGACTTACGAGACCAGAAAACCACCCACCAACACCAACTCTCTCCTATATTCTGACGCGATGATATCGTGTTGCTGCCACCGTTCCGAACGACCTTGACGTTGTCCTTCCTGCCAGCCTGGAGATTGCTGCTGCTGGCTGAAGGTCTGTCTGTCTGTCTGTCTGTGTGTGTGTGGTGTTGTCCTGTCCTGTCTGCTGTTGGTTGATTCTCTTCGCCCTCGCGGCGCTCTCATTCATGCGAAGGAGAACACGAACGCAATCTCTCTGTATAAAGAGGAGACTCACACACATTTTCATGGACGTCGACCGTGACGCCGTCCGGCTATAGCTGCTGTCCTTGGTGAAGGTTTTGCGCCGTTGCCATATCCACCACACCGAAAAAAGTTCAGTATAACCTCTATAATCGAGACAAAATTAATGGTTAGGTAAGAGGGTTGGTTGTCGGGATAAGTGATACATCCGGTTTACAGAGTCTTAATTTGATACACATGTAAAACCTAGAATAATTAATAAAATGTTTATTATTTAACACAAAAGTAATAATTCTTCATTAAAAATAAAAATAAAAAACCTAAAGAAACAAATATAACTTACTTTGAAACGACCTTAAAAAAATCAGTTGAACATTTTTTTGTTTTTTTTACTCAATATCTTTTTCACAGCAACATTTTCCAGTTCCAAATACTCAGTTTGATTGTCTGATATATTTTTTTCTGATACTCATAGGATGCAATTGTTGAAGGAATTTATGGCATCTTGGTGTTTAACTTTCGCAACATATTGAACATTTTCGTCCCTAGAAGAAGAATTGTTATTTGCTTCAGCAACAATATCTTGGTCCATAGTTGGACTACTGTGTATATTTATCCAGTGTTTGTAAGCCATATTATATAAGATTCCATTTTATGCTCTGAAATTCGCACTAGAAATAAACCCGACAAACTTGTTTGTTAAGCAACAATTGTTATGGAAAATTTATAATTGCTTTTTTTTTTGAATTTTTTGTTATGTAAGTTTTTATAAATACGATCTCCATACAGCTGATCTGGACAATTAATATTGACACTTCATTATATGTTATTCATAAAGGATATTTGTTGGGTGAAATGATTTCTTCTATTTGTTGTTTGTTATTTTTTTATACGTGAATACATTTTTATTGTGGTATTTCCTTATTGATGATCTGTAGAACGTTCCTGAATATTTACCTTTGGTGGTGTTTATTTTATTATCTTGAAAATACTTGTTCTGAATTATTATTTTAATTCTAAGATGAGCGAGAGTTTGAGGACAAATTTATTTCTTTCAAAAACTAGGCTTGACTTTTTTTAAAGAAAAATTGAAATTAACATAAATTGTTATTTCTAATGATATATACTGATAATTTTGAAGTGAGTAAATGGGTTATAGAAAGGTCACTCTTTGTTATAACTATGGCATTAATAATGGATTACATTACGCCATCTATGAGTCTTGCGGAGTACTATCTTTGCAAGGTACGACCGGCGGTAAATTTAAAATGTACAAGTAACATGTCAAATGTCAATCATACATTCTTCCATACATCATGTTTTAAATTTTTTTTGTGTAAAAAATATATATATTTTTTTAATAGAGTCAAGGTCATTACAACATCACGATTTATGTTGATTCATATAAATGTGTAACTTAAGTATAGCTAAATTGCTTTTTGAAACATAAAACCAATTACTTAGACAAACCACAAAATAATTTAATATAGCGCAATGTTTCTTGGAATTTATTCATTGAATTAAATATTATAATGAACAATGACGGGTATCAAGGACATACCAGAGTGAGTATATAATGCTTAACAATGACAATATTGTAATATATTTTATATTTGAGCAATATTCTCGGAATTAGTTGATTCAAATTGGACGGCTTACTGGCTTATCTCAAATTCGATGAACAAAGATTACCTACTATAGAATTCGAATTTCCTTTGACGTTTTGGATTTCCGTCTGACATTATTTGATGCTGTTCTCTAAGCAAAACGTGAATTTTTAAGGGCTCTTAAAAATAACGGACATATGGTGTATGCATCTTTCCAAACTGAGTCGGTAATTGGGAAGGAATTGGTAGGCAAAGTTTACAGTATACTATAAGTTGGGTCACTCTTGAAATTTCGTTTGTCGGCAGCTCGAAAGTACGACATTTTGATTTCCGAATAAATTATGCTCGCAGTAACAGATCTATTGACGGAGACAATAATACCAGGGTCAAACCGAAGCAATGGAACCTGCAAGAGACGTCGTTTATTTATGCAAGAAAAATTTTCTGATAATATCTACTTAATTTATATCTGGTATTATTATTATAGTTTGATCAGTTTTAGAGAAAACACGTTTTAAAATGTAGAAATGTAATTTTTATTAAAAAATCTACACGTATAGCTATGGAGACCATTTAAAGATATAATTACTAACTCACAAAATAACTGCATTTAAGAATACTTAGATGATTAGATTTTTATTTGGTATATAGTAGAGGACAATATAAATAGAAAACATCTATAAATAGACTTTACTAAATTTTACAAATATTCCATTTACCACCAACTATAACCTGCTTAATATCTTTATTTTTAAATTTTAAAGTAAATATATGCGGAGCCTTCTAAATAAGGTACGTAATAATCAAAAGCAACCATCAAATTGTTTATTCGTCGTCTTGGAAGCTTTAAATTTACAAAAAAACGTAATTCACTAAATTTTCTGTGGAATTGCTAGATATATTCTACACAAACATTACATGAATGACGACGATTCAAACATTTCTTTATGAGATAAACTCTTTTCTCTTTTGGAGAAGCAGACGTAGTAAGGACTTGATCCCGACATTCTTCTGTCTTACTGAACAACCATCCACTGAACAATATGCAGCCATTTCACAGTATCTTTCGAAACTTATTGAAACTCTCAAAGCACGAAGACATACTATATGTTCGACCACAGTTTACAGCGGAATGAGACAGATTGTATAAACGCAAGCCCCTATATACCCGCTGAATTCGGCGAGTCGGCGTATGTCTTGGATGTGCGTTTTAGTGAGAGTGACCCAACTTATAGTAGTCTATAAACTTTGGTTGTGGTAGATAAAGTACATACTTGGGTAGATTGATCTCCTCCTTACTGGTGCTGTACCACAAACCATAAAATAAACTCTGTGTGTGCTTTACCTACTTTAACATATCTATCAATGTGAAATATTATTTTTATGGTCAATTTAATTGGTGACCTTGTCGAGTCTAATCTGTGTCCTTGTCCAATAATAAGGACATGTTTTTACATTTTTATTGACAAGCGTGAATTTATTATGTATTTCTTCAAGCTGTATTCACATAGTTTTACTTTTCGTTAGTGTTGTTCCAACTTTAGTTTTTTTTTTCTTCTCGGTAAATTAATTGATTGATTTTTTTTTGTTCTAGGTGATAAATTTCGTCTGGTATTAGCTACAACACTTCGCGAAGACGGCTATCCAGATGGTGGTGATTGGAATCCCTTGGGTTTGGAGACTGAAGGTTCTCGAGCCGATAGTTTTGAATATGTAATGTCAGGCAAAGTTTACAGGATCGAAGGGGATGAAGCTGCAGTCGAACCATCGAGTAGATTGTGAGTATACATTAAAATAAAATGTCTATCGTTTATTTAAATAGAAAAAAAAATATCCCAACGGCCTGTAGCCAGCGGGAAGGTAAATTTCTCAAAATTCATTGAATTGAGTCATCCATCGATTTTATTTTTTTTTGTGCATTTTATGAAAAATTGCTTCGAACAAAAATTGTAGGTACTGATTATATTACATCTATAACAGAAAATTATTTTTTGAAGATATTTTTATTTTTTTAAATGTTTGAACGGTCGCCATTTTGAAATTACTTACCCGATAACACCCAATAACGAACTGAGCCGAGATATTTAAGAAATTGATTTTTGGTGGCAAATTTGAACTGGATACTTCTACTTCCAAAACTGCGAAATTTACCTAAAAATCTAAAATTTACGGATAAAAAATGCTCCTTAACATTGAGATGATTCTACTTATTTGTAGTTTTTTTTTTTTGTACTAGTTAGTTGACGTCAACTTCTTGTTTCCATTATATTTGCCTTTGAGATATAACGAAATTACTTACTCATTCTCTGAAATATAAGTACTGAATACTTCTAGAACGTTTTTAATTTAGAATTTATATTTTCTTCTGATTTTTAAATTAAAAATAATGCTTGGTTTTGTATACTCCTACATATCTGTTTTAAAAAGGATGGGGCCTAATAGACTACCTTGGAGTATACCTTTTACTTCAATATTTTGTGTTTTACGTAAGATGTTATTTGTTTTCAAATATTGATCCCTTTCTAATGGATAACTTTTGAAGACACTCATCACTGTGCTTCTGATTTTATCATGTTTCAGGACATTGAAGATGCTTTTAGTGAACAAACTAACAACCTTATTATCACTATTGAATATTTTAAGTTCTGTGTTATTTTAGACGCTCAATTATTCTGCAAAATCGTAATGTTTTTTGTAGAAGAATGTCTGTCGTTTATTTTTAGGAAATTCCAATAATGCTAACCGGTCGAAATTCTCAATTTCATTTCTTTGTCGTCTGTGAGTTTCTTTCATTTTTATTTAACGTAGCAATCTCTTAGAGGAATAATGTTTAATGAAATGCCAATAAAAGCATTTTAAAAGTGTATGTGTGATTCCAAAAATAAAATGAGATCGCTAAATGACAGTGAAAGATAAAAATAGAATTTGCGTTATTAGTGCAACTAAGCAGGCGATGATTGGCAAGACTTGAAAAAATATGGCTAATTGTATATACATATACTTTAAGTATTTACGTAGTTCTGTCTTTTGGTCATCCATCTGAACGCATTCAATATGCCAAATTCATTCATAAAGTTGTGTTATCTGACCCAGCCCCAGCTGAGTACTTTTCCTCTTTTTTTTTCAATCGATCGATTGTAATTTTTTGAGGAGGTCAAGGTGATGTTCTCAATTATTTAAATATTTTAAAAGTACATAATATAGTTTATTATTTATGTAAGTGAAGAATGAATCAGGCAATTTTTTCATTGCTTTTTTAATTATTGTTATCATTCATATCTGGAATGTTGATAGTATTTTATTTCAATATGAACTTGAATCAGATGGTGATGGATGACCTTCATTCATCATATGTCTGAAACACTGAATCATTTAAAGATCTCTCTGATATAGGTACGTATTTTTATTATTATGGGATCGAATTAAGCTGAGTATGTTTTTTGTCTGAAATGTAGATCAAGGATGCTATAACTTATTTGAATTTGCACCCAACAACAAAATGTATTTATTCTCTCACTCATTAAAATATCTTGAGAATAATTTGTTATTTCAAGTAATGAAAAATGAAAAAATTATATATGAAACACTTGTTCTGAAAATGTTATAAGAACTCTATGTTATCTAATGGTTGATTTAATTAACAAATATTTTTTTTTTCCGCAAATCTAAAATTTCAGGCCACAAACTTAAAGAAGAGTCCATATTCGGCAACGTATATGGGTAAAATCTGAAATATGTGGGAGTCTCCGTTATGTGGTGGGGGCATTTTGTTTCGAAAATGTAAAATATTTTTTACAAAAAAATTAGACCGACTTTATCATTTATTCGACTGGAAAATACAAAATAATATTAACTCTATTGCTGCTGGTTCTTTTGGAATTGGTGCCTACAACAACAAACTACAACGTCACAACTTCAAAATTACCAGCACCAAAAGAATTAATATTATTTTGTATTTTTCAGTGCAACAACTGAGGAAAGTCGGTCCATTTTTTTGTAAAAAATATTTATTTCACATTTTTGATTGTACCATTATTCATGAGAATTGTTGAACGTCCACTAATACCCAAAAAGTTATAGGCTTAGCTTGTAGGTACCTACTTGTTATTTATTATTCAGAGATCTCAAAACATTGCGGCGCAAATATACATATTTCAGACTTGACTTCTGTAACTCGAAAACTGTAAATCAATTTAAATGTTGCTACATATAATCTTTTCTTTAATTTGGCCTTTCTAATTTTCAAATCTCGAATTTCCGATTTTCGGATAAATAGCTGAAACACATATTTCAGACTGTAGCGCGGAAACGTATGATTATTTTTTAAAATGTCCAATTTAAACGGTTCCGGTTATGGAATTTTCATTAATTCCGTCGTCTCGGATTTTGGACTGAAGGTGATTTTGGATTCGATTTTTCTCAATATGGGACCATTTCTCAACTCTCCCCTTTCAAGTGAAACAAAAATCGTCCAAATCGGAGTACGTTTACTATGTAAAATGCGCAAATACCCATAAAAAAAAATAAAAAAAGAAGCGAACATACAACCGAATTGTATTCCTTCTCCTTTTTTTGAAATAAATACTAAATACTATGTATTTTCAGTAGGTACACATTATCACGCCCAACACAACTCGGCCGTGTCGATAACATAACCAACCTTTTTTTTTTCTCTAAATTTCAGGTACCTACCTAATGAAAGTAATCTCTGAAACAAATAATAACAGGACAATCATTTGAACTTACTTATGGGCTTTTGCTTAAAATATGTACCTATATCCCCTTGAAACAGCCCTGTATGACGATGATGTTAATTTCGACCAACCAGCTCAAGGCCTCGACACGCAGTCAAATATCTCGACTCTGAGATATATATCACAATAATATAGGTACATCTACATCTTTAATAGTAATTTGTTTACGGCGAAAAAAAAAGCATTGTTGTATTGTCGTTTTGCACGTGTGCTAAAATTTGCGATTTATGACCTTGGCTTGGTTCAAGAGCTAATATACATACTAACGACAATAGATGAGGAGCCATCAACAAATTTTTACTTGTCATTTTAACATGATAAGTGTTCGAGATTTTAGATTTCTTTTATCCATCATTATTGATTAAAACATATTAGAGGTTTATGTGTTTGTAATAATGCGATATTCGAAAAAATATCTTCATAAACGTTGAGTTGTATTATTAACGTTCTTTTAGGAATATTTATAACTATACTCCAATTCAGAAAGGTCAACAGGCGGCGTATTCATAATCCAATCTTACTTCGGTACTAGCTAGTACGGTATTTAAACAACAAACAAAACATTATCCTACCATAACACTGACATAAGAAGAGTCATAAACCTAATTTAAGGTTAGACGTCCATACTTAATTTAGTAGAGTACTAAGTATCGATTATGAATACGCCTTGTAGAGTAATAAATTATGATAATGAAGGGATCTCTTATTGTATTCTGTTATATAAGCGCCATATTACAATAGAGATTGAATATATTTTGAGGGATTTGCAAAAATAAGACTGTATTCATATGATTTCGCATCCAAAATGATTGTTTTAATGACAAAAGTGCGCCTGCTCCTGGACTATAAAGACAGATGGTTGTTATTGCGTTTGGGTGAATATTATTTCGTTCATTTTTAGAATATACCATTTTGATTTTTGGCATGTTGTATATAGATAGATAAATAGATAGACAGATAGATAGATATATACCTTTCAATACTTTTTCGTTATTCTCTCAGTTAGTAGTCAGTCACTACGCGTGTGCGTTATATGTTAGTAACTCGTCGAAATTAGCGATGGACTGAGACTATATTATAGACACAGAAATAGCAATTTGGCATGAGAGAGGTCATCATCTAGTAGGCAGAGAAGTTGTTGGTTGTTAGTAGGACCAACAAAACGCGATGTTACGTGCTGTGCTTTCCTCTTACCTTAGTTTATTACCACGGAAAAAGTTTTGCTCCGAGAGTTTTTGGTGTTTCTAAATGTTTTGTAAATTTTAGTGGTGGTGGAGTTGATATTCTTTTGTCGAAATTGATATATTTATGTATTTGGTTTTAGAATAATTATCATTTTCCGAAGTTGCACTAGTTAATATTTAACAGACTTTTCCTTAAAAAAAAATTTTGTTGTGTTTGTTTCTTTCTATTTCTTGCTAATCAAATAATTCTTCTTCAGTTTATGTGATTCGGGTATGTTTCAAGTGAATTTCCTACAGTGATAGCACATGTTGTTAGATTCATTTCAATTTCTCGAAATGCGAGCATTTATGAAAAAATCTCTGAAATACCTACGTACAAAATAATTAATATAATAATAAAAGGACGAAGCAAATTTTGGTTGAAAAGTGTTGCCCCCCTCTCGATATTATTTCTTACGTTTTTCAGAGATTTTTCTTTGTTAATGTTCACATTTTGAGAATTCTGTGGTGGGAAACTTTTGACATGAACATCTTGTATGTTGATAAACCCAGTAATTTTTCTTAAGCGTTAATAAAACTTGATGGTCTGTTTGTTGACTCTTTCGAATTGGTAGCTTCAAAATGGAGGTAGTGGAAATTCCAAGAAATTAATTCTTCTCTTATGAATATTTTTTAAGATAATTAAAAATTTAATATTTTCAAAAAAAAAATGAAATTATATATTATATTATGAAATCTAGTTTTTCAACTACATTATGTATTGTTTTTTGTAATATATTATTTTTGGTCACTTTGAATTTGGAATGAAGCATTTTAATTTCGTTTGAATTTTATTGGTTGTTTCAAATATAAATATATATAGATGAACTTCAATCTGTACTTGTTACGAACATTTTTGATGTCATGTATATTTTATCTGGAATAAAGTTAAAAATGTACCTTATTATAATAATTTCTGGTTTCATCTTCTGGAATCAAGAATTTTAGCTTGAAAATGGATGGAGAGAAATATTTATAAGAAGAAATCGAGTGAAGTGAAAAAAGGAAATCTGATGACAATTTTGTTGTGATTGTTCTGGATATTTGACGATGAGGTGCTGGGACCCACCCTGTGTTTTCTGTTTTTTTGAATATAAGTGAACACAGCTGGTGGTATCTCAGTACCTTTTTGTCGCAACACTATTCAAATCTAGGGATGAAGAAGAAAACTAAGGAAAAAAACGTACAATTTTACAAGTTTACATAAAATAATTTTAATGTGTTGATATAATATGATTGATGTTTGTTTTTGAAAAAAAATTATAATACTGTGATGAATATAAATGAATTAATAATGTTGAAAAATATTTTAGGTATACAATAAAAATCAATAAATATTTTTAAGGCTTGTCTTTTATTTTTTCCTATTTCTGATAATAAATTATGCAAGCAGGTAAGGTTATTTTATTCCATGAAGATTATACAGAAGGTACGAATCCGTAAAGGAATAAATAAAATTCATAAATAAATACAGGGTTTATTTTTATTAAAAAAACTCTTACCTGACACTTTTTAAAAAGTTATATCATTCATGTATATAACTTTTTCAATGGAATGCCCTTTTTTATCTTTACAATTATATAAAGATAATATCGAGGGCATTCCATTGAAAACATATTGATGATCTCCTATAACATTTCAATCGATAAGAGCATATCCGTAACTTTTAAATCGATTTTTTTTTCAAAAGAGTTACGTTTTTCGAGTTACAGCTGATGTAAAGGCCGAAATATGTGTATTTCCGCATTGTGGTGGGGGGCAATTTCTTTCGAAAATTGAATATCTGACACGGCCAAAACAAAGACCAGATTCTTTGTAGCTACATTTGAATGAGACATTTTTTTTTGAATATTTTTTGTTTTTGAATTACAGCAGTGGTAAAGACTGAAATATATGTAAATCCGATGACACCATCTTTAAAAGTACCAGCACAAATAGAATAAATATTATTTTATATTTTTCAGTGCACCAACTAATAAAGTCTGTCCGGTTTTTGGTAGAAAATATTTTTTTTTCTTGAAAATTCCACTTGCTTGAATTCTGTAGCTTACTTTACGGACTCCGCTGTATAAAAATATTTTTTTTTACTACATTGATTGATTTGTTGTCGGCATTGTCAAGGTTATATTTTTCATTATTATATAATAATATGATACGTCTCACTTTATTTAATCTCCTTCGATCGTGTTGAGGCCTAGAATCGAAAATTGCGGAGGCCCTGGATGAGGTAGTAGTTTCTTTTTTTTTTCTTCTCAACGATCGATTAGTTTTCGTAAATAGTTGCGGGCCTTTTTTTTCCTCTCACACATTCATCTTGCTTCCTACTGCTATTATTTATTGTGTAATGGAAATTAATGCGTGCTTTGTCAAAAAAAAGAAGTTGATATTCCTAATGAGTTATAAAAGATTTGAATGTTTGTATTGGTTTGAACTTCGATAAGCTCATATCATGGAATATGAATAATTATGAAAACACTTCACTTAACCATAAACTTTTTAAAGACTGTTTCATTAAAATGTTAGAATTATATGTCGTATTTTAAATTAAAGCTGCGAAAAAACAACACCTACCTTTATAATATATTATTTACCTACTTTATTTTATTTAGATACAGCAGCATCTGAGGACGTTGATCCTTCATTTTTCAAGATATTTGAATGTCTAATGTCAGCAATATTATTTTTGGATTTGGAATAAATATTTATATTTCTGGGCAGCAGTTATCTCTTTTATATATATTTTTCTCTTCGTTTCTCCTTAATGTCTTATAACATAACAAAAGAAACATACTCAAAAGGTGGCGCTACCAAGAACAATATATACGTTAATAAACTTAATACAGCACTCATTGTTTCTTGAGCGGTACAACAAAGTTCGTCGGGTGAGGGTAAAACACAGGCTTTTGACGATATTTATCTTCCAATTTGCAAAACCACCTGATGGGGTATCATTGGACATCCATAAACAAACATTACGAATTGAGTGAAACTTGCGGAAAGTCGAGTAAAGTTGACACACCATATATATCAGGTGTTGGTTTTATATTATGTAGATGAATATAATATATAAAATACATACATACATATGTGTAATGATATAAGTATATAATATACGCACTTATATACTCATTTGTCTTCAAATTCTAAAGCGTATATTTTGCTTTAAAATCAACGTAAACAAAATAATTTCAAGGATTAAATTCAAAACGCTTAGGTACTTCAATATTTTTATAACCTTCCGCAATATTTTAATTGTTGTCATTTTGTATTTCATTGTGGAAGATTTTAGTACATATTTATTTAAATTTGATTTTGATTATTTATAGAATGTATTTTTGAAAAAATATGACATATTTTATAATATTATCGACAGTCGATTAAATTGGAGTAGATATAACCTGCACAACTCTGATTTTATCCTCGAGGCTACGCTCCTGTCTCCGCGAGACCACGACGCTACCACGTGCTTTTAACCTCAGTCAGCTAATACGAATCGACCTCTTCTCCATTAGTAACACAGAAATGCTACCGATTTATAATTATATATTATAATTTATTATGGAAAAGATGTTTAAGCAGTAGTTTGGAAATGTTTTCAACTGTGTTCTGTAGTTGGTAGGCATTCGCATTTCAATTTGGGTATTCTTAAAACTGAAATGCTACATTTTTAGCCACATTTGAGGCCAAGCGAATTATCTACCCCTACCTGTGGACATTTTCTTCCAAAACTAGTTTTAAACAAACCATCAGACATCGTAATAACAACAAAATGACCTGATGCGTCATCACTCTAGGCTTCTATGTTTGACCGGGTATGTTCCATCTGCGGCAGTCCATGTCATTTATAAGATCAAAAGGTGGTACGATATGAGTTGAATCGAGGATGGAGACCACTCCTTAGAAATCAACTTCTAATTTTAAAAACTCCTTTGGAGTAAAGAATGAATGAATAAATAAATTATGTGTTGTATGCTCGAAAATTTCCACGATATTACCCCGACCTACCATAACGTTAAAAAGGCCTATATATATTAGAATACATTGCTGTGAAATAAACACGCATACATACAATATAAATAGTATTACGAGTGTTTATCATATTACATTATGTATTATATGTCTCAACAAAGCGCCCAAGGTCATGGCTTTGGTATTGCGCGTTCGGCTCTCTAGATTATATATTATCATCTTTGTTTTACACTTAAATTGCTTGAATTGAACAAAAATAATATTTTTCCATTTCCATCCATACATTATAATATTATAGGTATATTGGGTACTTGATATTAATGGAAATTCAATATAAAGTGATGTTCAGACGATATTAGGTAGTAGTAGCCGAAAATCTCATTATGCAAGTTTAATTTCTCTTGGAATTAAAAATATAATCAATTTAAATAGTTGTAATTTTAAACCCATGATCGTGACTATGAAAGCCTATCAAAATCGACCAAGATAGTGACGTAAGCGATTCTAGAGTATTATTCCTCACTAAACTGCAAAATCAAAATATGTTGTCAGTGCGCAGGCGCGTCCATCATCTGATGGTAATCAAATTAATCAACAAATCCTCCTCACAGAGAACATACAATATTGTATCTTCTCTCTGGTCAGATAGAGTTCACTGCTCTATTCCTCCTTCAAGAAACTTAACCTGGAAATCCGGATAGTTTGAGTTAGATACAAATTTGTCTTTGTTTCTGGTTATATTTATATATATATATATATATATATATATATATATATATATATATATATATATATATATATATCAACAATCAAGTAAAGTAGTCAACTTTCGCTGTTACAAAGATACGGTGGGACACTAAAGGAGACTGTGACGTTGCAGCCGTTTTCAGAATTCAAGCGGGAAATTTAAAAACAATTTTTGATTATTTTTTCGTAATTTTTTTTTGGTTTAATTGAATGTCTACATACAAAATAAAAATTTGTCAGTACCCAATTATGGCAATAAGGACAACTACGGCAGAAACTTCTGTATATTTGGGTGCCGATGCTGATTTGAAATAACACATTACACCCTGTATATTTAATGCAAAAACGCTCTGACACGCCGGTTTTTAAATCTGATTACGCGTTTCTTTTACTTTTAACTTTACGTATATCAAACTCAGTGAACATAAAAAAGAGATGGCTCTTTTTCAATTCAAACTACATATCAGTGATAATACACTTTTAACGATAATTTCAAAACTAATTGTTAGGTAGGTACATAATTAGTTTATAATATTTATTTTAACCATCCTTATTATCTAAATAGGCACAATTTAGTTAATACTCACATTTGAGAAAGGGATAGTGTGCCGAAAAAATTGTCATGTTTAAAAAATATATTACTGGAAATTATATTGTTTTAATTTTAATTTTCTCGTACTATGAATTTCCATCATCTTATGATCTAAAACAGACTTGTCTCAGGATTCTTATAAATAATTATACACAATATTTGACAATATTCCATACTGAATAATTCTCTTTTTTTTTTTTAACTAAAAAAATCCGACGGCTGTTTTCCAGCGGATCGGTAAATTTCACGCTTTTTTTTGTTTTTGCGCGCGCCGTTTATAGTAAACGTTCTCCGATTTTGATGATTTTTGATTCATTTGAAAGAGGAGAGCTGAGAAATCGTCACATAATTAAAAAAATCTAACTCCGAAATCTCCTTTCCTACAAAATCCACCCCCAAACGGTGGGGGGGGTGCCATGTTAGAGAAGGGATAACATTTATTCTGAATATTTTTTCCATACAGTTACGGTTTTCGAGTTACAGCAGTGGTAAACTTTAACGATATGTATTTCCGCCGCGATGTTTTTAGATCTCTGAATATTAACAAGTACAAACAAAGAATATACATCAGTAATCAGTGCTATCCTTCTTTGGTATTAGTGATTCCACGATTTTCATTACCAATGTTACACTCAAAAGTCAGAAGTGTTGAATAAATATTTTTTACAAAAAAATTGGACCGACTTTATTAGTTGGTGCATTGAAAAATACAAAATAATATTAATTAATAATAGAATTATTATTATTTTGGTATTTTTCAGTGCACCAACTAATAAAGTCGGTCCAGTCGATGAGTTTTTTTTCCAAAAATTTGGCCGGCCGCCATTTTGAAACTACTTTTGTTTCATCATACCCAGTTAACGAGCCCGACGTAGATATTTGTTCGATCGATTGTTACAGCGAATTTGAAATTTGATATCTTTATAGATGCGACCTTTAATGGACTAAGATCATGGCTAACTTTTACGTAGGTATTTCAATATACCTAATATCTCGCAAATTCAAACTATATTCCGTCGTCCCTTCGTAATAATTAATGATTTGTGTGAAGGCGGTTTTCTTATGTATATATTTGTACTTGTATGTATATATATTATGTACTTGTATGTACTACATATATTGTTCTCAAGTTCAGTACTAATCGCTGATTGAGTGTACCTTATATATACGAGTATATAAAGTATTGTTGTGAATACGCTCGATTTAAGCGACCTCTACCAATGTTACCCAGGATCGATATCTTTTAGCTTGCCCATGATCTAGAAAGGCAAAGGTCAATGTAGATTGATTGGTTGGTTGGTTGGTTTTACTGTATGTACAGGATGGTCAAATAAACATGTGCAAAGTTCTGTATATATATTAGAAACCAACCACTAGGGGGCGTAATCGGTATCTCGATTTTGAAAAGGTTAAATGTTACCAAATTGAGATAAAAAAAATGTGCTTTTTTAAGATGAGATAAAGTCGAATAAAGTGGTCGGGGGAGCTCAAATGTTTTTGTAAATAAAAATCTGTAACTTCAAAGCGGCTGGATGGAGTTTAGCGAACTTGATGTTCTTGAAAAGAGCTTTTCTTAGGGACAGAAATTGTGAGATTTCTAAAAAAAAATAATCTATTTTGCCATAATAGAAAAGGGAAATTATTCTAAACAAGCAGTTATAAATCACGTCTTTTTTCCACCTAACCTAAAATATCGGATAATGAAAATTTATTGACATTTTCAATTTTTTTACTAAATTTTTTTTTGAGAGATAAAGAAAGTAGTTTTGTGCAAAAAAGACTCGAATCGCCATCTTCGGAACCTGAAATAATTTCCATTGATCCATTTATTTTTTTTACCGCAATTCTTTACAATTAGTACTATGTATCCTCTTCGTCCTGGTTGTTCATAGGCAGTAACTGAGAAAAACGTGTTTCGCTCAAGAATGTGCCGCGAAAACGGCTCTAAAAATCAAACATGTCTAAAAAATCTGTATTCTGACTAAACGATTCCTTCTGTATCAAAATAAAAAATAAATGCTAGCACGATTTGATCAGACGATTTTTAAATTTGGTGAAATTCTAATAGCGGTTGGAAAATTGAAACATTTCTTTCCTATCTAGATACCCACCCGTTTATTCGAATGAATGATCATGATGTTAAACGATAGAAGATAATTTAATTATATTATTGAAATATTATTCGGAGATCGAAATATCTTGAAACCATTTCTACACAAACTGGGAGCTCCACATTATCGCCATCTATCCGAACATTCGATCAACTGCTGCACCGACTCGTGCATAGCAGGAAACGAAACCTTTTTTTCTATGTGTGTATCTGTGTGTGGTGGTTCTATATTTTATTCTGTCCTGCTGCCTCCACATCACATGACACATGTGCTGCAGGCTGCAGTCCAAATTTTATCTGATTATGTAACACTTATTTTACATAATGAAATTTTTCCATGTATCCTCCTCCCTACACAAAACGCCATCATGGCTCAGTTTATTCATTTGTATCTTTGTAAATGGACGTATTATAATTATTAAAATTAAATCAATATCAAAGATAATGAGAGTGATTTGCGTTTAAGAGATTGGTAGATACTAAAGTGGTTTTGGAAACATTCAAATACGTATTTTTTTGGTGTTGCATATTTTATTTGAGTTTGAATATTTTCTGCATGGTTTTTTATTGTATCATGTCCCTCATTTGATTTTGTTTGGTTTTCTTTTCCTCTCAAAATATAACATTAACTGTGTATAAAACTACGATGACTTTTAAAATTATATAATTTTTTTTGTGTGCCATAAATTAAGATCTTTTTACTTTCAATCGAAAAAATAATCGTATGATTTTGATTCCCAATTTACATTTTAATATGTGGTTTTATAAATCTTGGAAAGATCTAGAAATACTAAAATTTAATAGAATAAATTAATCTAGTAAATTGAATAAATTAATTTATTGCAAATTTCAATCAGAACACTCTTGGAAAGGAAAATAAAGCTGAAAATAAAGGCTTGAATTTTTAAAACTTGTATCAGAGTTTAATAAAATGTTATGACAATAAAATATAAGGAAATTGCCCTTGCCAAATAATAAATTTATGCATCAATGACCTTCGCGAAATGCTACGTAAGCAAGCAGTTCATTTTCTTCTTCTTCTTCTTCAATCCTTAATCTTGTCACGTGAGCTTAAAAAGTCTCACCTCGCCCGATTATTTATTATTTAACCGCAACTACTGAACCAAATATCTAAAAGCTAAATTTGTCACCAGTGGTGTTGGGGGGGAGGCTTTCCCGTTTATCTAACCCCTCCCAATGACAACTGACAATCAAACATTATGTCATATAGATTCCCCCGCTCCTTGGGAGAAAAAAACGAAGACTAAATGACAAAGTGGATCTCAGAATCCTGGCACTGTTTAGCAATTTGGTGCATTTCCGACGAACCGTCTTTTGGCATCGTATTGGCATCTACAAAAGCGTTTCAATGTATTAAGTGGCATTCCCGGGAAAATAAAACTGATATGAAAGCATTTTGATTGCTTAATGTTTGATGTCCTCAACTTTTCTTTTTTATGCTTAACTCCCCAAGAATAATCATCTAGGGTCCGATTTTGTGAATTTGGAAATTTTATTCGCCATTATCTCGCGAATCAATGACGATATTAATTTGGGGGTGGGCTCATTCGATGCGTATTTAAGTATTTAAGAACTGAAAAAGTTTCCAACCGAGTCACGTTAACTGATTTTTAACAGCAATTCAAAAACTAAGAAAATTCCGACAGCCTGTAGCTAGCGGAAAGCACGGATACACGTCCTTATCGTCGAAGAGTGTGCGGTAGCGTAGTTGGTAGAGCGTCGTACTGATAGGCAAGTCTCATAGTGGAGAGACGGGTTCAAATCCGCGCAGGCAGTTTTTTTTTCGCTTTTTTATATTTTTATATAAAATTTTGGAAATCAAAATCTATAATAACAACTAACAACTACTGAAAGTTCGTATTGGGTTTTTATGTTCGTCCGAATATTTTTAAATCTACTGGAAAGTTCGTTGTGTGGACTTCGAGGGTCACACTCATTCTGCTGGTTGATTATACAAGCAGTGAAGAATACAATATATATTTTTTCTACTGACTGACATAGACTCACAGACCATAAGCAAACATACTAATATAGAACGTTTTTCGAAATTCAAAATTGTAATAAAATTAAATTTGTTTTTACTTTACTGTTCAACAAATAATTTATATTTTCTTTGTCCAAACATTCCACACATGCACACAAATAATTTGGACGGAACAACGTCTGCCTGGTCTCGTGGTCATTATAAAAATATATTCTTTCTTCTCTATTTTTGTCGACTGACAAAAAAAAAATAGTTCACCTTGACAACTATTATTCCAATCACATCATTATCATCATCTACATAATTGCATAATATTATGCCCTGATTACCTACACAGTCGAATGACAAAACTCAAAATACCTACAGAAAATGTCAATAGAAGAGATAGAAATAATTATTGAAATATAAAAATAAACCTGGACGACCACGTTCGGGAGATGAAAAACCTTCGGTTGAATTGGCACAGATTAGCAGAAACTACTTATACCCTGCTGCTGCGCGGCCGCCGCCACTGCTGTTTTCCTTCCCCTCCGCCCCCCCCCCCACCATGTCCCTTCTCTGAGTTGCATGATGCATTTCGTGCACCAGGGCTCCAGGGCAGCAGGCAGCAACGCAACACACCACTCAGAGAGAAATTCCTGTTTGTCCTGTGTCTTGTCGTCGCGTTTGTCGCACACCAATGCATAGGTGTATATATATATATATATATATATTTCGTTATTTAATACGAGGTTATGTGGTGTGATCGAAAATAATTATTTTTGGGAGCATAGGCTCATGGCTCCTCACCGCCCGCAGAAAAACAGTCAGTTTCACATGTCTTGTCCATAGTCTCACATATATATTAGACCTGGAATAGCTGTTCACCACCAGAATATTATGTCGGTCAGCAACAAGTTTGTAGTTGAGTCTCCTATATATAAAAATATTATTCCTCCCATGGGGACACTGTCATCGAAATAACAGCTCTCGATAATAATGAATCTGTAGCTGAGTGTTGCGCTCGGATTTAGTGTGACAGAAACGTTTGATGTGCGTTTATAGAAAAAAAATACCACGTGTGTTTCTATCTACATATATAATAATAATATGTACTTTATAGAAGAAGAGATAACTAAATTAAGTGCGTGAATTAGTTAAGTCATAACGCTAAGTGATATAATTATTGTGACTTGGAACGGGAGATTTTTGTTTTGGAGGGAAAAACCAACCCGTAACTTGAATAATTATTGATTTGTTGAGTGTGATCAATTCAGTATTTTAGTTGTTTTTTTTCTTCAAGGTTCCGTACTCAAAAAGGGTGCTCTGTCCGGCTGACAGTCCGTCTGTCTGTAAGACAACAAATAATAAAATTTGAATAAATTTAGAAATAAAATGGCTACCCCCATACAAAAAACCGGATTTTTTTTCTGTATCTCTTGAAACGAAATAGGTAAATGAAATTTTCAAAAAGTGAGTAATATTGCTATAATATCAAATATAAAAAAAATTTAAAAACTAAAGGGGGTCACCTTACAAAGAACTTTGTTTTTTTTGTTCCATTTTAACAGTGGCTGTGTATTTTTTGAACCGTAATATAACAGGTAGACAGTTCGATTGTACGATGGTGTGGAACCCTTCGTGTACGAGTCCGATTCGTACTTGGCCGCATAATTTATTATTAGAGATATATAATCATGATGACTTCCATATAAACCGTTCGGTTCAGACGAATTACCATATTATTTGTCCTTGCACTCTATTTTCATACTTGCATTCTCTGGTGTATTTTCAAAAATAAATGATAAAGTGCGTGTTGGTCTCGCCTCGTAAAAGTTGTGTGTTTCGAGTTTTTGCGTGGATTTTTCTGTAAACTTTGAGTGGAAGTTATATAAGTACACATTTTTTTCCCAAAATTTTGCGGAGGAGGGGTATTTATTAATTTTTTTAAAAGCCATACATTTTAGGGCTATAAAAAATATTTTTGAGTCCTTTCATTTCATATGTTACATGAAGATTTTTTAAATTTACCCTGGGCGACCTTAATGCGTTCAAGCAAGTAAGTTTCCAGTTTTCTTCGTTTTCAGTGGATTCGGAGAAAATTTTATGTGATATACAGACAGACAGATATCATTATTACTGACTGACTGTTCACTGTTTAAGTTAATTTATAAAAACTAACACAAAGATTTTCAAACTTGTTTGTTTTTAATAATAACTTACATCAATAACCTGTAACTGTTTTCGTTTTTTTTATTTTTTTGTGAATTAACCACAAAGTTTTATCCCGAAATTAATTCAAAATATTCATAGAAATACTAGGAGAGCAAGTATATTACAATCCCTAAACTTAGTAAGATTCTGTGGAATGCATATTCCCAGAAATTCCTAGAATGAAGATTTAGTTTTAGTATCATTCATTATTTGTTTTATATATTTCATATTGCCTAGTCACTTTAGAAGGGAAAAAAACCAGACCATAGAACATATCTTTTGTAATTCATCTTTCAAGGTTGAATGGGTGTCAATGATTCCGAGTGCTTTTTGTATTATGTATGTTAATTATTATTAGCTTAAAAATCGAACCCACTGCTTATTATTTATTTTTTTCGATACTCCTAATAACAGTCGAAAGTGTTGATTCATTTTTTTTAATGAATAATGCCCCAGGTAGCTTGTGAGTTGTTACGTAATAAACATCAGAATATCTCTAGAATAGCACATATAGTAAATTCATCTGGATTAGATATTATTTTCGCTACCGATCAAGAAATATTTCCAATAACTTCCAATATAATTTCTGTCTCCCCTTTTCAATCATTTTCTCTACTCGGATTGTCTACGTCTACAAGATAAAGTCAATTTATTCATAATACCTAATTATAATGATACCTGTTCAGCGCTTTTGTAAGAATTTATTGTTCTTCTATCAGAGAACAGAGTCTCTGTTCTCTGGTTGCGTTCTAATTCATGGCAATTATTATTTTGTAAGCTTGTGGTTCAACTATTCAGCAACAGATGTCGTCCTTGCAACTGGTACAATTCTTTCAATTTAAATCGGTCAATAATAATGATCATTTTGAATCCATTGTAGAAATAGGATAAAACTCATCCTTTGGGATATAAACTATCAGCGTAACCACATTCAACACAATATTTGAACCCTCCTGCCTTTTCATGCGGACTGGTTTTTTTTTTTCATGAATTATTGAGTCCATTTTGAAATCGATTTGAATTCGGAAAATAACATTAATTAATAATTAAATTGCTTCTAGCATATTGATAGTTATTTTTCGCCTATTTCAATCCAACCTGAAGTAGTCGACCTTGCACTTGATCTGAAAGCAGTCATTCCTATTTTTCATTAGTTCGATATTCGTATTCTTTTTGATCTCATGAAAGCTTCTTTACTTGATAACATAACAACTGTTTTTCTATATTGCTTGGTTTTTGTTTTGCTTTGCCATCTAACATATTTGCCCAAGGCCGTTTTGTGTTTTGAATCCTAATGTTTGATTCTAAATATATATTATTATGGTTGGTAACAATTTTAGGTTGGTTGGCTTACTTCTCAAAAAAATATGGATGCAATGCTGCAATGTGATGATGTAATGTGTCGTTTGCACTAGTAAAAGCTGTGGGCTGATGATAAAAATATCTATTATAATATATGTATTTACTTCCCCCCCAAGCCTGAGAAACCCTGGGATTTGGTAGCCATGGTGGTGGTGGGGGAAACAGTAACATCTCTCAGTTCTTGAGCGCGGCAGACATCGTGCCAGAAGCGCGTTTACACAGTCTGCCATCTAGTTTTGAATTCTGTAAATGCACTTTCTGGTACGACAGTTGGCCGCGCTAGGTCGCCCCCTCTTCTTCCGCTCTTCTTTATGCACGAGATTCGTTCTTTACAATTTTAATTTGTCTTTATTATTAATACTATTATTTACTAGTACTAGCCATTATTGTTCATTTGCTGATTGCAAAAAATGGATTGACGCTGTCATCTTTCTTATTTTAGTATGCTAATTTATACGTTTTTTAATGATTTAATATTTCATATGTTTTAGTAAAAAATTCGTAATTTTGGCTATATCGTAATAAAGCAAATATTATATAAAGTATACTTAAGAAACCAGTTATATTTCGTCATAGGTAGGTTGCCGGAAATATTAAACGTTGCCATATTGAAAAATCCGAATTGATAGGAATCAGCTGATTACAGATTAGATTATAATATCTTCATACTTCACAATATTTGGAAAAAAATTAAATAATATAATAATATCAAATTTCCAATTTTATTTTTAATGTACTTTATGTAGATATTTATAGTTATTTATATTATTACTTTTATTGTAATTTTATAGTTATCATCTCCATATTTATATTTTATATTTCTGTTTTTTTTTATTTGAATAAAATGATCTTTCTGTTGTTACATATTGGTACATTTTTGTAAGCCGTACATACTTGAATTTATTTTTTTGTAATTAAGACCCCCCTTATAATTTATTCATTCAAATTAAAAGCACAATTAATAAAAAATATTTTATTCTACCTTTATTAGCTCATTATAAATAATAACTGGAAACCAGTGCAAGTTGAATTGTTTAATGCGTATTTTTTTCAAAATTTTAACATTTTTATCTGTGAAGATTTATCAATTCGCTAAGCTATTAATTTGAAGATTATAGAAAAATATATTTGCATTTGAAAGAATATACAGATCGCTTCTATTTGATGCGTTTTATGATTTATATTAATTTTTTTGAGTTAGAGGCTGAAGCCTTATAGCTTATTAATAATGTTGTCTTATGACTTCACAAACATATGAATGCAATTTAATAAACTATAAATCCGAGGTTAGGTTACGTAATCCTCTAGTAAATAAGTAAAAATATATTTATTTTACATTTTTGGGTGTCAAGAGAAAATAAATTAAATATTAATAAATAAATATAATATATATTTATACAATGATTTACCAAACATTTTTGGGTGTCAAAAAGAATAAATGAAATATTAATAAATAAATATAATATATATTTATACAATGATTTACAAAATTTTTGGAAAACTCTGAAATCTGAAACCGTTGAAAAGTGTTCAACTGAATTTTAGAAAATTTTCTATTCTTTAATTTGGTCGCCTCAAGTTTTCGATATTCGAAAACAATGTCCCCTCCACCTCTTAGGGCGAAGGAAATAATGGATTAAGAATCGTTTTATCAAATTATCTATTGAAATTTATTCCTGAAAGCATATAGGAACTTACTATATACTGGGTGATACTTTTTATCAAATAAATTCGGATTTAATCAAATAATTATCATTAAAACTATGTGTCGTGATTTAGCTGTACGTGTAGGATGTTTTAATTATTCATATATTAATTAAGAAAATGCTGATATTTAAGGCGATTATTCATTGGTACATTTTGAGAAAAAACATCAAATGAACGCATACTCTAAAGGTCTTAACTTTTGTATTGTATGTATTTAGATTGATTTAATTTTATAATTTTATAATTTTACCGTTTATAATTTTACCTCTATATTTTTAAACCAAAGTCGTGGGAATTGCACCGCAAACATTTCCCCACTCTTCTTCCCCACCATTTATTTGAGAAAAATTGAAGAAAAATATTTTAGAAAGGTTGTTCTGGCTTGAGGCCTTGTTTTAGTTAACCTACCTACTCAACTTGGGCGGGTTGTAGAGAAAAAATTTGTTTTTCCGTAAGGATTACGCCCTCTAGTGGTACAACTAGAGACTACAAAGGTATTTCTCTTAATTAACGAATCGTTTTTCCCAAAGTTGCACGACAATGAGATACAACCGAAGGAGGATCGTTATTTTTATTGGTCCACCCTGTACAAGCCGAAGGCTAATGAATCATATTATAAAAAATTATGCAAGCATTTTCTTGCATACTGGCATATGCCAAAACAATAGTGAGCTGTAAATATATCTATTTATATACGTAAAATATATATATATATGTATTTGGTAAAATTGTCTGAAAATCCTTAGTAATCCAAAAACATTCCTATCAGTTTGACGTACTTATTTATATAATAAATTTTAAATGCTAAATTATTTTTGATTACAAAATTGCATAATAAATAAATAAATTGTGATTCATAGTCTCATATTATGTCAAAGTGTTTTGTACGTTTTCAATAACTTTTCAAAGTTATTTAGTTGCTGAAACGAAATAGGTACAAATATAGTGTTAGAAAAAGAAGGTCAATGCTGCATATATATACACTCACATGTAAGTGTTTTCGAGCTTGTTATGTTGGCAACTTGGCAATTATCCCATGTTCTATCCCAGAAATTGGCAATAGTTGAATGTGTCGAGGACGTTACAAACGCTGCTCTCTTTCTTGCCAACAAATTGGTTGCCAGGATTTGAATCGTTGCGTTTTTTTATACAAATTAATTGGAGCACATAATTATTGATTATTAGTAATTAGGGTTTGTGTATCGAGGACCATTAAGCTTTTGGGGGTGTAAGTTTTTTTGGAAGATATCACAGAAATTAAGTATCTGTCCTTGAGATCTGAAGATTACTATATGAAAAGTTTGAAAAAAGGTCGTCTATTTTGCAGGAGGAGGAGGATTCAGGCTATGTACTTTTATGGCTTACTAAGTTCAAATAGTGAAAAGTTTAGAATGGAAACCGACAAATACAATGCGGCATGTTCAATTTATGCTAAAAAGCTCGAAAATGTCGATTTTTTAACCTTAATTCATTATTATTAAAATTCAAACGTTATTGAGTTTTTTTTTTTGATATAGTTGCATATAATTTTTGGGAATTTTGTTCTATTACTTCAGTAGCAAGTTTGTACAAAACGGCATTACAATATATTGAAATATGAAATTTAAAATTTAGTTCAAAAACGCAATGACAGCTAGGGTTGTCATTCACGAATGAAACGATCTGACAGCCCTGACTCGTTGACTTCACATTGCAGCTAGATTCGTTATGCAACACACAATACACTTCTACCACGTAAACCATATATTTTTTTGAAAAAAATTATTTAAAAACACATAATACATCGAAATTTTAACTGTGTCCACTACTGCACCATACAAACTTTCACTATGCCAAATCTCATACTCCTCCGTTCACGTTCTATGCCTTAAAAATATATAGTAATATATAGATGATTGCGCTTCTCTTGAATTATGTCGTCATTGAGGAATATAGAGTTGAAAAGTTTAAAAAAAAACTTAAAGTCTTGAGGAAATGAACAAATATCCGAAAACTAATGCTTTTTTGATGTATAGTAACTAATAAAATGGGGGGGCATGGGGTTGAAGGGGGCTCAACAAATCTTTGATTAAAAAATTGTCCCCCAGTCGATATTATTTTGTACTATTCCAGATATCTGAGGTGGAAAGTCTATATCAAATTAAAAAAAACGAATATTTTTGCTAACTGAATCCTATACTAATAAAAAATAATTGTTAATTTTTAATATTTTTATTGCTGCCTCTGAATATGTTATATCAGATGATTTCTGGGCTTTTTCTGTATCCCACAGTTTTAGATTTCAAATAGTCATTGACGTAGTTAGTAAGAATTCGGAAAAGCATGTCAACAGTTGATATTTTGATACGAACCAGCAAATACATTTTCATCTCCATTTAACAATGACAGTCAAAAAACTATGAATCAAAATAATGAGAAAATTAAATATTATTGGATACAGCAGTTGTGAATAAAAGAAATGTTTTAAAAAAATTGCTGAAATTAAATTGATATAATAGCGACAAAATTAGAAGAGATACAGGAGAAAAATAACATGCTCTCTTTAATAAATCGTTTAAATACAACCAGATTCCTGAAATTGATTTATTTATCTATGAAAATGTACTGATATTTCTGAAATATGAATTCAAACATCAGCCGTTTGCTGGTAAATAAGTATATTACGCTAGGGCGTTCAAATATGCTGACAACAACTAGTGCGAGGGCAAGTACCCCTTTTCGCCGTTGAATTTCCAATGTTGCCAAAACTGCCAATATAACATTTGCGATATTTAATAATTTTTTTTAAATATTCGATAACGAAAGCATAAACCAAGTGGTCAGATTTTACGTTTCTAAAGTCAGGTATAGTTTCAATTTTAAAATTTACTAAACATTTTTTTTACAAATACTTGCTTTAGAGAAAAAATACGATATTAAGGCAACTTTTGATGACGAAGGTGACGAACTTTGTCTTCAGGCTTTCAAAAATATGAATACAGTGATTGCTTTACTAGAAGATATTGTCGTTAATTTTTTCAAAAGCAAATATGCATGGAAATGGAATAGATAAAATAATCTAATGCTGCGAAAGTTATACTGACTGTGTTGGTAACATTGATATTAACAGCACTTGAATGTTGAATATACTGTACAAGTTAATCATCAATTCGTTTAATCTTACTTTTTTTGCGAACTTATATTTACTATTTTTACGCATATTTTTGCGAATTTTGAAGGATTTTAGTGTTTAATAGAATGCATATGGATGATTATATACTATTGAAGATTGAAAAGATACTTTCAAATCGAAAATTCCAGCCAAGAGTCGGTAAGTCCTTAGAAACACAATTTCTCCCTTATTAACAAATCATTAGAAATATAGCGTCTTACGCCTCAGTTTTATTAAAAGTTACGCTAAAATACATTTATTTTCGCAAAAAAAAAATATTTTTAGGGCTTTTATAGCAAAAACCGCTAAACTGGACTTTTACGTAAAATACATACTGCATTTTCAATGTAAAACGCAATACAGTGGAAGGACTTTGGAAAATCTTGGCCCAAATTGTCCCTGCGCTCATGCACAGATCACTAGTTGCTGCGCCCACTATATCATCGATCAGATCTGGATATGGGGAAAATGCCGTAAATGGAGCCCTATTATATATTATAATTGGATATATATATAATCAAGATATGACCCAGATCTAATAGCTCTAGAGCTAAATTCCAGACAGGAGACCCCTCCAACCAACCAACGTCTGTACCATTCTCATTCTTGTCAGATGCTCCAGGAACACAGATTGAGCAGTTGTTTGTTCTGGGTTGTTTTTCGCTGTTTGTAGTTGGTTGACAAGATGGAAAGAAGTGGAGAATATGGACAGTAAGGAGAAAAACGGTTTGCCATAACGGTGTACACGGTGGCAGTGTGGTTAGCTGGTTGTGAAATTAGCACCACGACCACTATCCATACTTCCGTCGTGAATAACGTTAAGACTACTTTTCGATGACGTCACGCCATCAAGATTATATACGAAAAAAAAAATGATACAGGTTCAACCATGAAGAGGCCAACTTTTGACGAAACAATTGTCTGACCGACGAACCAAACGGAGCTCTGATTTCATAAATCTTTTTTTTTCATTTAGAAGAGAACATTTTTTGAGAATTGATCCCAATGAAAAAAATCGGCATTCCACATATCCTTTCCCCTAAAAACTCCTCCCAAATAAGAGGAGAAGGGGGCATTTTTTTGATAATCGAAACTTTTAGATGACAAAATTAAAACAGAGACCATAACCGGCAACTTTTCAAAAAAAAACATAGGCTTCCGAATTACAACGGTGGCAAAATCTGAAATATATTTGTCTCTGTCTCAGCTATGTGGTGGGGCAATTTTTTTCAAAAATTCAAAGTATCAGACGGCCAAATTAAAAAATAGATTTTATGTACCAACATAAGAATTAGATTTTTTTTAATAACGGTTTCCGAGTTACAGCAGTAGTAAAATTTATCTTCTTTGGTGAGCTTGCCCGCCATCTTTGGTCCAGTCGAAGAAAGGTGTTCTGTGATCCAAAATGTCGCTCGTCGTCTCACGTGTCAATCGTGATTATTAACTCTTTCTTTGGAAATAAAAGTACATTTGCATATTTAAGGATAAGGGAGCTTATTTCCCATTTCCCCCTTGCCCTCAAGTGGGTAATTCTAATTTTATTACAAGAAAATATACTCAAATACGACGACATCTGACAGGTGACAGGCAGAAATGCTGGACACAAGATGGCGGACGATATATTACCTAAAGTAAAATAAAGTATTATAGCTTGTAGTTCGGATACCTTTAGGGTAGACATTTTGTACCTCAAGGAGACAAAACTTATTCTGCTGGTTCTGATACTTTTATGCGATCAGGATTATTATTTGAATTTTCTAATTTATTCCTTCCAACTCTTATCATTTTCATAGATGTTATTGTGAAAAAAAAACACTAATGTTTTTTCTCTTTGTTTTTCCAGAGCCGCATATGTATCATTTGGTGGACTACTAATGAGACTTCAAGGTGATGCCAACAATTTACACAGTTTTGAAGTTGATCAGCACATGTATCTTCTAATGAAGAAGATATTTATGTAATTTTTTTTATCAAGGTACAAATTTTATATTGTATAGGAGAATAAAGTAACTGATTTTTTCCTCTGGGTTTTTTATTTTAAATATACAAAAACTTTTTTTTATGTTTGTCATTTTCAAATAAAAATGAATTGAACTAAACTGAAATAAATACATATATAATTATATAAGTTATATTTGATTATAAAACATATATATGATTTATTGTTACAAAGTACTAATTATTTTAAGAACAATAACAAATTAATAACAATTAGGTACAGCTTAGTAGAGTCAAATCAAATTTTATTGAATGTCCTCATGATGAAGTAATTGGGATGAACTTCAGGCTTTACGTCAATGCACAAGTCTATCAAATCCAGAATGAGCTGAAATTGAACAGTAGAAAAAAAATTAGATATCTGCTTAAAAAATATACAATAATCATAATTTCGTCAGTGATTTCATTTGATAAGAGTAAAAAGAGATAGTTCAAGACAGTTATAAAAGAATTTTATATAATTAAATAAAATTCATCTGCTCAAAAGTTGAAATTCGTGAAATAAATTGATTGCACTAGGCTGACTGCCCCGGACTGGCAAATGACATTGATTAACTCCGCTGCACTCCTCTCCAATATATAGGCAAGCCACTCCTTCTCGAATCTTCAGCAGACATCTTCCAAAGCCACGCGAACCTTCCACCACTAGCGCGAACTCCATAGATGCTTCGGGATATCATCTTGACGCTGGCATGCATCGCTGACCAATAGCAGCATGCCACACACCACCGGGGCCTCGATAATTCGTCACAGTATTTTAAAGTTTTCATAGCACATGAAAAATTTCTATTAATCACAAAGTGAAAAAATACTTTAGGTTGCGGCTTTTTTTGTTGGAAATTTCCTCCCCTTTAAGAATCTTTTTTGACCGATGACCAAACGGAGGAGGTATACAATTCGACTGTTGGCATATTTTTTTATGGATGTACGCGCCTTTTAAATAGTAAACGTTCTCCGATTTTAATGATTATTTTTTTATAAGATACCGGACTATAGAAAGTTGGCCCAGATGAAAAAAAAAATCGGCATTTAACATGTCCTTCCACCCCAAAATCTTCCCCTAAAGGGGGTGGAAGGGGAATTTTTTTCGAAAATTGAAAATTTTACACGACAAAACTCAAGAAGAGACCATATCTGGCAACGTTTGAATTTGACATTTTTCAAAAAAATCATAGGCTTCCGAGTTACAGCAGTGGTAAAGTCTAAAATATGTGTGTCTCTGCTATGTCGTAAGGGTTTTCCTTTTCGAAAATTGAATATATGAGACGGCCAAAATAAGGAAGAGATTCTATGTAACAAAATTTGAATTGGATATTAAAAAAAAATACGGTTTCCAATTTACAGCAGTGGGAAAGTCTGAAATATGTGTATTTCCGCGAGGTTTTGAAATCTCTAAATGAGTATAGCAAGGTATTATCTTCTTTGGTGAACGTTGAATGATTTTAATGACTAATGTTACACTCAAAAGTCTGAAAGAGATATTTTTTACAAAGAATTGGACCGACTTTATTAGCTGGTGCAGTGAAAAACACAAAATGAAATTAATTATTAATTCAAGTAGCTCTGGTACTTTTTGAAGTTGATGCCAAAAATTTCATCAGGCTATTAGGCCTTGCTCTGAGGACTATGAGAGCATCCTTCTCTATTCTATTAGAAAAATTCATTCATCGACTCATTTTTCATTAGAAAACTCTCGTTGCCTCAACTATATTTTCTATAATACTTGGATTCTTTTTCCTCGAGCACCTAAATGGTTCGTTATTCCCCAATTCCAATTGTACCCAGTTCCCAGGCTCTTGTCAAAGAATCCATGCACTTTAGAATGTTGAAAATCATATAGCACTTAGAATGTAGCCCTGTCTGACACCCTTTTATTTACGCTTTAAGGTAAGACTCTGTTTACATGTTCCGCCCAAACAGGTACGCTTGGGCCATATTGCTCTGTAAATGCAGAAGACTCTATTGCTGGGCCCCCGCGAGGTGAATAGGGAAGTTGCAGCCGTGATAATCGAGCGTGGTTCGGGTGTGCATTCGAAAAGAGGTTGATTCGAACTTTTGAGGTTAGAAGCACGTGGCAGCGTCGGGAATAAAGTATATCATGTTGGTATCATCAGATAGGTACCTAATTTCAGATATAATAATATGAAAACAAACTAATATACAAGGTGTTCCATTTTAAACTTAAATCGAAAATGAAAATAACATTTGAAGCACCCTGTATGAATATGAATTATGATCAGACCAATAAACGTTACTTTGGTGTCCTCTACGTTACTTCACCAGACAAAATTTACATCTTTGAAGAAGTAGCTTAAAAATATTGCTGTGTAGGGAATGAATGGACCAATACAATAAATACAAAGTTCTATTTAAGAAAAATATGTTTTGCAATTATGGAAAAATTCCCTGTGCACTTTTTTTAGAACGTGGTCTCTCTGGTGCCGTATAACTTTCATAGAAGACTTTTTTTCACATATACCTGTATCAAAATTATATCGTTTGGGACCAGAAAATCTGACTTTCAGTATCTGGTTCCCTGTTGGTTTTGGGAGGTGTAGTTGTGGATAGGATATATGGTTTTATTCTTTCACATAGGATTTATATCAGTTATTTATCTGATATAACAACTAGATACTTTGAATTGATAAAGTATTAAGTACAGACCATTCTGTTTTGCAAAACTAGCTCTACACTACACCCTATTGATTGTGTTTACCATCATTAATTCTATTACGGACTCTAAAATTTATATAAGCCGTTCCTTCTTACATCTAAATTACTTCTGAAACCATTTAAATTTCACATTGTTGTTATGTCTGTTCCTAACAAATTCACTGGTGATCGGCCATTAATGAACATTTTCTTGAAGAGGTGCACTTTTCCATCTATGAACTATAAGCTC
Source organism: Crioceris asparagi (assembly GCA_958507055.1). NCBI lineage: Eukaryota > Metazoa > Arthropoda > Insecta > Coleoptera > Chrysomelidae > Crioceris > Crioceris asparagi. Next base: position 129,734,814 of record OY293826.1, read on the forward strand.
TCAAATAATTAATAGATGAAATTTATAACAATACATATTATTATACTCACTGCATCTTTATTTTTAGCAATATTCAACTCCATTTCTTCGAGACACTGCTCTGTATCCTTGTCAATTTTTGTTGCCACATCTTCTCGGGATCCCATGTATTTAGCTTCATATTCTCTGAATTGTTTTTCTCTCTCCGATCTATAAACTTCAATTTCGGCTGCAGCTTCTTCTCTCGCCTGCTTGATTCTTTTTGCCTTACCTGTTGAACGACAATAGAATTCATAACAAAAAAAGAGATTGGCTGTATGTCATCAACGATCGACACGTGTACGAGGGTTGTCGGGTGTGACAACGGAGTGTGCTGAGAATACATAGTATTTTCTTGTCAAATAATCAATTTCTTCATATTATTCATTCTATCTAGGTATGCACTTATACCAAACAACAACTTTCTAAATAAGTAGTGCGGTTTCAAACTCTTTTTTTTTCATATTTATAGATAAATAAATGCTAAATATTCTAAACTGTTGAAACATTATATTCTACCACAACTTTACTTTAATTAAGTGAAATGATGCTGTTTTAATTGGTTGATCGTTGGTCGTGAATTAATATTTATGTGTGTTTAATAACATGGCATATTTTATGAATTGTGCTTGCAGTTTTATTAAAAGTTTTTTTTTTTGTGCCTAAAATAGATCTGCTCTAAAATATCACTTATTGGTGTTGTGGAAAAAGAATTCAATTAAACCAGCTGATAAATGCGACTATGTAAGTTGGTACTTCCCAGGAGAAATTAAACTATGATGAAGGAAAAACAATAAATTAGAATTCAATTCATCTATTTTTTTTCTGGATTTCTTAAAGATTGTTTTTGACAAAGAAATTAAAGTATGTTATCAAAATACGGCATTTAAATTAAGTTAAATTAATTAAAAAAGGCATTCTGTAAAATCAATATTTCCACAAATGCTAACTATTTTTTCATTTAAGTTGGCACTTCAAAATTTTGTGATTGATTTTGAGTTTTTTTATTCATTCAATGGGTGATCTAACAGATTTTTTTTTACTCTCAACGTCTTTATTATTTACTCATACTGATTCTGAATATAGTGAAATCAATCAAATAATTGCTTATATCTACGTGTAAATAAATTGAAAAATCATATATAATATGCCTACCTATTCATTAAAAATAAAAATGAAAAATAGCATTTAGATATAATTTAAAGATTTTTTCCAGAAGTGTAAACCTCCCGTCTCGCACCCAGTCCATAAAAAAATATTTTGAGTTTTTCAATTAACATAATTTGATATTCAATTCTCTTAGCTTAGGATAAGATTTTATTTTTTTTCTGGAACCTTATTGGTATTTAGATTTTACAGTGAATAAATACATTGACTATGTCTAATTGTTAATTACAAAGTCGTAGGATGATCTGAACAACACATTTTCAAAGATCTAAAATGTATCTATTAACCTATTAAAGTACCTCATCTAGTTGTTCGGATGTTTGTTTGTAATACGAATTTATGTTGCGTAGAGTTAGTTGATTGAGTTAATGATTCCTCGCAAATAAAATTAAATTTATTTATCATCATCATCCTGGTCTAAGTATAGCGTAAATACTTTGTAAATTAAAGCAAAATCCAACAATTTTATATAACGCTTTTTACTTTTGTTTTCTAACATGAAACCTTACGTCGAGATACTAGAGTTAAATGTCTTGAAAATCCTTATCCTAAGTCTGAAAATAAGGCAAATTTATTAAAAAATGTAAAATATCTTAGTAACTTTTGAGGACCTTTCAAAAGAAGTATCTCAGTTTTATATAAAAGAGCCACAATATTCAATTGATTTGATCATTCTTTCTTTATGAATAGGAACTTTCAAATACAATTTATAATTAAGAACGTTTATTAATTTGATTCATAAGAAAAATGAAAAAACAGGAACTGAATGTTGAGTATATACCCATCTTAACAAGTTTAATGTAAACACCCTTTATATATATTCTGTTTAAAAATGTCATGTGTCAGTCTGTCTTTTGTTAGTTAGTTAAAAAAAAACAAATTGTTACATTGAGCTTTGTATATTTTGAAGAAAATATAAAAACTAATTTCGAAATCGGAATAAGTGTATAACTTCTTTTCTTCAAAGACTATATTTAAAAGGTTATGGGCCCAGAGTGCAGAGTGAAAACATTGTGTATTTGAGCGGATAGATTGAATAGACAGCTAAAAGGACAAGTTAGAAAACTGATTCGTTTTTAAGTTGTAATCGCGAAATTTAGAACAATGTCGAACGTGAGTCAATTCTCAGTGCCAATGTTGGAGGCCAATAACTACAATAATTGGGAGTTTAGAATGAAACTCATACTCAAAAGAGAGAGCTGCGTTGATGCCTTGAATGAGCCGCCAGACCTCGATAATGCAACAGAAGAGGTGAAGAATAAGTTCATCAAAGTCGATACAAAGGCACAGTCAATAATAGTCCAGGGAGTAAGCGACAAACATTTAGACTTGATTAAAGATTGCAATACTGCAAAAGCACAACTAGAAAAGCTAAAAAGTATATTTGTAAGAACAAGCTCTTTTACAAAACTGTCCCTGTGGAGAAAGTTAGTTAGTCTGAAGCATGGTGTGAACGAAAAAATGGAAGATCATTTTCTTAACTTCGAAACAATTATAAGGGAGTTAAAAGAACAAGGTTCAAGCATTGATGAGAGCGATCAAGTTTGTATTATGCTCTTATCACTACCATCAAAATATGATACGGTAGTAACAGCCATAGAAACGATAGCAGGTGTAAAAATGGACTTTGTTAAGTCGAGACTTTTAGATGAAGAGATAAAGCTAAGTACTAAGGTAGAAAACAGTGATAGTGAAATGATGTTTAAAGCAAGCACTTCAAAAGGATGTTTTACATGTGGTAGTATGTTACACATACAGATGTACTGCCCGAAAAGGATTAATAAGGGTCAACAAAGCTCAAGAGGATCTAACAGAGGTGGTTTTAGGTCAGGTTACAGAGGGCAAAGGAATAATAGTTCAAGAGGCAATCGTCATTATAAGCAGGAGACGAAACATGAAAAAAAACAAGAAGCTCACACGGCAGAAGAAGAGGGAGTAGCCTTATATGCAGCAAATATATGCAATGAGGATATGAGCAAGCTATTTTTTGTTTTAGATTCAGGAGCTAGCAACCATTTTGTCCAGGAACACTTGGAAAAATATATGTATGATATTAAGAAGCTCGAAACTTCTGTAGAGATACACATTGCTAACGGACAAATTTTGAAAGCAAATAAAGTTGGAAAACTAAAAGCTAAATGTCAAAAACAGGTGATAACAATAGAAGCACTTATAGTGCCAAAGATTAAGCACAACCTATTGTCAGCCTCAAAAATAACGAACAATGGCCATAAAATTATTTTAGAAAAGGAGAAGACTTCTATAGTTGGAAGAAATTTAGAATTAGTATGTTTGAGAAAGAATGGGTTGTATGTTATGATGTTAGATAATATCATAAATAAGGTTGAAAAATGCAATGTCACAACTACCGAGACGTGGCATAGACGATTGGGACATGCAAGCAAGGATGCTATGATGAAGCTGGGATTAAAACCGTTGGATAAAATATGCTCAACATGTGTCGAAGGAAAAGCCACTAGATCACCTTTTCCTAAAAATGAAAACAAAACAAAAACCATAGGAGAGCTAATCCATAGTGACATCTGTGGACCAATTACCCCAAACACACTTGAAGGTGAAAAATACTTTCAGGTAATATTAGATGATTTCTCTCACTTCCTGGTAGTTAGATTATTAAAATTCAAGAACGAAGCTGAAGAAAACTTGAAGCAATATGTCACAGATTTAGAAAGGCAGCTAAATGTTAAAGTGAAAAGGTTCAGGCTTGATAATGGAGGGGAATTCTCTTCAAAAGGTTTCCGAGAGTATTGTAGGCAAAATGGAATAAAATTGGAATATACAATGCCATATAGTCCACAAGCAAATGGAAAATCTGAAAGAATGAACCGAACACTCTTGAATATGATTAGAGCAAAGTTTATAGATTCCGGTATGAAAAAATTTTTATGGGGAGAAGCTATAAAATGTTCGGCATACGAACTTAACCGAACACCTACAACAACACTAGATAATGGAAATACTCCATCACAAATTTGGCATGGAAGAAATGACATTGATAAGCTTAGAATTTTTGGTGCTAGAACTTGGTACACTGTGATGCCTAAAGAAAATAAGTTGGAACCAAAAGCAAAGAAGGCAGTAATGGTTGGATACTGTGGAGGAGGATATAGACTGTGGTTACCAGATGAAAACAGAGTTATAAAATCAAGAGATGTACGTTTTGATGAGGATATTATGGAATACAAGACACAGACAGAAAAAGAAGAAAAAGTAGTGGAAAATAAGATAAGTAGTTTAGATGAGACAGAAAATGTTATAAATGAGCCAGAAATTGTTGAAGAAGAAGAGAATCAAGAAAACACAGAAAGCGAATATGAAGATATATCACCACTACCAGAAGTTACTAGATATGGAAGAACAATAACAAAGCCAAAGAATCTAAGTGATTATGAGATATATATAGCTTATTGTTTATTATCTGCATCAGATGAAGAGCCCAAAACATGTAAAGAGGCTAGAAAGTCACAAGAATGGAAACAGGCAATGGATAGGGAATTAGAGTCCCACAAACAGTTACAAACATGGACCCCAGCTGAGCTACCAGAAGGTCAAAAGGCTATTGACACTCGTTGGATATTTAAAATTAAAAATGATGGTCAGAAGAAAGCACGGTTAGTAGCTAAGGGATTTCAAGTTCCCAAAGAGGATGAAGAATTCAGCTATTCACCAGTATGTCGACTACCAACAATAAGAATTTTGTTGTCAGTCTCAGTGCAAAGAAATTGGAAATTGAGGCAAATAGACGTACCAACTGCTTTTTTAAATGGCATGCTAGATAATGAGGTGTATATTAAGAAACCAGAAGGTCTTGAGAGCAGTTCACAGTATTTCAAATTAAATCGAGCTTTGTACGGTCTACGTAATGCACCAAAATGCTGGAATGTGAAATTCACCGAAGTGATGTCAAAACTAAATTTCAGGAGATCAGAATATGATTATTGTCTTTATGTCAACAAAGATGTATACTTAGTCCTATTCGTGGATGACGCTTTAATTACCGGACCAGACATAAAAGTAGAAAGATTACTGCAAGAATTGTATCATGAATTTAAAGTCAAGAAAATGACTGAAGTTACGTCATTCTTAGGAATGGAAATTACAAAGATAGAAAATGGATTGAAAGTAAGTCAATCAAAAATGATTTTGAGATTGTTACAAGAATTTAACATGACAGAATGTCGTTCCATATCAACACCAATGGAGCAGAATTTTCAAGTAAATGAAAATGAACCAATTATGGAAAACGTTTCATATAGAAGACTTATTTGTAGCCTAATGTATTTGTCTATTGTCAGCAGGCCAGACATTGCATTTAGTGTATCCTATTTAAGTCGTTTCCTGGATAAACCGACAATGCAACTCTGGAAAGCTGGAAAAAGGATATTAAGATATCTTAGTACTACAAGAGACTATGGAATGAAATTCTCGAAAGGAGACAGTGGTTTAGAGGGAATGTGTGATGCAGACTGGGGTGGAGACAAGCAGACAAGAAAGAGTATCAGTGGATTTGTTGCATTTCATGATGGCAATGTAATCGCCTGGCACTCCAGAAAGCAGAACTGTGTAGCCCTATCGTCGATGGAGGCTGAGTATGTAGCAGCAGGGGTAGCAGCCCAAGAGCTTGTGAATTTGAAAGGTATTCTACAAGAATTTCGTGAATCATTCAATCCAGTTGTTTTGAAAATTGACAATATCAGTGCTATTAATTTAGTTAAAAACTTCGAAAATGCTAAACGAAGTAAACACATAGAAATTAAATATCACTTTATTAAAGATTTATCGCTTAGAAAGGAGATAATTCTTAAATACGTTTGTTCAAATGAAAATTGTTCTGATATTTTCACAAAAGCTCTAGGTAGAGAGAAATTTTGTAAGTTTAGAAAGTTTTTGATAAATAACTAGAAAGAGCTTTAACAATTGAAATATTTTTTATATATATTTAATTGAGGGGGGGTGTTGAGTATATACCCATCTTAACAAGTTTAATGTAAACACCCTTTATATATATTCTGTTTAAAAATGTCATGTGTCAGTCTGTCTTTTGTTAGTTAGTTAAAAAAAACAAATTGTTACATTGAGCTTTGTATATTTTGAAGAAAATATAAAAACTAATTTCGAAATCGGAATAAGTGTATAACTTCTTTTCTTCAAAGACTATATTTAAAACTGAATATTATCAACCTGTGTTTACGGTATGTAATTTATTCGAACGAAGAAGCACACAAAAATAATTATCAGAAACCGAAATGTCAAAAATAGAACCAGTTGGTTGATTTCTAAAATTAAACATCAACAAGACTAATTTAAAAATTTCGAAAAACTTTGTCTCGTAGATATATACTTACGTTTTCTGGCCTCGGCAACTTTTTCAGCTGCCCTTTTTTCTGCAGTCAACAATTGCTGGATACCAGGAGTTTGATGACTGGCCATACTGTTTTTCAGTTGGTTTGACAACTCGCGACACAAAAATATTTGTGTGTGTGTGTTATTTTCACAGGGCCTACTGCTACTATAAAGTGACTAAATTAAATAATGTTCTACACAAATGCCATGCCTCTCAATTGCTAAATTGCCGGGAAAAAAGTGTTGCCTGGCTGCATCAGTGTGGGGAGTCGTTAGCGGCCAGATATATTTATTTTTAAGTAACACAGTTGTTTAGTGAATTTATGTTTAGAGGTGTCGACTAGGTATGCGGATATTGTGGAGCTTTTTGGCGTATCTGAAGCTTTTCTCAGCTCTTAGAAGTTCAAGACTTATTTTGTATTACATCTTTCTACCAATTATAGACCTTTTTTGGATAAAATCTGCCACTTTATAGATGAAATTCAATGAAACACATATTACCTAGAATATATTACAGCATTTGACAGCTGGGAATAATAATAATTATATAAGTACCTACTACTTCGAATTTATCATTAAATTTATATCTGTCAAATTCTTTCATTTGTTTGAAGGGTTTTTTGGGTAACTAAAACACTGCCTACGTATATTTTCACTTTATTTCAAAGATAAATCACGTATCTACATAACAAAAAATAATAATGTAAATTTAAGTTTCTAAGTCTGACTATGTGGAATCATCTATAGCTGAAAATTAAAAAAAAGATTATTTCTTCATGCTGATATTATTTTCAACACTCAACTCACATAATTTAAATTACGCCTTTAGCAGTTGATGTCTTGTAACAAGGAATGGGGCTGCAAAACCAGAACCAAAGAATACAACAAACAGGGCAGTCAATCTGTATCTGTTATTGATCGAGAAGGGAAGGTTCTGAAAAATTAATATAGATATTACTTTACAACTGAGAACACTTAAATTGTACTTTAGAAATTCCATCTATGTGGTATCTACTAAACTCATTCCAACTAATTATGTAATCAAGCAAAAATACATACGTTTCCAGGAATACCACCATGATCGTGGGAGTACCTTACGCTATTCCTGATTAAATTTCTTACAAGGAAGTTGCCTTTGAACAGCATTTTGATTTAACTTGAATTTTAGTAATACAATTGCAAGCGAATTACGAAACTAACAATTGTTAACCTCTAAATGGGCAGAGAAAAATGACGTCTTCCTGTATATTTCCAGAAAATAATTGACAGGTAGAGGGCGCTTAGTCGCATACGAATGTGAATGCCAACAATCCAAATAAAAAGTTGCTAGATTTTAATTTTACACTATTTATTTATAAACTTACCTTATTTTAACATCATATACGTAAAAGCAATTGGAGGCACCCAAAATCCAAAACCAAAATAGAGGATGAATATTGTTGTCAGTCTACCTGGCTTTCCGATAGATTTTGAAAATGGCATATTCTAAAATAGGAATAGGTACAAATTTATTGAACAAATGTTTTCAAATAATCTTTATGGTTACCTCTCCTGGGACTCCACCTTTCAGTTCAGCATGACCATAATTCCGTATACCATTTCTTATCATACTTCTCATAAACAGTGAATTCCTCATCATTCTTTGCATTTTAAATAGTTCCGTCTTTAATGTATTTTTTTAATTGCGTGTTGTCAACGTCACAATAATGTAAACAGCAACAAGCTATGATAAAATGATAATATTACTAAACCTACTAGGATTGAGTTATCATTAGTAGATATATATTCTCTGTATCATTATCAAATAAGGTCAAATGTTGTATGATAATTTTTGTATTGTATTGATTAGAAAAGTTTGAAGCTCAGTATTGTTCGTTAAAATGCTCTCGAAACCAAAATTCTTGCTAAATGTTAATTTTAAACGATTTATTTCAACCAATATACTAAAGACTAACGTCGACGTCCAATCGGCACAATTTAAGGTGAGTACATTATTTGTCTTGAATCAAGCAGGCGGTAAATTTGAATGTCTACCAGGGCAACCATGATCGTATGCAGCAACTAGTAGAAGAATTGCGGAGTAAAACGGACGTAGTTCTCAATGGGGGAGGTGAAAAATCTCGAAAAAAGCACGTTTCCAAAGGAAAGCTATTCGTAAGAGATCGAATAAATATTTTGCTGGATAAAAATTCAGCTTTTCTAGAACTATCAGCCTTGGCAGCAAATGGCATGTACGATGGATCTATTCATTCTGCAGGAGTTGTGACCGGTATTGGAAAAATTCATGGGTGATTCATTTATATACATTCAAATTAAATCACCAAAAACTATCAATAACTCATTTCATTATAATATATCTTCTTTGTTAGGAAGCAATGTATGATTGTGGCAAACGATGCCACCGTCAAAGGTGGCACCTACTATCCCATGACTGTGAAGAAACATCTGCGCGCACAAGAAATTGCCGAACAAAACAAATTACCGTGCATCTATTTGGTTGACAGTGGTGGAGCGAATCTTCCCTACCAATCGGAAGTATTTCCAGATAGAGATCATTTTGGGAGATTGTTTTTCAATCAGGCAAACATGTCCGCCAAGGGAATCGCACAGGTACCTACTTATATACATATTCAACTATAACAGCGAAAATTTTTAAATTACTTCACCCATATTATGACAGATTGCTATCGTTATGGGTTCTTGTACAGCTGGAGGAGCCTATGTACCAGCAATGGCGGACGAATCAATCATTGTTAGGCAACAAGGTACCATTTTTTTGGCAGGTCCTCCACTGGTTAAAGCCTCAACTGGAGAAGAGGTCAGTGCACGTGCTTATATACCGTTGAAATGCATTTTAAATTATATTATTAGCATGTGCACACGTTTTCTTAAATGATATATTTAGGTAACAGCCGAGAATTTGGGTGGAGCAGACCTTCATTGCTCCATATCTGGCGTAACTGACCATTACGCACTGGATGATGAGCATGCTCTTCTTATTGCTCGTCAAATTGTCGACAATTTAAACATTAAACCAGCCATCCCATTTTCTGATGCTTATGAACAACCGCTGTATGATTCGCAAGAGTTGTACGGCATCATTGATCATGATTTGCAAAAATCATTTGATGTAAGGGAGGTGATTGCTAGGCTGTTTGATGGATCCAAGTTTGATGAGTTCAAGCAGCGATATGGCGAGACTTTGGTATGCGGTTTTTCCAGATTGTATGGCAAGACGGTCGGTATAGTTGGCAATAATGGTGTGCTGTTTTCTGAAAGTGCCTTGAAGGGGGCACATTTTGTGCAGCTGTGTAGTCAAAGGAAAGTGCCCATTATTTTCCTCCAAAATATAACAGGTAAGTGTCAATTTGGAGAATAGGAATTTGTGTTCCATCTGTTTAAATGGTCGCGTTCACACACATAGAACACTATCTCTGTTCACAGAAGTGGCAGTGAGTAATTACCATTCGATGAAGTAGTCAGAAAGTTGACAGGTAATAAGTAAACAATAGTGTAACATAACCTATCTTTTTTTTCTTCTATTACCCAACTCTATTATGGACATCTATTTTTTCGTTTACCCCATAATCTTAGACTATATCACTAAGAAATACATTGAACAGAAAATATTGTTTCTTTTTCTAGTATATGCAATTTTAGAATTAAATTATTTCAATTCTTTTGACAAACGTCAATTTGACAAATAGCCGATGCATCTGTCGCATATCCACAGGAGTACCAAACTGACTGATTAGCAATTTACCAATCGCTTAGTAACAACTGTCTTGAATGTTTTCCATGAACCAATCAGGTTGTGCCTGAAAACTATTTTTAGGGTTCATGGTGGGCAGACAAGCCGAAACGGGTGGTATAGCGAAAAATGGAGCCAAATTGGTAACAGCTGTAGCTTGCGCTCAAGTTCCAAAGATAACACTCATCATTGGTGGTTCATATGGGGCCGGGAACTATGGTGAGTAATTGCAATATTTCTATCTTCGGAGTTTCTTGTTGCATGGTATACTTCTATTCTTATTGGCTCCAAAAATGTGTTATCGACGTGCCTGCTCTATGTAATATTATCTCTATGGTTATTACAATATTTGGGTGTAATGTTGGTTGTTAAGTACAACTGTTTTTTTGAATATAATTTCTATATTTTAATATTTTTTTAGGAATGTGTGGCCGAGCCTATTCACCGAGATTTCTTTATATGTGGCCCAACTCTAAAATAGCCGTTATGGGTGGCCCTCAAGCAGCTGGAGTCCTTTCACAGGTGGCCAGTTATGGTAAAAATTGGACAGACGAGCAAAAGAATGATTTTGAAAAGCCTATTATTGAAAAATTTTCAAAAGAATGTTCACCCTACTTTAGTAGTGCAAGGTAGAAAACTTTTATAATTTGTTGACACCCAGAAGGTCTACGATACTATTTTTCACCTAAATGCAATACAGCACAATCTCAAAAGCTTGTACTTATAACTTCTTTATTGTAGAGTAGACCATTTCTATCTCCTTCAATTTGACTGAGCATTAAAATATACTTCGGGTTACCAGACCTTCCGAATCTGATTTAGGTCTAAGTCTTAAAAGAGAATTCTAAATTTGAGTGTATGAAACTATTTTTTCTACCAGAGAAAAAGGCTGACGATAATTTAAATATTGTTTTCAGGATCTGGGATGATGGCGTGATTGATCCAAAAGATACCAGAAAGATTTTAGGTTTGAGTTTGGCCGCATCACTGAACAGAGAAATCGATGATACGAAATTTGGAGTTTTCAGAATGTAATGTGTGATGGTTGTGAATAAAATTCTCTATTTTTATTTTTTTTTCCAACTTTTTTTGAATATGTATAAGAATTAATTAATTGGATGTTCTCGATGAAATTCTTGATTAAGAAAAATAAAAAATTAAAGTTACGCTAACAGCAACAAACACTTGATATTTTCAGTATTTCTTCCCATAAAATGCTACAAAAAATATTTTAAAATTGTCGCGCTTTTGAGATACGACGGTCATGTGTAAACTTTAATAATTAATTACGCATTTTCTCTTGCCCAAGAATACGTTTGTGCAACATTTTTATTGTCAAAATTAATTCTCAAAGGGTTTAGTACTGTTATGCGTGTCTATTCTAGACTTTTACCAAGTTTACTTGCTTTATAGATCAAAGAAACTTTAACAAATTAGAAAAGACAAGATATATTTCTTATTGATTCAAAATATAACATAATATCCTAACTTACAACATTACCCTGATTTTTTACTTAGATACCACAGTAGTGTCCCTTTTCTCAACGCTCCTGAGATGTTTCTTTTTAATCTTCTTCAATTTTGTAGTATTTGTGATAACTTGCACTATTTCTGACTTTTTCCTATTCTCTTCCTGCCTTTTAAGATTCTCTCGTCGCCTCTGCTTGTGCAATTCCTTCTCTTCTTGTCTAGCCATTTTGATAGAGTTCGACATTTCTTTGATGTGTTTCATTTTCTCTCTGAGTTCCTGTTTTTTCTCAAAAGAATTGCGAATACCCCTTGTTTTGATAATTGATGAAAACTTTTTCTTCTCCGATTTCCACACCCTTCCAGATTTTGGCTTTCCCTTTGGTATTATGTCTTGGTTTTTCTTCCTAAATAAACATAAATACAATAACGTAATTTTTGTATTAATAGGATAACTTTCGTTTAATAATAACTCACGTAACAGGTTTCGTTTTTTCCTTGGAAGTATTTTCTTCCTGAACTTTAACTTCTTTATTTGTTTTCACCATTTTCCTAGAGAAAGACTATATAAATTATAAATACGTAAATTTCGTACTCGTTCTCACGTGTATTTTATTTCCAACAAATTCCAAAACAATAACCTCACTTTTTCTGTAATACGATCAGTTGAACTACTCTATAATAGTACATCAGAACTACTCAGTGTCACTTCAACACTCAATGGATGCACTAGAAAGCGTTTTTTTTCTTCAAATTTCTCTATTGTTTTTTTAATGAACACAAAATGTTTTATTAATAATTGGAAATTCTTGGACTCAGACTCAGATTTTAATACCAACACCATAGAGAAGATATGGTTCATGCCGGAGAACACTACCTCCTAAAGAGACAACCATCTGCCTCCAAGTTCATGCTCGGTAATGGTAATTGGTAATGTCCAGAGAACACTTTTATCACAGTATAAAGAACTTTATCGTACACATAGCCCGTTCGGGAGGTATTCTCTGGCCCTTTCATGCTTGGCGAGAATTGCTATTGCTAGTAGCATACTAAATTTTTTTAACAGAAGATATAAATGCAACATCTCTTATCTATGACAGAAGATTCGAACTAAGTACCAGAGTCTCTGCTAAGTACTACCCAGAGAATATATACCTACAAAACGCAGGAACCAACGACCGACTGGCTGACTTCTCTTTTCTGTTCTACTTACATGTACATGGTACATGTACATGGACATGATCATGGCCTTTGGCCGATCGTCCGTACGTAGGTCAGATCTAAGAAGCTCTATAGAGCTTCTTAGTCAGATCATAAAGTAATAATGGTCAGATAAGGGGTTAAGGGGAGGGGAACTTGCCGCCGGCGGCGCCCACCCATTCAACGATGTATATCGTTGATTATATCCGTGTAAGGTTTATATTGTTCTATGGATTATATTCAGTACCTCGGAATATAATAGGGATAAGATATTTTAGAATATATATATAAGAAATTAATTTTCTACATTTAAAATGTCCAGTGACAGTGAGTTCGAGTTGTTGTCTTATATAAGTGATAGTGACGACAGTAATTTGAGTTTATTAAGTAAAACTAGTAGCAATGGAGAATTCAAACGACGAAAACTCTCAGTTTCAATGTGCTCAGAGGATAGTGGAGGAAGAGGAGGACTTCAACGATTTTTTCGATCTGTTGAAGTTGCATTGGATCGACAACATGTCGATAAAGATATTGCTACGTCTTTTAAAGTCGTTGATGCTGTTTTGTATCAACACAGACTTAAAGAAGGAGAAGAGAACATTACTACAATCGTGTCTGGAACTGAAAGGAGTGAACAAGAAAATGTTGGAGAACAAAATAACGGAAGATTCGATAATAACATTCTCGAACTTGGTAGGCTTGTTAAAAAGCGAAGGATGTTACACGACGTTGTCCACTTTCAATCCTCCGAAGAGTGTTTTGAACGAGTTCGTGAAGCTCTTAAATCTAGAAGCACAAGCAACTTCTTCTCACTTTTCTGGCACGAAGATCATCTCCACATCATCCACGACTGCACCTTCAGCGACTCTAGATGTAAGTGTACCAGAATTACCACCATCCGAGGAAAACGGAAATGCATTAGATCTACTACTTGGAGTCACCGACTCAGCCTCAGTTGGTGGAACAATCTCTTCGCATATCAGTCGAAGGAAGGGCGACTCCCAATTTACCTTGAAATTGGAGGAAGACTCCGGTTTCGAAGTAGTGAAATTGGAGGTTTACCCGTTCCTGGAAGTAGCTGGTTTGCCGAAAGAGCAATGGTGGAAGAAAGCGAAGACCAGGAGTGTTTTCACAGTACCATCGGGTGTAGATCCAATGAAACTACATCTGGACAAAGTACTTCAAACAGCGGCCAAAAACATGATTCAAAAAGGGGCAAAAAAAGAGTCAAAGAAGATGAACTTTTACAATGGCTCAAAAAATACCCGGCAAGCCCCCTATTAAATGTTTTCAATTCAAAAGTATATTTTGATTCTAAGTTTTTATATTGGGACATGAAACGATTTCGCAACAAACAGACATTTCATGTATATGCTAATTTTTTTATTGAAATGACAACTAAAGAAATATTTGAATATGTTCAAAAAGTTAAACCTATGTACAATGCTCCTAATGGAAATGTTGCTGAATATTATTATTCTTTAGAGGAATCTATAAGTATTTTTGATAAAGTTCTTCAATTTCAATTTAATGATGATATTGATTTAATAAAACAGTTTTTAAATGACTTACTCATTATCGTAGATATGAAAAAAAATAAAGTGAACAGTTTCATGATTGAATCTCCTCCAAATGCAGGAAAAAACTTCATAATGGATGCTGTTATTCATTATTTTTTTAATTTTGGTCAAATTGGAAACTTCTCACGTCATCAAAATTTTCCATTTTTGGAATGTATCAACAAACGCATTCTATTATGGAATGAACCATATTGTGAACCAGCAAGTTTTGAAACATTAAAAATGATATTTGGAGGTGATACTTGTAATGTTAAAGTAAAATATGAAAATGATGCAATTTTATCAAGAACACCAATAATTATATTATCAAATCAAGATCCATTTCCAAAGGACCTAGCATTTAGATCTCGAATTATTAAATATAAATGGATATCTTGTGACTTTTTAAAACATTGTACAAAAAAATTATTTCCTTTATCATATTATTATATTTTAGAAAAATATAAAATATTTGAAAATTCTTCATTAGGTCTGAATGATGCAGTATCATTAGAAGATCAAGTTATAGAAGATTTTGACATGAGTTTATTTGAATAAAAGACATATATTATAATATTTTTTTATTTCACTCCTTCGTCCCAGTAACCCATAACAGTAGGTCCACCAGTGAAGTTGATACTCTTACCATTCATCATGGTAACATTATCGGGTTCACAATAAATCTTATTACTAAGTGTATATAGGGAGTTAATATTACATTCAACAGTACATTTAAAAACTACTTCATAATATATACTAGAGTTTTGAAAATTAGCTCGTTCATCTGATGGGTTTAATTGTGGTATTGCATACAGTCCTACATGAACTTGTGGCTGTGCTAAAGGTGTAGTAATTATATTTTTAGAGTTCATTGAATATACTTTTTCAATTGGTTCTAATCTATTTGCAATTTTTCCTGTAGTAAATTTGCCATCTGCATCAAAATCTGTAATTTTAGTACTTACATTTAATTTGTCTTTATTATTTGAAATTTTTCGTGAAGAAATATTAATAGTAGTGCAATCAATACTAGCACTTGTTCCAATGTGTGGAGCATAATCATTTGTTTTGAGATATCCTAATTTTGGACTATAATCATAATCTACTATTGTTTGACCTATATGCGATCCAACATGAAATCTATCAACAAATCTGGAAACATTTGGTGTACATCCATCAAAAGTCGCTAAATTTTGTGGTTCTGGATCCACACGTTTTGACACTTTTGATCGAACTGTAGACAATAATAATAACTATTTGAACGCGGAACACCAACAATGCAACTATCAAGAGAATTATATAATTTTTGATCATACTCAATTATATTAAATTTTGATATACCGTTTGGAATCATTGGTTTGGTAGCTTCAGCAGAATAAGAAACATTACTACCAATTAATTTTCTATTTAAACCAATACCCGTAGCAGCTAGTGCGACATGCTCTGATTTCTCTGGTACTACCAGAAGCAGAGTTCAGAGACAACCCACAAATATTTTATCTATGCAACCCACTGCAAAGTTGACGTTTTCCTAAATTCTACGCCACCGGCGAAAGTGTAATTTTAGTTAAAATTTTTATTCATTCACTATATGGATTATCAACAAAAACACCCTGCAGACTGTCTGAATGATGCTCATTACTCACCAAGTGCTGATAATCATCTAATGGCCACAAGTCCACAGCAGTGTCTGATTACCAATCGCTTAGTAATCAGTAATTAAAAATGAGTATCCTGTGGACACGACGGATTACTGATGCAATGCTTAGCTCATTTGTCAAATGATTTGAAATAATTCAATAATTCCACACATTAGAGGAATTGAAAATGGAAGAAGAAATTAGTAGTTTCTGCTCAATATATTTATAATGTAAAAGATTATTTGATAAACGGAACGATAGGTGTCCATAATAGAATTGGGAAATAGCTGAAACAAAAAGTAGGTTATGTTACACTATGGTTTACTGATAGCTGTCCAAAGATGTTCTTTATTCTTTGTAGCTGTCATATTAATCGATTGTTAATCAGTCACTGCTGTGGACACGATCAATGTTTTCTTTTTTGTTAATAATTTTGCGGAATTGAGTGGAAATAAAATATCAAATGTAAAAATAAATGCCTTTATTGAGTATGTAATAATCGATACAAACTGTAGTTTGCAGAGGTAATGATGGTATAGGATATTTATATGTAAAATAAAATATTAACGAAACACTATCAATAATTGTTCACAAATATAAAGAGAAACAATACAAAATGAAATGCACTTTTCATCCGTTAAAACTAGATATTAATAGAAATATAAAGTAAAAAAAAAGAAAGCTAATATTAATGAACAATGTAGAATATAAAGGAAACATAGAACAACAAAAAAACAACTAGATTAAACTTTCATAATTTTAACCCTGAATTTGATTCTATCAGACACCAACTTTTCCAACTGTTGATAGGTGTAGCAGAAATAATTGTCCGACCTCAGAAATGGATCGTCTTTTTGTAGCGAGACGACATTCTCGCGCCAAAAGCAGCGCCGCTCGCATGCCGACAAATCAACAATATCAATTTCATATTGGAAATTCTTACACTGGCTCTTGCTGCTGGCCAGCTGCATCGACCAATAGAACATATTGTTCTCGTACTTGTACTCCAAGGCGAATATCTTTTTGGCATAATTGATCAGTTTGATTTGTTTGCTGGCCGTTTGTCTACTGAAAGGCAGATCAACGGTGTCAGACCTGATTACATGATCGTCATGAGCTTCTGCAACATGTGACAGTATTTCGATGGATGTGCCATTCCATTTGCATCCGGAACGCTTCATCGGGCACGACAGGAAGCCGTAATCGCAATCGCTCTCGTGGTTCTTGATGTCGGCACACAAGGCGTAGTAGGTGCAGCCTTGCTTGTAATATTTGCACGGGTAGTTTAGACGTTGCGTCATCTTTTCCAAATTGAAATTGCGCGTATTCTCCAATTTGCTTTTACATGTCGGACATTCTTTGACTTGTTCTTTGCAGTGTTTGCAAATGCTGTGACCAATTACGCACTGGAATATGGGTGACATCATGTGATCGTAACAGACGGGGCATTCGAGTTCCAAGAGTAATTTCCAATTGATGTTTGGATTCAGAGTGATGTCTTCGATCTGTAAGAAATAATTTTTTAATGTAAATATAGATAAATTAGGAGATATTGTAAAAGAGGTTTGCCACCACTGCAACTGATGAGAGAACGATTTAACTGGCATAAAAAGTTGACTGTTCGTTCAGCGTGGTGTTCCTCAGGGAACTATACTTGGTCCTATGTTATTTCTAATTCTAATACAGGGTGTTAATAAGTAATGTCATGTTCTTATTTTAACAGGTAATTCTTGGGGTAATTTTGAGTCAAAAAGTTCATATATAGATATGTCCTTGGTTGTAAAGTTTTTTTTTTAATAATTCAAACCCCGTTTAAGATATTTTATATATATTTTTATAAATTTCCGGATAAAATATTGTGATATAAATACGTATTTTTAACAGAAAATATAGTTTAACCAGTAGCGTACTTATGGGTATGTCTTGATAAAGTTTTAACAAAAAAAAAAGTAGTACGCCACTGCTATTTCGCAACTTTCTTTAAAAATTATTGATAGTCATTTAATTTTAAACAAAATAGTTTCTTGTGTTTTTGCCGTAGAACTAACCATTTTAAAGAAAATAATTAAAAATTACTACATAGATTTCGGCAATTTGAGTAAATTCTTTATATCAAAGCCAAAAAATAAGAAATATTAGTAAAACATGAACACTCAATATATAAATTTGATGTAATTGTACATTGTACCCTGAAAAAAATTCAGCCTTAAAGTGGAACGCGAACCCTATCTGCTTTATATTCAACAGCCAAAACAAAAACCTCTAACCGCAAGGTTATGACACATACGACAAATTTTTGTAATAACATATAGGTATACCAATGAAAAGATTGTTCAAATTTTAATTCAATGAATTTTGAGAAATTTACCTTTCTGGAGGCTATAGGCCGTCGGGATGTTTTTATTCTAGGAGCTTAGCTTAGCTCATACAGCTAAGCTGTAATATTCAATATACAAAAATTTGGCATTTCCATGTAGATATATGCTGGATCGATAAATGAACTAGTATATCAATACAAAAAGTCTCACCTTGGTATAAAATTGTCCGTGTCGAATGGATTTCTTGATGAGAATCTCGACTGTAACCACTTCGGGTGCATTTAATTCCTCAATTATTTCAGGCACATCAACTCCCATCCAATAATCAGCAATATCTTCATCATCAGGCTCAATGTCCGAATTTTCTGGACAACTCTTCTCCGGTAAACGATGTATTAATGTGCCAGCGATAAAATTCACATTGAACGTATACGAGTGAACGATGCCAGCATCGCCACTACCATTATTATTACCTTCAATATGCCTGACGGAGCATCTGAATTTATTATTTCGTTCACCATCAAATAGCCGATGGACCACAAATAACTCCGACTGATCTTTCATCAGCATTGTGTCACAGATGCTTTTGGTGAATTCAATGTCGAATTTGTGTTCGCGGATTATCAGCTCGGTGTGTTTTTCCTCAAAGTGTTCGTAGAGCTTGCACCGTGCCCCCTTCCATTGGCAGTTCTTGTTCTTCGATACACATGGGAAGTGAATGAATTCGCATTCGCGTTCATGCTCCTTCAATTCGCCTGGTGTCAACTTGATGGAGCAGCCGTTGTGTCTGTTTAGGCACGGGAACAGAATGAATTCGGCAATGCTTTCGTATGCTCTATCATGAATGAAGTTGTCTAATGGGGTACAACGACCACATATGCCACCTTTTCCTTGTTTGTTCACGTATATGGGATATACTGAGAGAAGATTTTGGCACGAGATGCAGATTATCTTCTGCATCAGTTCATCCGAAACTGTAAGCTTCGACATGACTGAATCTCAGAATAGTAGTAGTAACACAAACTGCAATAAAAGACGTTTTTAAGACTCTGAATTGAAGCTATCAAATAATTTAATCATGCTCAATTATTCACAGCTTAAATTAAAGATAGGTATTTCCACCGGTAGCAAAATCAACAGGTGGTTATCTCAAGATTGAAAAAAATCAGGGCAAAGTTGCAGTTTAGTCCGCCTAAATGTTAAACATGCTATAAATTGACCCTTTCTTATGAAAATTAAAAGTTGATTTAACTATCTGAGGGCAAGGTAATGTTTGAAAACACACTCAAATATCTTTCCCTTACCCTCAGATAGGTAAAGCTACTTTTATTTTCATAAGAACGGTGTGTCATTTTATTTTATAGCATGGGTAATTGCAATATTGCCAAAAAAATTATTTATTAATGATTAGAAATAATATAACATTTTGTAATAAGTATTCTTCTACTTACGAGACAACACAATCAGAAAAGGAGTCTTGTATTACAAGATTTCTTAGATAAATGGACAGATAAACCAATGGTATTTTAAGTTACAGAAGAATGCTTACTTGACAAATTGTTTTTTAAAGCAGGAATGTGATGGCCGAACGCTATAAATAAAAATTGAGAATTGAAATATACCTAAAACATAAAATATGTAATTGAGTATCGTGGCTTTGTTCATCCAACATCCCACTCACTCCAACCCGAATTCTTGATGACAGCTGGCATTGCGCATGTGCCTGCCATCCCCATGTTTTTATGAATATCAATTAAAAAGATTTAAAATATTACGTATGCAACAAATATTGAATTTTGAGCACTGCAAGAGAAAGAGTTTAACTAAATCATGATTCACTTATGTGTAGCTGTAAAATGTCTCTATTTTCACTGCAAATTTACTGTCATTTTTCGTCATTCAAATTCAAAATAACCGTCATTTTCCGTAACTAGCTTCATCTTCATCTCTCTTTCTGGGGTTGACCACAAAACCAGAGAAGAGAGACATATATAGAAAGAAGTCAGAGAACACTATCTCCAAATAGAAGTGTGATACGTGCACAGTATAAAGAAATATAGTTCAAATTTTCAACAATTTTCTACAGTTTTGAGGGCCAAAATTGCGGTCAAAAATACTCCTGTCATAGCTCAACTAATACCGAAAATTTTACTGTCTGTGTATGTGGCCTATAACAAATACCCAGTTCTAATAGATGAATTTAGCATAATCAGATATTAAATATTCTTCAGGAAATAGCAAACAGTTATCTCTGAATTCTAAATGTTTAGTAAAGGTAGGTTATGTTAAAAGTTAAAATCCAAGCACTAGCTAACAGTTCGCAGGTGCCTGTTGTGGACACGGCGAACCGGCGAATGATATGAACAAAGCTATTTTGAGCACAGAACATTCGGTAATTTAATGTCGGTTCTCCCGTTTTGGCTCTATGGTTTTTCAAAATAACGGATAATTAGAATATAAACTTATGAACAACATACCGCAGGATGACCTTGGAACAGACAAATAATTAATACATTTTCATTATCATAGTATAAATTTTTGTTGAAAATTTTTCGCGTAATGGGTATATCAACCATATATCCTATATTTTATAGTAATTATGTTTAGGTTACGTTTTTTACTCTATGATATAAAATGTCAACGATACCAGTCAACAATAGGGGAATACCACATCACACACCAGAGAAAACATACCTCCAACACACACTTATTATAATCTTTTGTACTGCCATAATAGCTGTGATTGTATCCTTGATATTAACATTTATAATAATACCAATATACAAAGAAAACATTACTACAGCTATTACATATAGTAGAAGATAATAAGAGCACTAATTCACACAAACATAGATTTTTTAAATGGGTAGGACAACTCAATAACATAAAAACCAATACAAAATATTCAAATAACGACAATACAGATATATGTGGATATAACTACCTAACCTAACCTAAACCAAAGAATAAATTAAAAAAATATCGTTATACTCACAAGTGTTTCGAGACACCTTCACCTAAACTTGTTGTAGCTGCTAATAAACTATAATTAAGAATCGGTGATAAGATAAGATTAGTCCCACAGATCAAATTGTATTATCAAATTTAGTAGTAGGAGAGATCTTAAACGCAAAAGAAATCAAGCAGACAAGCAGACCTTTTTCTGATAAAGCTTCTGATGTAGATAGTAGATATAACCAGAAACGGAAACTGTCATTGAACTATTGAATCTGGAGTTCCGGAGAAACCACAAAATTAAAAAGTATACTCATAGAACAAGGAACTAGGCCAAACCATGATAGCATAAAATGAAGCAATTTCTTCTGTTTTTTTTTATAACAGATACATTTATTAACACAGTTTCGGGACAAAATTTTTGCAGAGTGGGCTTTTTATAAAAGGTATTCAAGCAGCAAACCATCAGAAGTAGACGCACTTCGATTTTGAGAAGTTTGGAATTGCAACCACAGAACACCGTTGGAAAAACGTTAGGGTGAATGTGCCAGTAAGCTGGCCCCATCTATTGGTCGGCCATATAACCCTTTAATTATATGTATTTTGAATTGCAAGTTCCTCATGTGCTTATTCAAAATCTCCAGTTTATGAGCTGTAAGGATACCAACTTCACTTTAGGTCAGATAAGGAGGTGGTTGATCTGCAGCTTAAAAAGCGCAAGCGTTTTCTACCAAAATCTGTCAAAAATGTTGCAGCGCTTTTTTAGCTAGATGTGTGTTGGACACAGGGATTTGAGTGGGTGTACTTTAACACTAAGCTAACCTATTTACTCTATGTGTGCAACATCGAGAGCTTTTAAGTGATTTTGCTAATTGATATTTAGTCAAATAACCTTAATTCGATGGAAAACAATGCCTTTACCATAAAACAACAAAAAATTTTGATAGTAACTTGAGCAGCAAAATTAATCGATTTAATTATTTCGGCCTTATTTTCATAGAAAATTTCATGTTGTGATACATTTTTGGGAAGGGAATTATGCAAAAAAATCCAATATGGCGTCTTTAAGAAAAAACAAAGTTACAGTGATTATCTCAAAAACGGAAAGTAATATTCTTTTGTTTTATTTTTATAATACCATAATGGAGATACGTGGGACTGTCAAAAACTCCCCATTTTGGGTTTTTCGCGATTTATTCAAAAACCAAAACAGTTGACAAAACGTCATAGTAGTTCTGAAATGGTCATAAGATCTTGAGAAACACTGCCTATTGAACCGATTTTCTTAGCTCTTATAATAGTAATAAAGAGATAGTAATTAATGTTTGATTTTGTTATATCGGTTTCGTGAAAATAAAACATTGGCTAACTTTCTTGTATACTTTTTCTATTTTATTAAATTAAATTGGTAAATTATGCATAAGCTAATGAGCTATTGGCCCATTGAACAACTTCAGTCGGTAGGCCTTGAGATTTCTTCACTGCCTCAGCTATCTGCAAAGGAGTGACGAGTAATTTGAAGAATTGATATTCTTTTTGTATCCTAGTTGTAGCGGCAACACCAATCATTGAAATCAGTTCCAAATTCTAAAATAAATAAAAAAATTAACAACTCTCAAATTAATTCTTAACTGTTGTCATAACAAACATGTCATACGACATTCTCATATTTGTAGGTTATAATTCATATTAAATTATTAATAAAGGTGAGTTTATACAGAAAATAAAATAAAATAAGAAAGAAATTAAAATTGAAATAAGAATACCACAAGAAAGATTGGTTTATACAGATGACGAAAATTAAATAAGAAATAAGAATGAACCAATCAAATCACAGCTTTTTGACAAAAACTTTTGTGTTGTATGCAAATTAAGTGTTCTCTGGTGATTGGTCATGCGCATTATCAGTTTCCAAAGAAAATAAAATAAAATAAGAAATAAAGATGAAAGTTGGCCATCTCTAGTTCGTATTCGTATTCTTATTTCTTAATTTAGCTTATTTCGTGTATAAACGCTCCCATGGAAATGAGCATGTTCAACTTTCTTATTTTATCTTAATTTGTTTCTTATTTTATTTTATTTACTGTATAAACTCACCTTAACGTTACTTGTCGATACCAAACCGATCACAAGTTTATTTATGTCAAATATTTCAAACGTCAATGTCAAATGTGACATTTATTTTTATAAAAACTTACTTGTATGTGCTCAAAAGCTTTCATAATGACAGGCCTTTGGACAGTTTGAACATTAGCATTGGCATTGGCAAATTTGATGTAGCGAGTCAAGATCATTTCGAAATTCATCGGCTGATTGTCGTATATTTCAATGTGATGTTTCATAGCTACCACAAGACAAAGCTCCAGTACAGTTAGATCATGTAATATTTGTGTTACATCGTCCCTCTCGAATAAGCTCATGTTTTCAATGAATAATTCCGCAGTGAGATTAGTTCCTTGTTTCAGCTGGAAAACCACTTGAATCTGGAAGAGAATTTGATAATTATTATCTAAACCTTTTCAACTTCGAATGAAAATGACTGAAAATTGCAGTTTTTTTACAGATATTTTTAGAAAAGCAGTAATGAAACAATGGCCGCTAGATTAACAAAATTAGTCAAAAATGAAAAAGAAGCAGAACGATATCAATATCCTATTTATAATATATATAATTATATATTCTATTATGGTTAAGCTTACCAAAAAGTCCTTCAATGTTCTCTCCGTATTGTCAATATCAACAAGTCGCTGAATACATGTTTTGAACTTTTTATTTCCGAACAAAGATTCAAATTGACTATTCCATTGTTGACGAATTGTTTTGCTGATTCTAGTATCCACTGGTATGCTTAAATAATACTGAATCCTTTGTAGACACTGGTCCAAATCAGAAAGCCTACTGCTATTGCTGTCATCATCATCATCTTCAGCATACTGATTAGGAAAGATGAATATTTGTCTGTGAGAAAATCTTGATTTGACTCGTTTCTCCAATAGTTCAATCACATCAAGACGACATGTAATGCCTGTTTAAAGAAACACTTGATATTTCATGCTTTTTTCGTACAAGGATGCCCGGAATAATCGTACCTAAAATGAAAGGACTTACCGTCGGATCTTTCATAGGGTTTCCATAGTATAAAAAAAACTCGTAATAATACTAGTTTCTATGTGAACTTCCCCAGTAAGTCCTATCATTTTCTGTAAGAATTTTCTAGACAACCTGTAGATATAAGAGTGTGTTGAGAATAATTTTTCCTTACCCAAAATACAAATTGGTGCTTGTGCCGATTGTGAAACATCGAATAAATTGTACAACAAGGTTTGATTATGGTGAGCACAGAAAAGGTCGAATTCTTCCAGTATGAATATGATACTTTTTGATGTATGCCTTTCACCAGTCCTCAAACAAGCTAACAAAAATGCTAGATTCTCAGCGAAACTTCCAAATACTTTGCCGTCCACGACATTTTCCAGTTGCATTTGTGCGGTGGTACTTTTGAGTGCTAAACGATCATCTGTATGAATGAGTCCATTCAGTTTGACTGTAATTGAATTGTTGGAGAAGTTTTTCAAGATTTGTAGTTGAGACAATAAGCTATTAACGAGCTAAAATTGGCAAACATGTATGGATGGAGTCAAGTAAGTTTACTGATAACTTACGGCAGTTTTACCGGTGCCTCTAGGTCCAATTAATAGTGCTGAATTGGATTCGCCAAACTGAACAGTTCTCTCTAACAGATCAAATATTTGTTGTCGTTCTTTTTCATAGCCATGGAAAACATTATTATTTAATAGATTGTTCTTCAAAATACATCGTATTTGGTCAATTTGTTTATACATTTCGTATATATCATTAACGAAGCAGAGTAGAAATATATTTGTGGAAAATACGAAAATAGGTTATAAACAATTTAAAGATTTCCCTCTTTCTTCCCTGTCAATCTGTCAACTCCAACTGTTAATACTGTCTTCCACAGAATGATTATAACGGTCACGAAATGGAAACACTGTCTTCTGTCATGTCTGTATGATAGGTATCAAAACTCTGATCAAAACAAAACACATTTATTTTGTTGATGTTGATTTGAATGAAAAGTTTAAAAAAGAATAATGGATATTAAAACTATTTTAAAAGAAAAACTGAAACGAAATGCTGGTAATTATCACCATAATGCACATACATTTAGTTAGGAACTCATTTGATATTCTTGGATTTATTCAAGCGACTCAAAAGAGTCCTGAGGAAAATCAACAAGTGGAGAATGAACAATTTCAGCAATATCTCGCTGAATGGGGTAAAAAACCAGCAACCACCAACGAAGGAATACCGCGATTCTACAACAAAATTCCCAAAGAAAACGAACCCCTTAGAGCAAAACTTCGTGAAGAGAGTAGATCAAATTTATTGAAAAGAAAGAGCTTACAGCTGCTGGACAATAACGAACTCAAAGACCTGTGGGTCTTACTGGATCAAAATCAGAGCTGTCCAGAGGAGCAGTTAATAAACTATGCCGATTTCCAAAAGGTACAGACTATTGCCAGCGACAAATTAAAACCGTACTTTACTGTCACTGTATTTGCTAAACTACATCAAGGTGATCCACAAGGTAGAGTTTCTATAATGTCGCTTTTTAATTATGTTATGCGAAAAGTGTGGTTGGATCAGACTAGAATAGGTCTTTCGTTGTACGACGTTACCGGCCAAGGATACCTTACAGAGGCTGATCTGGAAAACTATATAACTGAATTGCTTCCCACCTTACCGCAGCTGGAAGGCTTGGAGAAATCTTTTCACAGCTTCTACGTGTGTACGGCTGTGAGAAAATTCTTGTTCTTCTTGGATGTTGTTCGTGCAGGTAGGTAGTAAAGTTAATGAACATATTTTGAGAGCAGAATTCCATGAATGGTTTTAATGCAGGCAGGGTCAGAATACTGGACATTTTAGCCTGCTCATTCTTGGATGATTTGCTTGAGTTGAGAGACGAGGAGGTTAGCAAGGAGCTGCAAGAGCAAAATTGGTTTAGCGCACCATCAGCGCTCCGTATCTACGGCCACTATCTCAATCTGGATCGAGATCACAACGGAATGTTGAGCAAGGCTGAACTGGCCGGCTACGGTTCCGGCACTTTGACCAAACCATTTTTGGACAGAGTTTTTCAAACCTGCCTCACATATGGCGGTGAAATGGACTACAAGACTTATTTGGATCTAGTGCTGGCATTGGAGAATCGTTGTGAACCACAAGCACTTGCGTTTCTGTTTAAAGTTTTGGATATTAAGAGCTGTGGCTATCTGGATGCGTTCACATTGAACTACTTTTTTAGGTAGGTGAAATTTTGTATTGTCAGTCGTCCACTGACAACAAAAAAGGTATCGTAAAGACAAGTGACATATAATTTTATTATAAGGGTGTTCGAGCAGGATTTCAAACCAAACTCAAACCGTCAGAGGCATGCGCATTTTAATTTTAAGAAGACGGAAATTCATATGCGCATGCTCCACAATCACGGAACACAGTTGGAAACTGGTCCAAACTACTGCTCGAACACCCTTTATAATTTAACAATGTCTTATCCTGAAACAGGCGCATATAAATCTTGTCACCATTGACATAAATGGTGTCAGCAATAGGTTTTTCGTATGGTATCAGTATTTGTTTTTCCCGTTTTTTCAGGGCCATCCAGGATCAGATGAAGGCACACGGTGCTGAGCCAGTGTCATTTCAGGATGTGAAAGATGAACTGTTTGATATGGTCCGGCCAAAAGATCCAGAACGAATAACTTTGGCTGATCTTTTGGCCAGTGGCCATGGTGATACGTTTGTCAGTATACTGATTGAATTCCATGGTTTCTGGGCGTATGAGAATCGTGAAGCAGTCTCTTCGGAACCGTCTCAAGATTAGATGAGATATATGGGAAGTTTTTCAAGTGCCTTTACTTATTATTACGTACTTTTTAAGTTGTATTGTGATATATATATATATATCAGGCAATTTCATTATGGTATACTTAATCATATGTTCCAACAGTTCCAGCTAGTGCCTTATTAGACTGTTGGATATAAAGATGTTTTAAGAAAGTGATAAAAAATATTTAATTCGAAAAAGTTATACTGTAAGAGAAATTCTTGGGCGATGATGCCTTTTGTAAAATGTAATATAATTTATTTTTTTATATATTTTTTTTGTTCTGACTTGTCCTATATATACTTGTATGCCTTGAGGGATCAATACAGTTCTATTGCATTTTAATATGTAATTCAAAATACTACGTTGTTATTCTATTATTCTTCATTTTTGTTTTGATGGATAAAATTGGGTTATTATATATATATATATATATATATATATATATATATATATATATATTAAGTAGTCTTTGGTAAATGAAGAAATATCATCTAGTAGATCCACTTTTTATGCTTCAAAATGGACAAAGTGGAATTTTTAGAAAAAAAAAATTTTCTCAACAAAAACAAAGAGTGTAACACTTTTTTTAATTCTACTTCATTTGATAGCAGCATTTTGTGTTGTGAGATATCTTCTTTTATGCGATATCACACGTAGTGCGTGTTTTTTTTGTGTCGTACGATATCTTTTTCATGCAATATTTTGTGTCGTACGATATTCTTTATATTGAGATCTTAGAATATTAAGACAGATTTATTATGTCTATGAGTGAGATATTTCTTTGAAGTAGGTACGATATTAACAGACGTGTGGTATTTTATGTTGTACGATATCTTTTATGATGCGATATTTTTTGTTGTAGTGCGATACTTGGTTCGAAAGATAAGTTTTGCAGTGCGATATTTTGTTTAGTACGTTTTATTCCATGGCAGATTTACCATGAAACGGAAAAAACATAGGTCGTGTCCACAGCAGATGATGAACATAACCTATCTATTGATTCTGCCATTTCCCATCTCTTTTACGAACATTTATCATTTTGTTTACTACATAATCCTCTTCACTATAAATATATTGAATAGATAATACTTTTTATTCTATTTTCAATTTTTTAAATATGGAGAGCATTTTCTACATTGTAGATTGTCATAGAATAAGTTTATTGAACTATTCAGCACTAGATGGCATCAAATTTTTGACAGTGACGTATTTGACTGCTGCTGTCATTTGTCAGTTTTCTCATTTCTCTGTTAAATTAATTGTTGATGTTTGTTGTTGATTGTGTTTTGGAGTTTTCTATAAAAAAAATTATTCCTGTTCTTTATACGAAGGTCATAATTTGTAGCACTTGCAGAGAGAATATTTCATTTCTTATTTCGATAAACTGTTAACGCTATTTGCAATGGCTCACTATAAAGGCGCAGCAAGTGAAGCTGGAAGAGCTATGCAGCTTATGAAAAAACGTGAAAAGGAAATGCAAGATTTGGAGATACGCAAGAAGAAAATTGAAGAAGAGCTACGAATTAATAATATTGAAAATAAATTTGCCACACATTATGATGCTGTTGAACAACAACTTAAGGTAGGGATTGTTGTTTGATAACTTTGCTAGAGATGTTTCAACTATTTCATATTCTTCAGAGCTCTACTATCGGTCTCGTCACTCTTGATGAGATGAAAGCAAAACAAGAGAATATAGTCAAAGAAAGAGAGAAGAAATTGGCACAAAAACAAGCTGAGAAAGAAAGGGAAAAACAGAGACAATTGGAGGCGAAACAAGCTGAGAAGAATAAGCAAAAGAAACAGGTAAATTCGAACATGTTTCTGATGCATTTTATAGTAAGAAAGAATAGTTTTGCTCCAGATTCAAGCACTTTCATTCAATCTTGATGAAGATGAGGTTGCGGATGAAGAAGAAGATGATGATGATAACGAAAGTATTAAAGCGGCAAAAGAACAATCATGGAAGAGATCTGTTGAGGAAGTGGAAGGATCAAATTTGAAGAAAATCAAAAAAGATCCCAACGTCGATACAAGCTTCTTGCCTGATCGAGAACGGGAAGAAGAGGAAAATCGATTGCGTGAAGAGCTGAGACAACAATGGGCTGAACAGCAGCAGAAACTTAAAGAGGAAGAAATCGAAATAACATTCAGCTATTGGGATGGTTCAGGTCATAGGAGGACGGTACGCGTTAAGAAAGGTTTGTACTTTTGATCAATACAGTTTGTGATTGTAAATATATCTACATTTTGCAGGCAGTTCAATCTATCAATTCTTACAAAAGGTGTTGGAGCTTTTACGCAAAGAATTCTCCGAATTGAAAACAATCATGGCTGATCAATTGATGTATGTCAAAGAGGATCTAATTTTACCGCATCACTACACATTCTATGACTTTATAGTGACAAAGGCACGAGGCAAAAGTGGTCCCCTTTTTCAGTTCGATGTGCACGATGATGTTCGCTTGATGAGCGATGCCTCGGTGGAAAAGGAGGAATCACATGCCGGCAAAGTGTTGCTACGAAGTTGGTATGAGAGGAATAAGCATATATTCCCGGCCAGTCGTTGGGAGCCGTACGATCCGACAAAATCTTATGATAAATATACTGTGTCTGATAAAAATAAGAAGAATTGAATTGATATTTTTGCATTTATTTTATTTCCCTTTTTTTTTGTTATTGATATATAAGGTAATTTAGTTTAGCGGCTTTTTCAACGACGAACCCCGAACGGAGGAGGTATACAATTCGACTGCCTGTTTTATATAATAATCGTACTCTGATTTTGATGATTTTTGATTCATTTGAAAGAGGAGGTTTGAGAAATGGTCCCATATTCATAAAAATACAAATCAGAAATCTCCTTCCCTCCCAAAACTGCTCCGAAGGGGCTGGAGGGGGAAAAATTTCTTGAAAATCAGAGCTGGCATAATGGACCAATTACAGTAATGAATTCAATTTTCCGCATGCGCGAATTATCAGCCATAGGATACCTCGTGAATTTGATACAATACCCGAAGAGTTGAGTTATTGGAACATAAATGTCCGTAACATTTTTATGATTCTTTGAATGATGCATTAATTTTATGTACCATGAAATGTTTTAAAATTCAAGATTGACATTGACGTCAGTTTATCTATGATTGACGTTACAATATACTCTATGGTTACAATGTTACAATCACCAATCAGCAGCAAATTCATTACTAAACTAAAATTATTTCAGAGGACCTCGGATCATTTTAAATTCTTTTATTCCTTATTGTTTTCGGTGAATCTGAATTTGCTAAAAATAATGTAAAGAATTATAGGTTTGAGACAAAGAATCAATAATTCTGAATCGAGTGAATCAGTTGAGTAATAAAATCTCGAAACAATCAGTTATATTGATATTACACTTCAATGAAACTGTTTACTCAAGACTTTTTAAATTATTTTTTGTCTCTTAACATTTTCATTCGATAATGTGCCATCTCTGATGGTTATGTGCAAATTCACCATTTGTCACAAGCAAATGTACCAATTTAATCAACGTAACCGTCTCTGTTCTCTGATGCAACCTTCTTTTCTCATTCTGTTTCAACAATGCTGCTTCATCATTTGACTACTAGATGTCGTTAGTAGTATCAGCTTGACAAATCTATGCAGATTACGTTCATATATTTTTAATTTATGTTTTCTTTGTGTGTTTGTGGATCATGTTTGTTTCAAGTTTGTAACAAAATAGAAGAGATACTACTGAATCATCTGGACTAATATCGTATTTATTCACATATTGTACCTATAATTATTTAAGCAATGTAGGTACTAATTATGATAAGGCCAATGGTGTTGAATAAAATTATTGTTAATAATAACAGGCATTTTCCATTTCAACCAACTATAATATTAATCCTTCGGTGGAATATTAATTACACATTATGAAAAAAAATTCCATTTTACTCGGGGGGGGGGGTAGATAATTATGGAATTCCTTTTAAGGCTGTGAATTGTATGTATTTTCTGTAGTGTGTTGAGAAAAAAAGAGATGGGTAGAAAGGACAGAGAGCAGAACGTCTAATTAGGTGCGGTTTCGGTGGATCTTGATCCTTTTGTTGTTGCATTTTGATTAATTGATGTACAGTGGGTGTTGCGTTCTGTTCTCATCTACGTTGCCATCAAAACAATCCACATTAAATACCTATAAGAATACATCTCTTGCTCTGAAATGTTCAAGAAGTTGTAATAAATAGTAGGTAAAACCTACGATACTTGCTAAGTACATTTTTACTTTCCTACGCTACTATAGTAGCTGTATAAGGAAAGTATTGTAATCGTGTGAAATTTTCGGTATCGAGATTTTTGCAAATGTTGACGTTTTAGAGTTTTCTAATTCTAATAAACATATTTTCAGTTATTGGTCTGTCTGCCTGTCTGTCTGTGTCAGCATTATCTCGGGAATGGATCGGTGTATTTTGTTGCTTTCTTTTTGATTTTGTTTGGTACCAATATCACTCGCCGGTGGCACTGAATGAGAATCCTGTATACACTGGGTGTTGAGCTATAGCCAAAAAACGTAATTTGCTCAAGACTATAGCGCGAAAACAGCTTTAAGGATTTTGATTAAACTTGCCTAAAGTATTCTTCTGAGAGCCCTTTACCACCCACATATAGCGCCATCTCTGAGAAAAAGCACAAAAAAAAGTTATGCTTGAATAAAATTCCGTATTTTCCACATGTTTCTTCAGATTCTGGCTAAACGTTTCATCTTGCGAAAAAATATTACATGACCATTGTTGTTTGTCTTGACATGCTGAAAAAAAATGAGTGGTAGCACGATTTGACCAGAGGATTTTTACTTTCCTACCGCTATTATCGTCGCTATGTAAGGAAAGTATTGTAATAGTGTAAAATTTTTCATTCACTGGAATTTGCCTGCGAGCGGTAGGAAAGTCGTGTGAGTGGACACACCAGATTTTTACCCAAGGTGTGAAAGGGGATCTTTTCCGAGCTGAAAGTCGAGCTATTCTCAGAAATTACTGAATAGATTTTTATAGGGTTTTCACCTCACGAGAGGGAGATTATCAGTATCACTTTGATAAAAAATCGTGGAAGTATAAATTGTAAGTAAGTAGTATTATTATTAATCGAAGAGCGCCATCTAGTAGGACAAACGATAGTTGCTATTCGGAATTATGCCCAGCCCCTTATTATGTAATTATATTCATTATGGGCTACCTAATTATTTTATAATATAAGCAGAGAAGATTCATGTTAACCATCCTTATTATTTAAGGAGGCACTTATCAACTTTTGAAATTTAATTGATACTCACATTTGAAAACAATAGCACGAAAACTTAAAGTCATAACATGACCTTTTTCTCGATAACGGATCACTTTAGAGCAATACAGCAAGAGTACCTCTTTTGTTTAGAAAACATTGGCGGTTCTAAAAAATCTCGAAAACGGCGCCTTTGCGAACCCATGATTATAGAAACAAAACTCAAGCTTTTGGACAAACAATCTTCTCCTAAATTCCTGCCCACCGTTTATGAATCACCCTGTATAGAGTTAAGAGACGCGGCGACTGGAGGTCCTATGGAGGGAGAGTAACGCGTGACGATTTCTCCTGTTCTCCTAGTTAACTTCTAACGCAGGCTGTGAAATTTTGTTCCAACAATAATTTTTTTTACTATAAACTTGTTGAGGCAAAGGCACTACTTGTTACATTGCCATTCTCCAGATAGCCTCTTTATTTCTGGATAACTGCATTACTTTTTTTTTTATTCTTATTTCATCTTCCGGCCAGCAATCATAAAACAATTTAATAACACTACTTTGGGGCGGTTATTTCGTACATAACCTACAAAACTCATTCTGAAAATGCGAAACTACCGGGGGGCCATCTTCCAGCGTAATGTAAGTACCTACTACCTATCATTTATGGGTAGTAAAACTCTGTGTAAAACTGTGACTGGCAGATGGCCGATAGAAACTGTCTAGGAAGGAAGGAACGACGAGGAGGAGGACTAGTACTGTGTATGTTCGGGTGTGAGTGAGTCTGTCAGGAGAAGAGAAACCGAGAAAGACCTCGTAAACTAAACAAGGTGATCACAGAGTCAGTTATATGCTGACGATGCCATAAAATCGAATCAGATGGATCTGTGTGGCTACCAGCGGGAAAATGATGACTGGAACATTTTATACTTTTCTGTTTATTTGTTTCGTAGAGCGTTTCCCGCACGTATGGACGGTGATGTTTTCTCTTCTATTAAAAATGAGAGAAAATGTCGTTGCTAGAGCTAGAGTGAGATGCAGGCAATGGATTGTTGATGTCATAAATGGTGGGTGTATTCGGATAAACAGTTAAATGAGCCAACAAGTCAACTGCAGTAATTCTAATCACACATAATAACAGATGAACTGCTTGGCTCTTATGTTCTAAAATTATTGGTTAATTACCTACTTAGAAATTTAACACAAAAAAAAAGATAACTACTCTATTATACATGCTGTACAGGGTGGCGAAATAAGGGTGCAAAGTGCTGTCAAAGTTGTCAAGAGCAAATGATGGAAATTATTTTCTGTTTTCAAAGATGATCGCTAGGGGGCGTAATTGCTATCTTGAATTTGAAAAAGTTATGTCTCTCAAAATTTTACCAAATCAAGAAAACAACAAATAAGTGTTCTTCCAAGTTTAGATTAATTCGAGTACTTTTTCTAGTACCTTCACTTTTTCCCTTGTCTCTAAAAATAAAGTGGTGAGGCAATTTAAATCTTTTGACCGACTAACCCAAACGGAACGACTGTATGTCTGCATATATATGAGAAATGGTCCCATATTCATAAAAACTCAAATCCGAAATCTCCTTCTCTCCGAAAACTGCCCCCGAAGGGGGTGGAGGGGGCAATTTTTCTCAAAAATCCGAGACGGCAGAATTAAAGAAAATATCCGGACACGTTTAAAATGGAAATTTTTTCAAAAGATCTACGGTTTTCGAATTCATCGATTAGTAAAATTTTAAATCTGTATATTCGCGCTTTGTGGAAGGGTTAAATTGAAAATCTGAGAATGACTAAGTAGGTCAAAAAAAGCTTAAGCTTTTGTTTCAAAAGTTTATATATTATATCTATATATGGGATATAACGAAATTAACACGTGACCACGATAGAGGGACCTAGCTGTTTTGAAAGTATCAAGTTCAAATTTGCTATACAAAAATCAATCTCTTAAATATCTCGGCCGAGTTCGTTATTGGGCATTATCGGGTAAGTACTTTCAAAATGGCGACCGTTCAAACATTTAAAAAATTACCAAAAAAGAGCCGTAGTGTAAAAATCATTCAATATGATTTTGGGCTATACCTAGATATAATCAGTATCTAATTTTTTCGAAGCAATTTATCACAAAATGCACAGAAAAAAATATAAATTAATCAAGAAAAAAAAACAATAAATAAAAAAATCTATGGATGTTCAAATTTCAATTCAGTAAATTTTGACAAATTTACCTTTCCGCTGGCTACAGGCCGTCGGGTTTTTTTACTTTTAAGTTTGGATTTTAATCAAAGCCAGCTTTTTTCCTAATCTTAACCATATCAATTCTGCCATTGTCAATGTCAGTGTAACAACTGTACCTATATTGCATATTTTGTGCATATACTCTCTAATTTGTAATGCAATTAAGATGTTTCAGATTCAATTCTAAGCTGAATTTAAAATGGAGAATAAGATAAACATTGGTTAGATAGTACAGAATTAAGTGCTTCCACATTCCACACCAAATTGGTATCATATTCTTTTCGAGTAGCTTGTGACACACAAATCAATGGATAGATAGACAGACAGACAGACAGACACGGACACAACTTTTCCAATCCATTAGGAGACGTACTTCCCGTCGGGACGCCCGCCGAAGACACTTGGGTATATTACGGAACACATACCTGTCGTACTTTTTTTCTTTCTTCTATGTGTATTTTATTCTTCAGAAATGAGTGAAAAGAACTGGTAGACGAGAAATGAGATGAGATTCTCTATGTCGAAAGAGAGAGAGAAGGATCTAAAAGATGGGATTGATTTCTACCCTATATAAACAATTTTGTGTAGATTGTGGTACGAAAACATAGTCATCAAATGTCTTGAGTATGAAACCCTTCTATGAGACCTACTCGCACGTAGAACCAACCAGTCCGAACATCAACCCAGATCCATGAAGAGACATGCACTAAGATGATGATGATAATTTTTCTCTACGTGCGTTGTTGGGATTTTCCGGTATGGAACCCTTTTACCTCTAAATTCCAGTCGCACAGACTCTTACAAAACACAAATATATAGGTACCGAAAAATCCACGAAAATTCTGCCATACAGCTCAGATATACTTCTTTGGGAATTAGATATGGAAAGATATAAAATATAGCCTGTGTCACCAGCGCAGATATAGAAAATTCAATAAAAAACTAATTATTGAAATCGGATAAGTAGTTTTCGAGATTTTCGTGGTCATAGGAAAAGTCTTTACTCGTATAGGTATATATATATATTAGTATAGATTGGTTCTTCGGGAAATACTCGCTAAAGTCATTGGGGGACATATGTCTAAAATATTTTCATGTTAGTCGCATTTCCGGTTATACTTGAAGTAAATGCCAACTTTGTTATTTTTAATGGAATAGGTACCCTGTATATTATTCCATTTTTAGATTTCTTGTACAATTTTGAAAATATTTGATGTACAATGTTCTATACCAGTTTTGAGATATTCCCAATTTTATGTCAAAAATTAAGTTTGCAGTCCAAAATATCAATGTTTCCTATAAGGAAGCCTTGATTATTTAATTTTAAAATTTTTAGGATATTTCGATATTTTATTGTATTAAGCAGGTAAAATACTTAAGGGGAAGTTTGTATTAGGTTGTTTCTACCAAAAATTAGAAGTATTTTAAATAATTGCTAATTTTTCATTTCTCCATGTAAAAATGCTACACATGTTATGTTAGAATTGGGCCGTTTTCATTGGCAGATTTTGAGTAATTATCCTCCCGAGAAAACTTGATTATACCAATAAAGATTATTTGAAAATATTTAATATTTATCGAGAACGTGATAAAATTATTTCAAGAACAATTTCATCAGAACTTCGTCTGAATAGTTTGTTATTTCCCTACATTTCAATTCTCTTTGAGTCCCTTCCGTTGAGAAACGCACAAAGGTATTATTATTATAATGCACTAATTTTCTAATTTTCTATATTTTCATAATCTCATCTTCCATCATAATTGGAGAATTCAGTCACCTCTCCGGATATTTCATAATAAGTATAATGGGTGTTCCATTTGAAAAATGCACTTTCAACTCTTTTTGTATCTAGCAGTAAAATCACGAATTTTAAACGACCCTGTATGCCGCAGAACAAATTCCTGTATACAGAATCAATATACCTACATGAACTTGACAAACTATACACAAAATTGCAGCTTATTAGAAATCCAAATACCGCAGAAATAAACATTTAATTCGACATATCTAATTATATTAAACGAGCAATGCTTGTATATATGTATATATATATATATATGCAAATTTTATCTAGGAATCTGGTCTCCGATTTCGATGAAAATTCATATGTGTGAGTTTTAGAGTGTATTGAATCGATTGGTTGTATTCACATTCACAAAAAAAATCATTTTCAGCAATTAATATTCCCATTTTAGGAGTTTTACAGATTATATGTCAGATATCATTATGAACCCGATAATATCATAGGAACAAATAGTCCTATGGTTAAGCTTCAGGGTATAAATATATAGTTCCTCGGTTCGAATTCTGATCACCTTTAATTTTTTTTTAACAAGACCCATTTTTTTAAATAAAAGATGTTAATATGAGTTTCTAATAATTTAATCGGAAATTTTCAATGGAAAAAAACAGCAAAAAGTGGTTTTCGGAGTCGAGAAATCGATTGACGATACTATTTATATCTAAACGGTGTGACCCTCGAGGTCCACACTAGCTATTTCAAGAGTTTTTGTATATTTATCATTCATATTACACATTCATATTTATTCTGGAATCTATAACTTACGAATATGTGAACAATAAAAGCATTATTTACCGATCGATATACATTTTAATCAGAAATATGCCCAGATATTGTTTCCAATAAGAAATATGGAAAATAATTAATATCTCGAAAACCGTTGCAGATAGGTGAATGTGAGTATCGAGCAACAATAATCGGAATGAATGAAAAATTCAAAAATGCGGTAATATATACAGGGTGTCCTACTTGAAATAACAAAGATGCTGCTACTTTGTGGTATATCGGTGATTTTTTTTTAGATCTATATATCAAGAACAATTACTTGAGTAACCAAATTTTCAGAATAACCCTGCGTTCCGTTCTGCGTAAACGTCTAAGGTAGGTACCATCGACCGTGCCCCACCCGGTATAATATGGTGATTGACAGATTATCATCATAGATTACATACATACAGTATGGACCAGTCATATCGCCTGCACATTATTAATTTGTCACCAACTAAATATAGAAAAAGAAGGTTATTTTTAAATTTTAGATTTACAGTTTAGAATAGATTGGGGTTCATAGTTCATAGGGTTAATGTTGTTTTGGGTATAGACATGATGAACAAGTATAGGGTGAATTTAAAGCTTATTACTACAATGCTCATGAAAGTGTGCTTTTATTCTTTAAAATTGTTGCAATTGTTTGGTTCTCGAGACGATAAAATTTCACGATATTTTCAAAACACATTGTTTCGCTGAAGCATTTGAGGACGCATTTATATATCGTTTCGAAAATAATGTCACAAATAATGTAACAATCTTCTTCATTTTTAGGTAAATTTCTTATAGAAATGTACCTATTGAGATCGTTCACACTTTTGAATTTCGAAAAAATTTTAACGGCATGTTGTTATATGTCTATAAGGTAGTCCAAAAAACATTTGGTTCAAAAGTTTATATATATATATGGGATATTACGAAATTTGTTAACACGATAGAGGTCGCAGTTTTGAAGGTATCAAGTTCAAATTTGCTACAAAAATCAATCGCTCAAATATCTCGGTCGAGTTCATTATTGGGCTATATCGGGTAAGTAGTTTCAAAATGGCGACCGTTCAAACATTTAAAAAAATTATCAAAAAAGAGCCGTAGTGTAAATATCATGAAAAATAATTTTAGGTTATAGATATAATCAGTAGCTACAACTTTTGTTCAAAGCAACTTTTCATAAAATACACAGGTAAAAAAATAAAAATTAATAAAGAAAAATAACAAATATTGATAAAACATGAACACTCAATATAAATATGATGTAATTGTACATTTTCTGGAGATCTTAATATAGACCCTGATTAAAAAAATATATAGTATATTTATTGAAAAGAAATAGGCAAAAAAAATTCTGCCTTGAAGTGGAACTCGAACCCTGTCTGCTTTATATTCAACAGCCAAAACAAAAACCTTTAACCGCAAGGCTATGACACATACAACAATTTTATGTAATAACATGTATGTATACCAATGAAAATGTTGTTCAAATTTCACTTCAATTCATTTTGAAAAATTTACCTTTCCGCTGACTACAGGC
Source organism: Crioceris asparagi (assembly GCA_958507055.1). Taxonomy (NCBI): domain Eukaryota; kingdom Metazoa; phylum Arthropoda; class Insecta; order Coleoptera; family Chrysomelidae; genus Crioceris; species Crioceris asparagi. The sequence continues at coordinate 129,773,764 of OY293826.1, forward strand.
CATCGGGATTTTTTTCATATTTAGCTGGTCTAGTGTCTTATGTCTATGGTTGAAAGCCAGGAAGTCATGTTTTAATCTGTAATAAAAATTCAATCGCAAGTTTTAATGATTTAGCAACCCCCACAGATCGAGAAAAGCTTTGCCTTATTTTGCACTCATACCCCCCTCCGCCCTTGTGTGCCCGTTCTCAATAATTTTTTCTCACCCTTATCATCATATCATCAAGTACGGGACAAGAGGGGATGCAGGAGCAGACGACAGAAGAAGAGAAAAAAAAACCTTCCATTAAATAATATCCCGGATTTTTTCTCTTCGCGCGAGCTTGATTCCTGCGCCATCATCAGACAATAATCCAGCCATTTAAGGAATATAAATGGAATCTGGGTAGTCAAAAATTTGATTATGTTCTTAGACAATTAACGTCGCACTCTTTCTCTCTCTCTCTCTCTCTGTTTTCTCTCAACCTAATCCAGAATAAATTAGAAAAAAAAAAATCGGCCTTAGCGATATCGAATGAGATATTATGGTGGAAAATATAAAATTGGAGTAGATATCAACACTTAATCAATATGGATTTGAAAAATGGCTTTGGAATACTCATTGAACAAAATGTCCAATAGGTCATAGAGTGCTTAGTGCGCTGTTATTTCCTTTGGATGTCCATTTAGTGCGGCAATTTGAAATTATTTCTTTGCCGCGAATAATCGATTGGCGGCACAATTTAAAAATATTTTACATTATTATGATTTTTTAAATGGAACCCACTGTATATTATAAGTTTTTTGAAAAGGACATAAATGAAGCTGCCGTTTGATACCAAGTTTGTGAGCCTAAGCTTGGTACTTTTGAAGATATTCACTTGTTTTTCGCGAAATCTTGACTTATTCTACCATCTGTATCTCCAGAATCAATCAAACAGAAATAAATGAATTGTTATTTTTTTTTTCTACCAATATCAAAGTTTTATTTTGTAGTACAAGCAATCTTCTAGTATTTCTTATTATACAGGAAGATAAGGTATTGCTAAGCTAATAATTTCTCTCTCTCTCTCTAAAGGAACACCCTGTATATTTTTCATTATTTCGATGGACAATTTCATATTGCTTCTATCTATATTAGTGTTCCCTATACCTATCTCTAACAGTTTTCCAATTATTTGAGGTTTTCCATCAAACAACGAGAGTTTTACATTTTTTTGAAAAGATTAAATTAAAAGTAAGCTATTATTTTGACATCTCAAGACAGATTAAAGAAGTTAGTTTTACATGTGTCACTTTCAGTTTTGATTGTTACTGATTGTTCTCTTCTACAGTGTTGAATCGAGATTTTCAAGTGCTTAATATTATTATTAAGTAGTTTCAAAATGGCGACCGTTCAAACATTTAAAAAAATTATCAAAAAAGAGCCGTACTGTAAATATCATCAAAAATAATTTTAGGTTATAAATATAATCAGTACCTACAACTTTTGTTCAAAGCAATTTTTCATAAAATACACAGGTAAAAAAATAAAAATTAATAAAGAAAAATAACAAATATTGATAAAATATGAACACTCAATATGAATTTGATGTAATTGTACATTTTCCGGAGATCTTAATATAGACCCTGATTAAAAAAATATATAGTATATTTATTGAAAAGAAATAGGCGAAAAACTCGAACCCTGTCTGCTCTATATATTCAACAGCCAAAACAGAGACTTCTAACCGCAAGGCTATGACAATTTTGTGTAATAACATGTAGGTATACCAATGAAAAGGTTGTTCAAATTTCACTTCAATGAATTTTGAAAAATTTACCTTTCCGCTGACTACAGGCCATCGGGATTTTTTTTTTGGAGTCGACTATATGTATAAATTATAATATTCAAATGATTTGATATTTGATTAGATCGCATAAGTAAGTTTCCATGGCATCTTGTGACTGATAAAAATATAATATCTTCCCAATATTGAAATATCTAATGAAATAGACCAATATTTTATTTTTTCTTGGAATCAGTATTTAGAAAAATGGCAATATTATACTCAAAAACGTTGCGGAATTCTAGTTTTTTGGGGAAATAAACTCGAATAATGAGAAAACTGTTAGAGATAGGTGTAGGGAACCCTAATATAAATAGGACCGATGATAAAATGGCGATTTTTGGCTTTGTGGACTTTCAGTTAGTTTGGGCGAAGTGGACATTTTGAGCGAAGTATCCAACAACGACTTTTAATTGCATTGGGTGCAGTGACTGGAAACTGTTTTCAGTACTAAATTTTTGGGCGAAGTCGTCGATATATCATTTTGGACGAACTGTCCAGGTCCCCCCAAAAAAGGTATTGATAGACAGGTTGCTTTTAGCTTGACAATTATCTAACATCTTTTGTATCTGGAAAATGGAGATATCAATATCACTGTATCTCAACATTTGAATGCATACAAACTTTGTTCACTTAATAAATTGATAAAAAGGCTAATTGTATTTTCTCACAAATCGTCGATCGATTACACTTTCGAAGAAGACCCGTAGGTACCTTACTTATATATTAACAACTTTGAATCTAATCTCGTTTTTCATCAAATATTAATTCAATATATCTAAGGTAGATCATATACCTACTGAATTAACTTGTAACAATTATTATATAATCGAGTTTTTAGATTGGTAAGATGATGATAATATGTTCGGAATAGTTTCCTTTTTTTGTTGTTCTATCCACCATATATTAAAAACATTTCTTGTAATATCTACCGACTCGATATCTTTGTGAAGAAGAATGCCGAAAGGGACACGATCGACTTCCAACAAATTTATTTTATACACAAATTTATCATGATCATCGGTGCGTTAAATGCGTATAATATAAATTTAATCGGTCTTTTTAGTTTTTCTCCATAGTGTGCACTGATGTAGAAATAACAATACAGGTTTTTTTTTTGTTAAATGTTGGTTGTCCTGTATTTTACCTTCTGTTCTTGGGACTTTATATATATACCTATGTGTTTGTACAGTGCGTGCCAGAATTAATGTCTATTCGAAGGGTTAGCAAGTTCATAAAGTCAAACTATAACAACCTGTCTGTCATCATCTTTTTATAGAATATATTTTTTTAGAAAATTCATAAAATGAGTGCTTAGAGAGAACTATGATTAAAAAAGCAGGAATGTTTCTTTGTTAGGATAGGTCAGAAAATAATTTTATTACATGAAATATTAACATTCAACATAACTCATATAGGAGGTTCATTAATAATTGGACGTATTGTAAATGGTAAATCTTTGACTCAGAAAACGAATATTTAACACAAATAACCTGGAAATATACCTAAATTTAACAGTTATTACGACTGAACATGAATGAAAATATCTTAATTCCTTTAAAATCCATTGGTTTGTTTTTCAGAAAAAAAACTTATAGACACGACGATTTTAATTTAATAATGTGGTTTTCTGATGATAAATTCATGTATTTATACAGGGTAGCACGACTAGCAACATTTTTTCAAATGACAAAACAATAATTTCTTACATATTTGCAAATTTAAAGGTTGTAGTTTATTTTTAGACTACCCTGTATCTATATATAACTTTACCAACAGAAAAACCGCGTTAAGAAATAAAAATCGACCTGTTCGAGCATTTTTTGACCAACTTCGCGAAAACGATGGATGTACACAATTCGCCCCCTCCCCCCAAAAGGGAAGAACATTTTTTTTCGAATACTTCAACGGTTTCTGAGTTTTCGTAAAAATGTTAAATCATTGTACAGAATATCTATTGAAAGTGTCTTAAATTTACATTATTTTCTCTGTTGACACCAAGAAATGTGAATTAAATAACTTTGTACAAAAAATAGAAGATAATTTTATGGTGGATTAAAAAATACGAAATACTTATTCCATTGGTACCTACTGGTACTTTTAAAGTTGGTACCAAGAGTCTTCTGTCTACCTATAATTATATAGGTTCAATTGAACCACATCAAAAATCCCAGTACCAAGGGAATTGATATTATTTGGTACTAGCTTTTGCCCACTAGTTCATGCGCATAGGAAAACTGCATTTAATTGCACGCCGTACAAACATACAGACAGGCAGACAGACGTGGTAAAATGGAACCTATATTCTAAGTTAGACCTCTAGCTATACATCGGTGAAAATTGCATTCAATTCCATGCAGTAGTTTTTGCGTGAAACGCGTACAAACATACAGACAGACAAACGTTCTAAGAAATGTTGTTTTGGCTTTTATTTTGTATTCTATTATATAAAACTATGTATAGATGTATAGATTATCTAGTGCACCAACTAAAACAGTCGGTCCTAGTTTTTTGTAAAAAGTTGGACATAACATCTGGAACTCACTGTATATACGATGCTTCTTATATTCTCCACGTTGAGAATACTAACTTGATTATACCTAACAGTTTTTCACTAGATTCTTGAAAGATATACAGTTTAACTGTTACATAAAATGATGTAAATGTTTAAATTATGTGATCTGCTTTTTATGTTGTGAATGAGATTGAGTTGGAATACGTAATAAAATATTTGAGAGGAGAAGTAGTACAAAAAAAATATGTTTTATCTTGATTTGAAAATAATATATCTCCTCTTGGATATTATATCACTTTATTATCATATTATAGAGGCTGCAGAAATTTTATACAGGGTTGGCTAAATGACTGGGAACATCTGATTTCTGGATAAACTATACAGTTCGAACAGCATCGAGAAATGTATCTTTATTTATTATTAGCTCTGGCATATTATATAGGCTTCTCAACATTTGGGGATGTCTGCACGTACAAGCTTCGTGAGCCAACCCATGGCAGCTGGAGCATTATATCCAGTCTTCGGCATGGTCCACTAAGTACAAGAACAGTGATTCACTTCCCACTCGTCGTCCCATCGTTAGCCTTGCGCATCACTGCTGGCATACCGCGTCCCGCGGCCAGGTATTGATGCGCACCTTCGCGCCTTTTCCAACCGTTCTAGAATTGAACGCTCTTTCGACTTGTCGAAATAGTAGGAGTGTCCGAAACTAGGTGCCGTCCGGACTTTCCGAGATTTCCCCCTATGTTATATTCAAAACTACCTATAACTTTACAGTAGATTCAAAATTTCCTTCTGACCTACTGAGAAAGTTAAATATTCAAATTTCAGGGTGTCATATAACTCATCCTTCGAAAAAGCTCTTCAAATGCTATGAAAAAATAAATTTAAAAAATGAGCTTTCAATAATAAATCTTGTGAAACATATGGTTTCTTGATAATTTCCAATGGTTGTGTTGTAAGGGCTCTAAGAAGGTCGAAAATTTAGCAGAGCAGTTAAAAAAAATCTGACTCATATATTGCCAGAATATTGATTTTCATGAAAATCCTTTTTGAAAAAGCATGTTCTCTTATGCAAAACCCAAAAATTATCTGTTTTAAACTAATTTTTAATTATTTCCTATGAATGAAAATGGAAAAAAATCATATAGAAGGTTACATTTTTATAAATATATTTATTTATTCTTTTTTGTACCCTATCGTAAAATTTGCTGAGAAATGTTTGAATAAAAAAAAATATTAGAACTCAATTTGTAAGCTATGCTACGAGAAACTGCGAGATTCGGCATCATCGCCTCTTAATCTTGACGTCGTACAAAGGTGGTTAGGTACATGTCAGGTGTCAAGTGTCATCTGTCTTCACTTTCGAATCTTAATTCTGAATTATTGTTGACATAGAATGCTTGTCTCTGATTTTTAATAAAGTGCTCTTTAGGGATAAATATAAAGTTTAATCTTCATTTGTCTGTGGTTTCATCTAATTATGTGGCTATAGTAATCTTTTCATGAGAAGAAAACAAAATGCTACAAAGCTGTGCAATATGCAGCTGACATATTTCAAATCCACTATTTACCCGAGAATATGTGGCAAAGTCAATCAAGAACGTGATTTTGTGATTATGTTGAAAACAACAGTGGTATGTTCATGTGATAAACAATAAAAAGACTGCGTGCGTTGCTTTAGTTCAGCAAAATCAGTATTTTTATCAACGAATATGAAAAACACAAGCACTACCAATTTTAGTGGTTTCTCCTTCAATATTTTGAATGAGCAAAGCTTCATTGCACTCATCGCAAATCATTTCTTTTCACATAAACTCAAGTCAATTATTCGAAACCCTTTCATTATATATGTATATATTATATACATAGGATTATTGATATTTCTGAGATTCTATATTGCTCAAGCATCTGTTTTATCATATCCGATCGTTTAATATATATACCACGTACATTTTTCTTTACAAATCTTCCTTCTCACCAATGCGAAGATATTTTAATCACAGTTTTCAAATATGAAGTTCAAAAGTTCATAGGAAAATGACACACAGGTTGATAAACATAAATAAACATTATGCACTGTTGCCTTTTTCTTAGCCTCAGTTACGAATATAATTATAATGAATTATTTCAATTACAAACGCAGAAAACGCAATAACATGATTAATTTATACTTATGATGGTATTTCTGGTTATTTTATTAATTTTACACTCATTTAGAGATTAATATTTTCTATTTCCAAAGTTGACTAATCTGATGATTTCTTATGCTTAGTTTTCTTGTAGAATCTTAGACTTATTCAGTAAATAAACATTTGGTATTTTAACTATTGAGATTATTATCACATAGTGTAAGGATCATCAATATTTTAATGTTCTTAAAATGGGACGCCTTGTACATTTCCGTTTCGTCAAAAAAGAAAAACATACCTACATAACCAACAAAACAACAGACCTTGCGATATCTTCTCTCTGTGCAAACAGGAAGAGAGCGGCTGAACTGGCTTCCGGGCGATGCAATGGGAGAGCACAAGCGCGCCCCCTTTCGGGATGGGGATGGGCGACTTTGCCTCCCGGGGCTTTAATTAAAGGGAAACGAGTGCCCCTTTAATGCGCGCCGCGGCGTAGTAGTATCTAGTGCGATTAAGGGCCTGTCAAAAACAGAGAAATTCATTTTTTCGCATTCGTAAACTCTCCTCTAATTCCTTTTTTTTTATCAGTTAAACAGCAGCATGGCCTGGCACACAGAGAGTCGAGCGAGAAAGAGAGAGAGAGTTGTCGAAATGCAACACACACACAGGCAGACAGACAGACGTAGAGGCGTTCCATGATGGAGATGGATTTCACCGTATTTCCACAGATAGTTGGAGTTGTTTCCAGTGTGCCCAGAATTGTTTATGTGTCAATAAGAATCTCTAAAACTTTAAGTGATAGCAAAAACAGTTTTAAATAATTTTATTATTAATTCAATGGTATTCGAAGCATACTTTCAGTGCTCGTCATTTTATGTCTTGCCTATTGCCTGTCATGTCAGTGATGTCATTGTGTTGACGTATTCGAACTAATCAAAGATTTTATTTTATAACCCACAGCTGTTACATTCTGTGAGGCATTCAAAGTCGAACCGGATACCTGATTTTAAAATGCAGATACCAAGTCGAAATTGCAGGTTAGGTATTCGAGCTGTATCTAACCATAGAACGAATTCAGAGATGTTGTCTGTTGTACAAAATGAGATAATTTCTTACAAAAATTGGACCGACTTTATTAGTTGGTGCCCTGAAAAATACGAAATAGTGTTACTTCTATTGGTGGTGCTGGTACTTTTGAAGTTGTGCAGTTGCAGTTAGATTGAAAACTTGTGGCACCAACTTCGGGAGGGGCAGCTAAACTTTTTGGACTATAAGTGTCTATAACTTAAGTTTGACTTAACTGATTTCTGATATCAAGATCTGGTTCAAGAACGGAAGGTTTGGTGGAATATAATATAAAATCATCCATGCCGTTTTTTTTCTTGCCGCCCTCGCTAGGGGGCGGGTTTTATAAAGTTAAGTGTTTTGCTCCAAAATCGTAAAGGGAACCAAATGAATATTTTATTAGAAAGTAGATCAAATTTACAACAAAGTCAGACCAAACTGCATGTCGATATCTTCATTCGTTTAAAAGTTATAAGAAATCTATTAACGAATTTATTGGCTTTTCAATATTGATTTTTTTTTTGAAAAAAACGCATTTTCTATACGAGAGACCGTCAGCCATGCCATAATGAGACAGAGAGTGAGAAAAGGATAGAGTATGTGTGTGTTCACATCACCCTGTATATATTTATATACATATTCATGTAATTGTAATTGTATCATGCATGTGTCATTCGAGAGCATTTGAACTACACATTTCTAGGGTTACATAGTAGTCGTAGGGGCATTTTCTTCTGCGGGTGTGTACAAGTTTGTATATACAGGGTGATCAACTTATGCTTCAAAGTTTAATCAAATCAAATCAAATATACTTTATTATCGGAAGATTTACATCTCATTGATAAAGTCAAAATGAATAGATGAATAATGTACATATATAAATATAAAAAAAACATGTAGAACAGATAATGTAACGTGGTCAAAATAAATAGTATGCACGAGAAGAGATCAACTATAATTTATGTATAAATGTATATAATAATTATTAGAAGCCTAAAATAACATTGTCAGAATTACTAAATTGTATAAATGAAAACAGAGAAACAATGACAAAAGAGAACAATTAAGTGCAAATAAAATTTCTAAAAGGAACAAATACAAATTCACACAAATGTCTTTGTCAAGAAACTCCCGAACACTATGAAACACCGCATCAATAAGTACTTATAATACTTTTCACTAATCTCCTGAAATGAGTTGGCAAAACAATCTGTTTGAAGGTTGAAGGGAGATGATTGTATAGCTTGACTGCATTATAAATCAGGGAGTATTTCGTTAAATTTCAAGACGGAATAGGTAGCCTCAAATTGTCATTTTTGGCGAGTAATACAGACGATTGCATCGTATGATGCTTTACAGATCAGATCACAAAATACTGACGCAAAAACCTCTTTGAGATTAACTCTACTATAAAGCTCTTTTAAAAACGAGAATACAGCGTGTCTTTCGTACTTTTTTGATGTTGGAACACAAATTGTTCAGGACACAGAACATTTCGATCTGCTAGAAACTTTAGTTTGGACCAATTTCTCTATATTTTTTCCCAAAGTTGAAATAAGAGAGACTAGTTTATCTTTATTATAGCTGAATTTTATTCTTCCGTAAGAATTGTATTGCGTCAATATCCACTTCTAATTTGACACATAAATCTTGAAGAACGGTTCAGTACTCACTGGGAACTCCTAGACCTAGTTTTTTAAAAAGTTATTTGGTATACACTCGTTACAGTACTCTGTAAATAAAACCACAGATTTCTTGACCAAACTACAATATTAAAAGGCTGATATCGGCAAACTAAACAATAAACAGTTAAAACTAATTCTTTAATCATGACTTTTTATTTGTGTCCAACTACAGGTGCCTACAAGAAAGGTAAATGAAAATAGAATTACGATCGCTTTGTCAAATATCAGCATTGATGGCGATATAATACAGGTCATGTGAAAATTAGAATGCATTATCTATTTTATTGCTGTAAATATGTGATTATCAAAAATATTGTAGCTTGACTCGGTTCGTCAAAGGGGAAGTAAGCAATCGGTGACTTGAAAACAGATTATTCAACAAATTGAATAAATACAAACGATTCTGGGTCCATTATTATTTAATGCCTATATTAATGGTTTATTTCAATTTAATATACCGAGGGTTATTGTATCATTTGCGGATGACACAGCAATATTCCTTAAAATTTATAAGAAAATGGTTTAACTATCACATAGTAACTTCGAATATGTCAAAATCGAGTGTTCTGAATGTGTCTCTATACGCGAATAAGCTCCCTGTTACAGACGGACTGACAATACATAAAGATGCTTGTTAGAAAAAAAAAAAAAATTATAAATGTGATAAAATAAAAAGAGTAAAAGAATCTTGGTGTTGGAATTGTTAAAAAAGTAAGATACCTTCTTATTGGTTTCTATAAAATGAGATATATTCTTGACAAAAATGATTTATTAAAATTGTACCATGCTTTGTTCTGTAGCATCCTATTTTATGGGATTATTTGTTGGGGTTCAGCTTATTCAAATGTATTAGGGCCGGTAGCCAGAATACAAAAGCGTGCTATCAAAATTTTAACGTTTAATAAGCAAAAAAACCTTTTTAGTGTGAAACGATTGTTGAATATCAATTAAAAATATATTTTGGAAGCACTAATAAAAGGTTATTGAAGCATCTGTATGTTCTAGACATAAATCGCTTACAGTAAATAAAATTATATTAAATATTGGCCAAACAACAAGTTTACATCGGTCCAAACTTATCTATATCAATTAATTAGCAATAAAAAAGAACTTAAATACTTTTTTGTCTGTACAAGAAATGCGCCATTAATATTATTAAATTAAGGTTTTAATTATCTTTTGGACGCAGGTTACTAAAAATATTTACTAGTTATACAAGATACTAAGTCTTCTATCACCATTTTTGTTAGTTATTAAAATTTATCAGAAACGTGTCAATCAAATGTGGCTAATCAGAAAAAAATGTCATCAGTGACAAAAAAATGTCATCAGTGACTTTATGATAGATTCTATTCGACTACCATCACTATTTATTCTCAAGAATAATTTATGTATCGATCAAACTGAAACGAACTCAATCATGTACCAACCTACCTAATGAAAATCTGCAGAGTATTAAAAATATTCCGATGAAACTCATGGAAACACGCGTAGTAGATATTTTGATTTCGACCCTGTATTTATGGAATTTAACAGTTGAAAAGGATGACAGCTCTGAGAGAGAGAGAGAGAGAGGGGAAAATTGAGGGGACGGGTTTTGCTTGCTTGGTTCTCGCTTGCGCTTTCCCGCTTTTTTTTCAGCCTGTCAAATATAACGAGAAATTAGAGATGACATGGCTCACTCAGACACACCAACTAAAATTGGAACTGTGCAGAATAGCTAATATCTACACCTAGATAGATATACTCTCTATCATTACTTATTTTGTAACGTAGACTAGACGTGTGATTTTTGAGATTTTGGGGCATTTGGAATTGGCAAAATTTGTGTATTAGATGATTATGGTATATATATTGTATAGTAAGCAATATTTTTAGTATATGTTGAAGACGCGATATCTTGAGCTTATTACGAAATACACACCATTAGCCTTGCCGAGCTCAATGACGTCATATATATTGTACCACATAAAATTGCCGTAATTTAGTAGTAAATTTGTCGTGGAAAAAGAAAATTTGCCGCTCTCGTATTTCTTGGAAAATTCATGATAGTACTAAGTTAGCCCCGCCACCGCCGTATCTTCCTCAAATAACAACTGATTCTTTTGGGAGTACTACAAAAAATTGCCGTAATTTAGTCGTAAATTTGTCGTAGAAAAAGAAAATGTGCCGCTCTTGTATTTCTTGGAAAATTCATGGTAGAACTAAGTTAACACCGTCACCGGCGTATTTTCCGCAAATAACAACCGATTCTTTTGGGCGTACCACAAAAAATTGCCGTAATTTAGTCGTAAATTTGTCATGAAAAAAGAAAATTTGCCGCTCTTGTATTTCATGGAAAATTCATGATAGTATTAAGCTAGCACCGCCACCGCCGTATCTTCCTAAAATAACAACTGATTATTTTGTCAGTACTACAAAAAATTGCCGTAATTTTTAAAATAACAACCGATTCTTTTGGGCGTACCACAAAAAATTTCCGTAATTTAGTCGTAAATTTGTCATGAAAAAAGAAAATTTGCCGCTCTTGTATTTCATGGAAAATTCATGATAGTATTAAGCTAGCACCGCCACCGCCGTATCTTCCTAAAATAACAACTGATTATTTTGTGAGTACTACAAAAAATTGCCGTAATTTTTAAAATAACAACCGATTCTTTTGGGCGTACCACAAAAAATTGCCATAATTTAGTCGTAAATTTGTCGTAGAAAAAGAAAATTTGCCGCTCTTGTATTTCTTGCAAAAATCATGGTAGAACTAAGTTAACACCGTCACCGCCGTATTTTCCGCAAATAACAACCGATTCTTTTGGGCGTATCACAAAAAAATGCCGTAATTTAGTCGTAAATTTGTCGTAGAAAAAGAAAATTTGCCGCTCTTGTATTTCTTGGAAAATTCATGGTAGAACTAAGTTAACACCGTCACCGCCGTATTTTCCGCAAATAACAACCGATTCTTTTGGGCGTACCACAAAAAAATGCCGTAATTTAGTCGTAAATTTGTCGTAGAAAAAGAAAATTTGCCGCTCTTGTATTTCTTGGAAAATTCATGGTAGAACTAAGTTAACACCGTCACCGCCGTATTTTCCGCAAATAACAACCGATTCTTTTGGGCGTACCACAAAAAATTGCCGTAATTTAGTAGTAAATTTGTCGTGGAAAAAGAAAATTTGCCGCTCTCGTATTTCTTGGAAAATTCATGATAGTACTAAGTTAGCCCCGCCACCGCCGTATCTTCCTCAAATAACAACTGATTCTTTTGGGAGTACTACAAAAAATTGCTGTGATTTAGTCGTAAATTTGTCGTAGAAAAAGAAAATTTGCCGCTCTTGTATTTCTTGGAAAATTCATGGTAGAACTAAGTTAACACCGTCACCGGCGTATTTTCCGCAAATAACAACCGATTCTTTTGGGCGTACCACAAAAAATTGCCGTAATTTAGTAGTAAATTTGTCGTGGAAAAAGAAAATTTGCCGCTCTCGTATTTCTTGGAAAATTCATGATAGTACTAAGTTAGCCCCGCCACCGCCGTATCTTCCTCAAATAACAACTGATTCTTTTGGGAGTACTACAAAAAATTGCTGTGATTTAGTCGTAAATTTGTCGTAGAAAAAGAAAATTTGCCGCTCTTGTATTTCTTGGAAAATTCATGGTAGAACTAAGTTAACACCGTCACCGGCGTATTTTCCGCAAATAACAACCGATTCTTTTGGGCGTACCACAAAAAATTGCCGTAATTTAGTCGTAAATTTGTCATGAAAAAAGAAAATTTGCCGCTCTTGTATTTCATGGAAAATTCATGATAGTATTAAGCTAGCACCGCCACCGCCGTATCTTCCTAAAATAACAACTGATTATTTTGTGAGTACTACAAAAAATTGCCGTAATTTTTAAAATAACAACCGATTCTTTTGGGCGTACCACAAAAAATTGCCATAATTTAGTCGTAAATTTGTCGTAGAAAAAGAAAATTTGCCGCTCTTGTATTTCTTGCAAAAATCATGGTAGAACTAAGTTAACACCGTCACCGCCGTATTTTCCGCAAATAACAACCGATTCTTTTGGGCGTACCACAAAAAAATGCCGTAATTTAGTCGTAAATTTGTCGTAGAAAAAGAAAATTTGCCGCTCTTGTATTTCTTGGAAAATTCATGGTAGAACTAAGTTAACACCGTCACCGCCGTATTTTCCGCAAATAACAACCGATTCTTTTGGGCGTACCACAAAAAAATGCCGTAATTTAGTCGTAAATTTGTCGTAGAAAAAGAAAATTTGCCGCTCTTGTATTTCTTGGAAAATTCATGGTAGAACTAAGTTAACACCGTCACCGCCGTATTTTCCGCAAATAACAACCGATTCTTTTGGGCGTACCACAAAAAAATGCCGTAATTTAGTCGTAAATTTGTCGTAGAAAAAGAAAATTTGCCGCTCTTGTATTTCTTGCAAAAATCATGGTAGAACTAAGTTAACACCGTCACCGCCGTATTTTCCGCAAATAACAACCGATTCTTTTGGGCGTACCACAAAAAAATGCCGTAATTTAGTCGTAAATTTGTCGTAGAAAAAGAAAATTTGCCGCTCTTGTATTTCTTGGAAAATTCATGGTAGAACTAAGTTAACACCGTCACCGCCGTATTTTCCGCAAATAACAACAGATTATTTTGGGCGTACCACAAAAAATTGCCGTAATTTAGTTGTAAATTTGTTCGATGTCAATGTTAAACTCCGTTTCAAACGTGCAGGTAATTTATACTAACCTCGTATTTAGATGGAGGGTGTACTTACTGTAGTTGAATTTTCTACAAGGATTAAGTAAAAACAACGTAACAAATTCCAAACGACCATCACTGAGAAACGTGGGGGTAGGAAGTCTAGATGCATCTGGTTGGTAACAATGAAAGGGTCACAAACGTACCTACTTGCGAATAAACGGCTTTTCAGCCGTCATGGTGGCCATCCATCTCCGGTTTTCGGCCATTAGTTGGGCACATCGCTTTTAGCTGGCCGACGTGTAATGGACCGTATATACGTTGACTGATGTGCAATTGGTCCCGGACCGATGAGGCAGGGGAAGAGACGCGACGCTACCGTAGCCAAAAAAAAAAATACTACGTAGGAGCCAACATAGCTAGATTATTATTGTCCTCTGGATCTAGGAGAAAAAAAAACTCCCAAGTCTCAATCAGAAAAGGTCAAAAGCCAGCCAAGTCAGCATGTTCATACCACCATCCATCTTGTTGTGGCCATTAAGGAGATTATCCGAAAATTGAAGTTTATTAATTTGTAATAACTTAAATTTTGTTTTAGTAATTCCTTTTTTTTTGGGTATGTAAGATTTGAAATTATCATTGAGTTGTAGCGCATAGTTCAATCTATAGCACGCCACCCTTGGACATTAAACTATATAGGATTACACAGCAGAATAAAAATGAAAATTGATTCGTCTTTAGGCATTGACTTTTAACTGCATACTCCCATCGTTTAAACCAAGGCTTTGTACCAAGTTCCAACCATTTTTTACCGATGAACCAAACGCAGCAGGTATAGGTGCAATTTGCTTCTTTGCATGTTTTTTTTATTGACGACAAAATTAAATGTGACCATATCCAAGAGCGTCATATTTTTTTTTTAAATCATGTGGTGGGGGTATTTTTTGCTAAAATTGAAAATATGCGGCAGTCAGATTAAAGAATAGCTTATATGTAGCAATATTTAAATTGGAAATTTTTCAAAAAAATGTACGGTACACCGAGTTACTGCAGTGGGAAAAGCAGAAATATGTGTATTTCCGGGTATTTTATGTCTTGAAATCTCTGAATAAGTATAGACATCTTCTTTGGTGAACGCGACTAATGTTACACTCAAAAGTGTGAAATAAATATTTTTTATACAAAATTAAACCGAATTTATCACTTGCTGCACTGAAAAACCTAAACAATTACGTATATACTGAGTGTCAAGTAACAAGTATTTAAATAATAAATTCAAGACAACAGCTATTGATGTGAAGTTATATTAAAATTTAAGTTAGGTTATGTTATCAGTTGCTTCAATTACTGTCGAAATTGGACAATAGTTATCTGACAGACATACGCTGTGATGACCATTTGTAAACTATTGGAAATCGGTTGCGGATACAAATACTTTTCCAAAGAAGACTATGTAAGATTCATCTGGGTCTAGGACACTGCGCCCAATGGACACTTCGCCCAAAATGACATATCGACCACTTCGCTCGAAAATTTCGTAGTGTAAAAAGTTTACAGAGCCACTTCACCCAATGGACGGACATTTTGGGTAAAGTCTCCACCAACAAGTTTTGGGCGAGGTGTCTATTTTGGTCTTTGCGGACTTTTAATAATTACATTGTGTGAAGTGGCTCTGGAAACTGTTTTCAGTACGAAATTTTTGGACGAAGTGTTTGATATATCCTATTCAGCTCATATGGTGTTCAAAGAATTTCAATGGTCAATAAAATATTATTCCTGATGATTCAAAGAGACATGCATTCAATTCGAAAAATGTCATTAGAACAGAAAAGAGAAACAAATGCCGACAACCCTCTCATTCATTCATGAACATTCACACGAAAAACGGATACTTCCGCCGTCGAGGGCCGATATATAATTTAATCCAGTAGTTTACTACTTTAGTACATCGAAATCAATGGCCCATATTACAGGGAGAGAGAAAGAGAGAGAGAGAGATAGCATGACAAACGTTATGCCGTCATGTAAAAAAAGGGTACACAGAAAATTTGTGACTAATGCGCTCAGCAGCGCGATTGCATTCCTTATCACTGAGCGATGCGCGCGGGGGCGGTCTCGCATCGTTGTTGTAGGATACCTATACTCTTCACACAAACACACACACATACCAGAGGCGGCCGCCAGATATATCTGGGAGCAGCAGAAGAAGAAGAACACCAGAACGGATATCCCGTCGAGGGTAGACAAATGGGTGTCGCTGCATATGTAAAACGAGCAGCCCCAGTCACCCTTTGTAGTCTGTCATTTGTCACTGTCCGACCGACGGCATATAGAGAGCAGGAGGAGGGGGTGGTGGCGGTGGCGGCACAGCGGCAGCGGGGGTGGCATGCCGCGTGTCGTCATGGCGACGTTCACACGACACGACCGTCTCTGCGCTGCTGGCGAGATCGGCCGTCGCATTGTCGTGTTGTTAATCAGCAAAAGTGTTTCATTTTAGATTATGTCGGTAATGCTTAAATGTTGTTATCATAGGTTTACAAGTTCCTAGAGAAGGAAATCTGCTTGTGTTCAGGTAACTGAGCTCAAAATATAACCTCAGTTATACGTAGAAAATTGTATGAATGATTTGTTTCCAGTACAAGAACATATACTTTGACATGACGAGTAACTCGATATATATGCTGAGCTATAGGCAATCGTGGCTGAAATAACGTCCGTTAATAGATTGTCACTTTCGGGCGCTGCGCACTGAAGCCATTGCGCATCTATCACCACGTCCTAGTGGGAAAACCAAGAACATATATAGGAAGGACGAGTAACACGATTAGTGGGGGGCTGACACAAAAAACGGATGGGTTATCGTATGTCATTTTTCGGGGCGTTGCGTAAAATCCCATGTATAAAAATCGAATTAAATGAAATATAATTATGAACTACTATCACTTATTCCTTATGTTGGAGTATGAGCAGGAACGTATACGCCCTTGAGTAGGAGGAATAAAGCAGTCATTCATTATTTCCAAAATGTCTTCAACATCTTGTAAGTATCGAATTTGAAACATCCCAAGTCATCCAGGTAAATAAATCTTAATGATGATATGGGCTACCTCGCATCTTTGGATCAAAAATGAAAGAAGTACAAATGCTTCCATATTTTCTTCAATCCTTAGAACAATCAACAGGGCATCTCGATCTAGAGCTATCGCCCAGTGCTGGTTTGTTAATTTCACACTGAGCACAAATTTTGTTGAATTATTTCAGAAAGTAGATACCTACTTCTTGTAAAGTCGTTCAAATTCATATCCATAGAATATTTTACAGACATGGAGCCTTCAAGTGCTGTCGTTTACAAAAGCACTAACGTTCTTGTCGAATATCTTTAAAACACTGATTTTATATAGAAATATTTCAAAACAATGACCTCAATTGACTATTCTAATGAATTTTGTATCAGAGTAATAATAAAAAAAACGTGTAAAGAGCATGTAGATACCTACCTAAGTATTAAAACCTGCCTCTAAAATAGACGAGATTTCAAAACCCACCGCTGCGATATCATCGTATAAATAAAAGTATGCAAATGCGAGCCATTCACCAATTTGGCAACATGGTCGTCCAAAGTGGCAAAAAAAAGAGTTATTTATTTTCGAGGAAAATGTTTTGTCTCGCATTCTCCATAATAACATGGATATATATATATATATATATATATATAAAAGTCGGTCAATCTCTTCTGGGTATATCGTTTCCCTCTTGAGTTTGTATGAGGGTAGGTTGTTTTTTATGTGTCATCCTTCTTCTTGGAGAAAACCATTTTCCCCTTTCTTCTCCACAACTAGGTACTACCGCCCCCTATGAGAGAAAAAAAAACAATTTATTTATATGGCACTCTCAACATAATGTGTGATGGTTTTATGTTTTATCCCCTTTTTTGGATATATTATGAATTACGCTGTCGTAAATATCCTTCCCCCACCAGACTCAGCATGTTTATTACCTAATATTCTTATTTTAATGTCTGCTCACCTTTTCTTGTGTTACGTATCTTAAGTACATATCTGGGTAATAGATATATGATCTTAAATCTATCATCTATCATTGCATCAAAATATATTTAATCAGCAATTTAGATTTATTAGATATTTTTATAAAATTTTATACGCACCTTTTAATCATTAAGGAGCATTTTTGGACGTAAGAGATTTTTTTAAATTTTTGAGGCGGCATTGCGTACACAAAGGTTTTCAGATAGTCCCAAAAAAATCAATTAAGGTCGGAGGATCGAGGAGGCCAAGACTGCTCTCCTCCACGACCTACCCACCTGTTATGATAGGGGTGATTTAAAAATTCACGCATTCCTAAGCTAAAATGTGGAGGTGCACCATCGTCCATAATGGGTAATGGGTAATATTAAACACACATGCGTGAAAAATGTGAAGACATGAAAATATACAGGGCTATCCACAAAACAAAAATGCCAATGACGACATATCGAGAAAATTTGCGCAGCTAATGGAAATGGAAAGTACCTACAACTTTTACTCAACTTTTATAAGGGTATTTTTTATTATAACTAAAGGATTAACCACAGTTTACCTGACAATTATAAGCTGTGGTTTAACTAGAAATCAGGTGTTTCCACACATTTGTCCACACCTGTATATTGTTTTTTTTCCATATACACATATTTATTGCTAGCTAATCGAGCTAGTTGGCCAGTTTGAACAATGAGGATCACTTTAGCTGTCACACAAAATACCTACTACATGTTTGGTGAAATTTCAGAATAATCATTATACATGTTATTGAATATATTCTATATATAAATTCGGTATTTATATAATATATAGAATACATAAAATGAGAGTCTGCCATTTATTTACTTTCATTGTATATCGTATAAATTAAATTTTATGCAGATTTTGTACACAATGCATTTTGATTTTATTTATTATTTTATTTATACATATACATGTATACAGGGTGATCAAAGGGTGCGGGAGCGTGAATAATTAGTGAATACGGTCTTCTGTATTTGCGAGGCTGATAGAAATTCTCTTTTGGCAAGTAGAATCTATCACGAAAAATATCCAGGAGCAAAAATTCCTCAGATGTCTGCATTCAAAAAACTAAGAGATCGATTTGAACTTCCCTACTGGTAGTGTTTTTAATAGCGAAAAAGACATTTTTAGTGGTCGGATGAATGAGCAAAATGTGTTGCAAGTTCAATTGGTGCTTCAATTTGCTGGAGGGTGAAATATATTTACATTTTCATCGCAGAATGCTTGAAGAATTGGATTTAAACACCAGACGAACCATGTTGTTGCAACATGATGGTGCTCCAGTACATAACAACCATAGAGTAGTGCGTGAATTTATAGAGCACTTTTATCCCAATCGTTGGTTAGGTAGAGCAGGTACAATACCTTGGCCCGCGCGATCCCTAGACCTTAGTCCAATGGATTTATTTTCTTTGAGAGTATGATGAAGGTCAAGGGTTTTACAGAAAGTGTCCAAGAACTCCAGACAATATGAAAAACAGGATCAGAGCGTCCTTTAGTCATTTTCAAAAAATCGTAGTAGGTGACAGACACGAAGTTTTTTATGACACATAAATTGACATAAGTCAAAAACTATTGCAGAAAGGTATGAGAAACTGGGTGCATTATAACTGGGAGGTTAGTCCTAACATTAAAAAAAAATTAATCGATAGCTTATATAGAGAAAAGGTTATGGAGTTTTCCCGCACCCCTGGGTCACCCTGTATATATATATATATATATATATATATATATATATATATATACACATATATATATATATATATATATATATATATATATATATATACACATATATATATATATATATATATATATATATATATATATATATATATATATATATATATATGGGCTAAAATTTAAATAGAGACTCAATAATTTATTAATATATTTATGTATATAAATAAAATTCATTCGTTGCATCGTATATATAGGTATATATCTATATATATATATATAGGTGCTATTGGGAATGCATGGATGAAAGGACTGATTTTAATATGTATGCTGGATAAATAATCGTGATTAGCTTAATGCTATTAACGATATAAAACAAAATTTCAGAGATGGATGATTGTTCGATTTATATATAAAACCTATATGTTGTCGAAATTCTCTAAAATAAATCCAGTATTTCTATAATGAATATATTTGTGATTTATTGTTGATTATAGAATGTACTTTTTATTATATGTATTTCGTATCATAAAATCTGCACCCAAAAAAAAAATTGCACCACCTTCACGTAAATAAAATCATTTTTATCTAAAGGGAAATGGATTGTCTTTTAAAAAAAGATTTCTGAGAAAAAAATAAAAATGTTCTCACTACAGGCATAAATTTTGAATATTTATTTTATTGAATTTGTAAATAACAATGAGAATGACGATTTTTAGTAACACATTACACCTTTCAAGATATGAAAGTAATGGCATAATTTCGATTATCAAACTATCTAGATTGTGACTTTTTTCCACTGCAGCCCCAGTACTCGAAGCTGTTCTTGGCACCACATTGCTCTTTTTATAGCCCATCCCATCACTTGGATTCAGGTCGGGTGAAGTAGCAGGCAGCATGCCAGATTATCAATTTTAACTGCTTCGAAATACTTACAATAATGCTTGCTGCACGTGCTGATCGGGGGCATTATCATCTTGGAAAATTTAAATTCCCGATCAACTTCCGGATAAAGTGGCTCAGCAGTATGGGAATAAGTAGGTACCTATAGCATCACTGCATTCGATTGAATAATGTCCGACGATAATGCGAAATACCAGCCCAGAATATGATCGAACTTGCTGCTTGTTGGAAGTGTCAGGCTCTGCGCATGTTCCAGCAGTAAAAAAAACATGACGATTTTAAACTCTAAAATTTACTTGTTACATCTGCGGCGACTGCTCAAACGTTTGCTTAGATCAAACTGACAGAAGTTTTCAAACCTATAGGTATCAATGAACATGAAGAACTTATTCATATACCTACCGTAAAATTAGTTCAAACTATGCGCTACACTTCAATGATAATAATAATAATACAGTTTGTTTCACGAATGTTGGCGTCTGCCTTGAAAACACGAAAAATGGATCAATCCAACTGACGGGAGTAAATCAGTGGCGTAACGATTTTGAGCTAAGATATGGCATTTAATGAAGTTCATCTAATTCGAGGAACAAAAATATCGATTTATTAAATAAGCAAACATAATATGAAAGATTTATTATCAACAATAATGCAGACACATAAGATACAAATTTATTGCTTGAGTTATGAAATATAAATTTAGGCAACTGAATTATCTGAAATGTCACAATGATCTTGTGACGCCTATGAAATAAAGATTGCCTTGCCTTCGGACATACGTGCAGCGCCCTATCATTTTGTATAAAAGGACATAAGCTTGACACAACTGATGATGTCGTAGCTTAGATCGACAAACGTAGTAGTAGAGAATTTCATGATAATGAGATGCGATGATGAGACGTATAGCGATATGTACGTAGCTAATGAATGATTACAAACAATAGCGCCATGATTCGTGAAACAAAGTGTAACACATTCATCTTACATACCGATAAGAAAGGATTAAAATTGAATTTACTTGAGTCATTCGAAATTATTAAACGTCAAAATTGGGATGATAACCAGATTGATGATAACATGCCCAGCCTCTTCCTGCATATAGAATTGATGAACTGTCTGGAAGTTATCAAATCACTTCAGTCACTTGTAAATGTTGTTAAAGTATGAAAAATGAAGTTGAAAAATATTTCTACGCATTTTCCATCAAGATGCTACTAAAAACTGACGAATTTTTAATTTTCAAAGTCAATATTTCTACTTGAACAAGATCGTCGCTTTTTTTGGAGTAAACCTACATATCCAAATCTGTGCGTCTCTACTTCAGCTGTGCTTTTGATCAAACCTCGTCATGGCATTCGTAATCTCAACAGAAATATAGGTATAAGTATTATATAGTTTCGTACAAGTCCTTTTTTTTCTTCTTGTGAGCTTTACTCTGTCCTTTATATATATATATATATATATATATATATATATATATATATATAGTATAAATCCCATGGCATTGGATTCGAGGTCTGGTTCTCAAATTATACCGTTCATTTAATCCGGTCCTGATTTATTGTTCTCGAATGCCTTTTTCCTTTCCTCGGACCTGGACTGGGATAAAATCTAATTCTCACACCAAGTGGAATTTATGTGTTTACTTTCCTTCTGCTGGCTGCGAGTTTTGCAGTCGCCCACTCTTTCATTTATATACGAGGCTTTTTAGGTTATTCTTATATTATATTGTTATATGTTTTGTGGCTGCTTCGAACAAAAGTTTTGTTCTGATTTGCTTGTCTTTCACTCAAGGGAAAACAAAGTAGCTCCACATGTTTTTATTTACTTATATAGTTACTAGCTCAGCTGATGTGGACTTATCAAAAAGTTTTTTTTTATTATTATCTGGATTCAAGATCTATTAGAACAGGTAGATCTTATAACGGTTCCGGTTTCTTATGAAATATAAAGGTAGGTTCAATAATTTTGGGTCCGTTATTATTTAATGCCTATATTAATGGATCATATTTACATTTGTAGTTGTATTTATGAATTCTGTTGTATTTTCATTTTATTATTAGTTTATTTGTATTGCATTAGTATGAATATTTAGATAACTTCTACACACAGATACTATTTGCATCTCGGTAGGGGTTTCTAGGGCTCATAATAAATCAGACATCCTATTAGCATAGGTTTTAGATTTGTTTCTTAGCCTGAATAAATTATTATTAGATATTCACATTTCTATTTTTCAGTTGGTGGACATTTTTGTCAAAAAATCCAATTTCTCATAACAAATTTCGAAATAATAATAATTGTCCATCCATGTGGCTAGGTACAGTATACGTGAGTGTCATTATCCAATTAGAAATAGTGGTTCTATGCCGCCTGCGATCAGCCGATTAAGAGTGATGAAAAAACAACATAAGTCTAATCATTGTACCTCTATCTATATCGAAGACCGTTCGTTTGGAAACTTAATTATATCCGATATTTCCACTTGAATGGATCGAATCTATTATTGGCTGATCGAGAAGAAATGAGACCGAGCATGAATTCCTCGTGGAGAAGAACAAGCTACTGCTATAATGGTTATAGCTTGTGCTCTGCGAAGATCACCCATCTCTCCCATCTTGTTTTTTTTTATTCTTCGTCTTCGTAAAACTCCTTCCTCTTCGATCGATGGAGGAGAAGTGTGTACATACTTAGATATCGGAAACGATGCCAGTGGTATGGGAAACGGGACAAATAGTAGTGATACATGAGAAAGGTGACCAGCAAGAATTTGGAAACTACAGAGGAATAACTCTTTTAAATGATGCATATAAAATAGTATCAGCGCTCATCCTGAAAAAAACTTGTTGAAAAACTAATGATACAATAGGACAAGACCAGTGTGGATTTATTAGAGGAAGATCAATAACAGATGGAATTTACACAATTAAACAATAATTGGAAAAGTTACACGAACATCAGACTGACATAGAAATACTCTTTTTGGATTTCCGACGAGCATTCGACTCGATAGAAAGGGGTCAACTTACGTTAGCACTGAAAGAATGAGATAAGAAGACTGATTAAAATGACCATGGAACACTCAAAAGTTTCTATTTTAACACAGAAAGGAGACACTCAAGAGAACGCGATTAATAAGGGGGTAAAGCAAGGAGGCTCAGTATCCGCAACACTATTGAATTTGGCATTAGAATATGTAATGAGAAAAGTAAAAAAGTAAACCTTCGAACAAGCGGAAGCCAAATAATTGCATATGCTGATGAAATAGCTATAATTTCAAAGAGAAGAAACAACCTGGAAGCTATTTCAAAGGTAATAGTAAGGAAAGAAAATAGGTTTGGAAATAAACTAGAACAAGACAAAAATAATGAGATTTGGAGAGATGTTATAGAATGGAGATGTAAGAGTTGGTGAAAATACATTCGGATTCATGATAAACAGTAATGGAGAAAGAAGAACAGAGAAAGTAAAATACACTCTCGACAAACCAACATCAACATATAAAAAACAATTATCAGACCAATAATGATGTGTACGCCGCTGAAACATAAACAATGACCCAAAAGGATGAAGAAGATCTAAGAGTAGTAGAAAGAAGGATCATCAGAACTATACTGGGGCCAGATGAAAACGAATACAGACAACGAATCAACCATGAAATACTTATAAAACTGAAATGAGAAGATATTGTAAAGAAAATCAAAGCACAAATAGTAATGTGGCTAGGTCATGTATGGAAAGCTGGAGAAAAAGCTACAACGTGCTCAATGGAAGCCAGGAAGAAAAAGAAGATGCGGAAGACCCAGGACAAAATGGTTGAAGGAAGTTGAGGAAGACCTTTGCAGGGCGGGAATTGTGAACTAGAGACAGAAAGCTTTGGAGAAATAGCTTAGCAAAAATACTAATTATGAGGACTAATCCACAACAATTTTAAATGGATTTAGAAAGTTTAAGCCATCTTACCTTATACCTTATCTCTAGAGCAGTTTTTGGTTAATACAATGAGTATTTCTGTACAAAAACATGAACCGTTTTTATTGGTAGCTGGTGCACTGGCAAGTATAAAATAATATTAATTCTATTGGATCTGAAGTTCTGCAGCTGTAGCAGGATTGAAAACTTTTGGCAGCAACTTCAGAAGTGTCAGCACCACCAATAGAATTAATATCATCTTATATTTGTCAGTGCACCAACTAATGAAGTCGGTCCAATTTTTTTGTAAAAAAAGTATTTATGAAGTTGTGCAGTTCTAGTTAGATTGAAAACTTTTGGCACCAACACTTTCCTTCCCTATGTAAATAATTACAAATCAATCCAATGGTAGCCGATCAAAGAATATACAAAATAAAACACCTCCTAGACACAATCTTGAAAAAAAAAAGAACAGCATTCACGTCTTCCCATTACCTATTTTACCAAAGTAAATTCACGCCTCGTGTATAGAAGACCATAAAACTTGCCTGGAATGACATCTCATCTCGCACACCTAACAACAATGGCGCTTGTTTCGTCCGCATTTTTGATGGATAATTTGCAATAACATAAAATAATAATGAAGCGCAAGAAGCGCGCCACTTTCACATTCTCTACTACAACACCGGGGAATAACCTTGTCGCAAACGATGAAAAGTGTCTACTTATCGCCAAAAGAAGAGAAAAGTATGTTGGAACTGGGAATCCTAATCTGCCCTCGAAACTCACCCCAACGACGATGAAAATCATTTTCTCCGTCACCCGCTTTTGTTAAATAGGTAGGTACGTATATACTAGCGCCGTTATGGTTAGGATGAGGTGCTCTCCAGATAACTTTAAACTTATTATATAATTTTGTTTTACACTTCAACACGAAATGTGTGCATTCGCCCTCGACAGTCTCTATGGCCTGAAGTCAATTTCATATGCATTGGGTGTAAAATTGGCGCTTCAAAAAATTGTGATGTATATTATGAAACACGTCGTTAGAGAAAAAATTGTAGGGGGGTTTGGCATAAAACCCATTCAGCGACAACTGCTATGACAATATGTTTCAACTCTTGAAGATTATGCAGCAGTATTCGTAATCAAATTCAAATGTAGATGGGGAAAATTTGATTATATAATCATCACGTTATTAGCTGGCAGAAATTTAAAAGTTGAAAAAAATATTTTGTAGACACCCTGTGTAATAATTTTTAGGGGAGAAAACTGAACCTTCATTCGGTCATTTTTGTGTCTAACTTAATCGAAAACCACCTCAAAAGAGGGTGAATGAACTTTATTTATTTCGGTTTTATTTCTTGTAAGAAAATATTTATGTATAAATGCAATATGTCCCTGAAGGTTTGCGAAATTTTAACAACGCCGTAGCCGGTTGGGATAGTAATCTAGCTAGGATACATGGATGATGGAATCCCCGTTGAGGGGGGATATATTCTGTTTTTTATCGAAATCACTTTTAGGTAAATTTCTTATAGAAATGTATCTATTGCGATCGTTCACACTTTTGAATTTCGAAAAAATTTCAACGGCATGTTGTTATGTCTATAAATTAGTCCAAAAAAACATTTGGTTCAAAAGTTTATATATATATATATATATGGGATATTACGAAATTTGTTAACACGATAGAGGTCGCAGTTTTGGAGGTATCAAGTTAAAATTTGCTACAAAAATCAACCTCTCAAATATCTCGGCCGAGTTCGTTATTGGGCAATATCGGGTAAGTAGTTTCAAAATGGCGACCGTTCAAACATTTAAAAAAATTATCAAAAAAGAGCCGTAATGTAAATATCATCAAAAATAATTTTAGGTTATAGATATAATCAGTAACTACAACTTTTGTTGAGAGCAATTTTTCATAAAATGCACCGATAAAAAATAAAAATTAATAAAGAAAAATAAGAAATATTGATAAAACATGAACACTCAATATAAATTTGATGTAATTGTACATTTTCTGGAGGTCTTAATGTAGACCCTGATTAAAAAGATATAAAGGTATATTTATTGAAAAGAAATAGGCGAAAAAAAAATTCTGCCTTGAAATGAAACGCGAACCCTGTCTGCTTTATATTTTACAGCCAAAACAAAAACCTCTAACTGCAAGGCTATGACACATACGACAATTTTATGTAATAACATGTAGGTATACCAATGAAAAGGTTGTTCAAATTTCAATTCAATGAATTTTGAAAAATTTACCTTTCCGCTGACTATAGGCCATCGGGATAAAAGTTGAAAAAAATATTTTGTAGACACCCTGTGTAATAATTTTTAGGGGAGAAAACTGAACCTTCATTAGGTCATTTTTGTGTCTAACTTGATCGAAAACCACCTCAAAAGAAGGTGAATGAACTTTATTTATTTCGTTCTTATTTCTTGTAAAAAATTTACCTTTCCGCTGACTATAGGCCATCGGGATTTTTTAAATTTTTTTTATGTTCTAGAGTATTTTTGAAAAACACTACCTAAGCAATATTCTTTCTTGTAGAATTATCAAGAAAATAATAATGATGTATACGTACATATTTGAGTAATGAGTTTATAAATGAGTGAAATACTAAAATGTATAAAATAACAAAAAATAATGGAGGAATCACCAAACTAAATTTACTAAGAAAAAAATTCCGACGGCCTGTAGGCAGCGAAAAGGTAAATTTCTCAAAATTCATTGAATTGAAATTTGAAGAACCCTTTCATGTCACCATGTCATTACATCTTAATTTCCGATTTTTAATCGCATGTGTTATATAGGCTTGTAGTTAGAGGTTGTTGTTTTGGCTATTGAATATAAAGCATATAGGGTTCGCGTTCCGCTTCAAGGCAGTTTTTTTTTTTCGTCTATTTCTTATCAATAATTTAAATATATTGTTTAAAATCTGGGTCTATATTAAGATCTCCAGAAAATTTACAATTAAATCCAAATTAACATTGAATTTTCATTTTTTACCAATATTTCTTATTATTTTCATTATTAATTATTTTTTTCTGTGCATTTTATGAAAAATTGCGTCGAACAAAAATTGTAGGTACTGATTATATCTATAGCCCAACATTATTTTTGATGATATATCCACTACGGCCTTTTTTTGATATTTTTTTGAAATTTTGGACGGTCGCCATTTTGAAACTACTTTCCCGATAATGCCCAATAACGATGTCGGCCGAGATATTTGAGAGATTGATTTTTGTAGCAAATTTGAACCTGATACCTCCAAAACTGCGACCTCTATCCCTTCTAAATGCCCATTTTTGGGAAGACCATCATCGTTCATCGAAATCCGGTCACCATCAGCACCACCGAACTTATACCTACTACTAGATGACACCCTAAAATGTGTGTATGTGTGTGTGTGTTTGTTGCCCGGAAATTGCGTCCAGCATCACCGGTCTGCTCCGGTCCAGTCTTCCTTTTCCGGCACCTTATTCGTTTCGCTTGCCTCCCTTATTTGCTGACCTTTACCGCCTCCGTCTCTACCGATTCATTTTCCTTATCACGACCAGTACCCGAAATGAGTTCTGACTCCTGCTGCTATATAACAGCAGGAGTCAGATTTCTGATCTCTCTCTCTCTCACTCACTCTCCCTCTCTCCCCCACCCTTCCATCTGCATATTATCAGCTGGACCCTGTTAACCTCGGCTCTGCGATGTCATCCCACATTACATTATTACTACGTGGACACATTATTTAGGTGACTGGATCTATATAAGCTATGGGAAATTGTTGCCGAAAACAATTTTCCACCATGTCATGGGCTTATTGAGTATTTTTGTCGAATACTATCTATATATATATATATATATATCGATGCAAAATAGACATTACTTTCTTAGTTACTTTGAAATTACTGACAAGTTTTCTCATCATTTTTGTTCTCTCAATATTTCGTATACATGGATAAGGCGTTAATGATTTTGTGATGAAAATCACTTGGAACGAACAGCCAACATTCTTTAAATCGGAGGTAAAATTGTATTTGTATCATTTACGTTCAATTTATTACAAATAAAAAAATCCCGATGGCCTGTAGTCAGCGGAAAGGTAAATTTTTCAAAATTCATTGAAGTGAAATTTGAACAACCTTTTCATTGGTATACATACACGTTATTACATGAAATTGTCGTATGTGTCATAGCCTTGTGGTTAGAGGTTTTTGTTTTGGCTGTTGAATATAAAGCAGACAGGGTTCGAGTTCCACTTCAAGGCAGAATTTTTTTTTCGCCTATGTCTTTTCAATAAATATACTATATATTTTTTTAATCAGGGTCTATATTAAGATCTTCAGAAAATGTACAATTACATCAAATTTATATTGAGTGATCATGTTTTATCAATATTTGTTGTTTTTCTTTATTAATTTTAATTTGTTTACCTTTGTATTTTATGAAAAATTGCTTTGAACAAAAGTTGTAGGTACTGATTATATCTATAACCTAAAATTATTTTTGAAGATATTTACACTACGGCTCTTTTTTGATAATTTTTTTAAATGTTTGAACGGTCGCCATTTTAAAACTACTTACCTGATATTGCCCAATAACGAACTCGACCGAGATATTTGAGAGATTGATTTTTGTAGCAAATTTGAACTTGATACCTTCAAAACTGCGAGCTCTATCGTGTTAACAAATTTCGTAATATCCCATATATATATATATATATATATATATATATATATATATATATATATATATATATATATATATTGATTTTGTATTCTTGACTGGTTTTATAATAAATAAAAAGATGTTCTTGGGGATGCAGTCATATATTCAATAAAATTCTTTGATTAAAGCCGAGCTTTCGAGAATGTTTATTCTCTTCTTCAGGGCAAAAATCGTGAATTTAGAATAAATTAGCCACAAACTGGAAAGATTTCATAGCCATCAATTACAATTTTTGCCCTGAAGAAGAGAATAAACATTCTCGAAAGCTCGGCTTTAATCAAAGAATTTTATTGAATATATGACTGCATCCCCAAGAACATCTTTTTATTTTTATATATATATATATATATAAACTTTTGAACCAAATGTTTTTTTGGACTAACTTATAGACATATAACAACATGTCGTTGAATTTTTTTCGTCGAAATTCCAAAGTGTGAACGATTGCAATAGGTACATTTCTATAAGAAATTGACCTAAAACGAAAAAAAAAAAGATTTATAATTAATAATGAATAGACTTTGACGGTTTGGGTGCGGACATTTTATATTCCACAAGGAATACTTCTAAGACCCCTTCTGGTAATTTTCTGTCTCATTTCTAGTATTTTTACTATATATTTTCAAAACTATGTACTTTTATCTATCGATGCAAAATAGTAATTATTACTTTCTTAGTTACTTTGAAATTACTGACAAGTTTTTCGGTTAATGGATAATAATTAATATTACAACGAAGATATTTTGACACTTTTTCTTATACATATTTCGAGTGCCGTCATATTTCGAAATGAAACATTTCACGAATAAGGGCTGGAAATTTCAAAGAATCAATTCTGTATTTATTTCTATCAGAGGTACTCAAAGTAAACAAACAAACATAACATAACATAACATAAAATAAGCCTTCATCCTGAGGAACGTGAAAAATGGGCACAATTTTGCGAAATAATTGGAATAATAACAACAAATGGTCCATTTTGTGTCTGTTTTTGACCGACATCAATAAAAGGATTAGTATGATTTTTTAAGTTCGTGCGTTTTGCATAGTAAATGTACTCTGATTTTAATGATTTTTGATTCATTTGAAACAAGAGAGTTGAAAGATGATCTCATATTAAAAAAAAATCAAATTTGAAATCTCCTTCTCTTCGAAAACCACCCCCGAAGGGGTAGAGATGGCAATTTTTCTCGAAAATCGAAAATCTGACACTGCAGAATTACAGATGAGACCATATCCAGAAACTTTTCAATTGAACATTTTTTGAAGATAGTTACTGTTTTCGAGTTACAGCAATGGTAAAGACTGAAATATGTGTATTTGTGTCATGTGAACATTTTTTTCGAAAATTGAAAATATGAGACCGCCAAATTAAAGAAGAGGTTATAGGTAGCAACATTTAATTTGGAAATTTTTCAAAAAAAGTTACGGTTTTCGAGTTACAGCAGTGGTATCGTCTGAAATATGTGTATTTCTGTTGCTATATTTTGAGATCTCTGATTAATAACAAGGACAAGCAGACAATACACATGGGTAATAGAATAAGTACTAAAAACTTTTTTTTATTGAAATCGAAAACTTATGTACTGCAACAAAATATCAACATGTTTTAAAATTCACTGTGAATTACTTTTTCGGAGAATTTACAATTTCTTTGTTAGTACTGATGTTTTCAATGAATGCAAATTACTGTTTTATTGGTCCTTGGAATTGGCCACCAAGGTTCCCAGATCTCACTCCCTTGAATTTTAATCTATGTGGTAGATGGATCTGGATATATTTCTAGTTTTAAAGTAGGATACAAATTGGAAAAGTTTTCCATGTTAGAAAAGGATTATTATCTGGAATTGGGGAAATGGGGAATTTTAATAAAAACACAGTTTATATAAGTACACAAGATGTAGGCATTTAATGCTCACGTTTCAAAAAACACTATACAGAGGACACGGCATTATACCAAATTAGTTTAGAGGTATCTCGTCCCATAATAATATTAATATATATATATGTATATATATATATTTATATATAATATACTTTCATTAAAAAGCAGAACACAATAAAGATTCCTCTCATACTATATAATACAAAGTTTTTTTTCTTTCATTTATTTATATTTTACTTTACGATATTTCTTCATCTTCATCATATTTGATCTGTAATTGATTTTCGTATTTTCTTTTCAAATCATTTATTTTTATTTTCTCTCAATATTTCGTATACATGGATAAGGCGTTAATGATTTTATGATGGAAATCACTTGGAACGAACAGCCAACATTCTTTAAATCGGAGGTAAAATTGTATTTACATCATTTATTTTCAATTTATTACAAATAAAAAACAAAAAAATAAACAACAGCAGAGGTGGACGAAGGTGGCTCGGAGCAGTCGGTCGGAGTTGTGGTTTATGATTAATATTGAATAAATAGACTTTGACTGTTTGGGCGCAAGAGCGGACACTTTATATTCCACAAGGAATACTTCTAAGACCCCTTCTGCTAATTTTCTGTCTTATTTCTAGTATTTTAACTATATAAAGCTATTTTTGTAATTTAGCAGGTAAACCTGTGTGAAAACTAATATTTTTGTCAATCAATTCAGTAGCACAGTTGCCAGATCTTCAAAAGTATTAGTAATAGATCAGCTTATAAAAAGATTTGGGGTACCCAATTGAGAATTACATATTCAAACGTCCGATCTTACGCCTTAGCTCTCATAGCTGACTTAAACATTTTTGAGAAGGTAGAAATGGTATCAGACAAGGGTAATATATCAACCCACTCCTGTCCTGAACCGCCACTGCATCTACCACCTCTCCCGATATATGTTCAACAAAGGTAACAACCGAATATTTAGATATTTATATAAATTACAGACACATAATATGTTTGTTATATAATGCACCCAAATTCGTAACTTATCCAAACTAATTTGAACAATTTCCATAGATATGAGGATGCGATACGATTTTAGGTTGTTGTCACAAGCAGCAATGGCAGCAATTTTTGCTGTCAAATATCTCACGCAAATCTGCTCTGTCAATATATATCTTTCATTATTTTGTATTCGATATACATATATTCATATAAATATAATAAGTATAATTCACAATTAATAATATATAATATCCTACGTAACATCACCAAAATTCGTATACATGTGTGTGTATCAAATATATTTGACAGCGTCATGAGACATTTGAAGGTAAAGTGTCAATCTACCATGTTTTGTAGCTTGTGTTCCATAATCAGTATTCAATACCTGGTATCTGTAAGGAATGGGATAATGTGATATTTAGCGACCACAGATTTCGCTGCTGCTTGCTTGTTCCGTCATCATTATAAAAATATCCTCGGTCAAGTGTGGGGGCGATCGGGGCTCAAACAGCCATCAACAGTATTTTAATGATAATAATAATAATAATAATAATAATAATAATAATAATATAACAGTTCAACAAATGCAGGTGTATTTTTAATTTTTCTCGTTGCTTGAAGATGCTTTGTTTGTGCCCATATTATCCCATCCAAAACCAAGGATTTTTGTTTGTTGTTTGATAAAAAGTGACAAGTGTATTTATTGATGACAAAGTTTGTTAGAAAAACAACAAAGAGCTACAGTCATGTTGAGAAAAAAAAAAGGAAAACATTTTCGATATTATTAAATGATTTTTTATTACTAAAAACAAAAAAAAATGTGAAAAACAACTATGACAATTAATAGATAATTCATCTAAAAGCTAAAACTTTAACGACATTTTCTTGTTTATCTGATTGTTTGTGTGTTGTTTGTTGAGTTTTTGCGTTGGTAAAATGACTGCACTCACATGATTTAATTTCAAAAATATATATATCATAGCTGTACGTATACTACAAATATATATTTCTAACACAACACTTGGTATATAATAATATATAATATCATAGGTTTCTGTTTTTTTTTCTTCTTCATCTTCTTCTATATACCACAATGATAAAATGATCCAACCTGAGATAACTTTTCAACATTCTGTATACTTGTGTATCTGATATTTTTATCGTTTTGTTTTGATGATTTATTTTTACGTATATCTTTATCGTATATCAATGATCAGTGATGAGGGAATTGGGGGGCGGGAGTGGGGGTACAAAACCATATTAATCATAAGAATTATTAAGGGATACAGAAGATACAGAAAAGGACAGGGAGAGAGGGGCGGGGGCGAGGGGGGCATTTCAAGAGTCCTGATTCTCATTTATACGTGTTTTTCTTTCTATATAATCATCCGCAAAAAAAATCACAACAGATATTTTTTTTTTAATAATTAATAACAACTATTATTTTACAATATAGCACAACCTTGTATTATTTTTTCTGTACGCGTTGTACTTTTTGAATATTTTTTTTTGTTTGCATCTATGACAAAATGGCGGATTATGTGATGGGAATTTGATGGATCTGTTGGGTCATTCTGAAGAAGTGTGCGAGGAATCGTGCAGCCCAGAATATTAATAGATAATGATATTTATTTTTCATTGATTTAATCTCTTTTATTTCTTCAGTTGATTATAAATGAAATAAAAAGTCTAGTCTTATTCTAGAAATAAATTAAACCAGCCCCTCCGAATGCGAGGCTTTTTTTCAACGGAAGAAATAAAAAGAGTTTCTGGCAAGATCATTGAAAAAAATCGTATACTTAATGTAGGAGATCCTTTTTTGGTATTTCTAACCCGGGCTACAGTTCACTGTTTTTTTTTTTGGTTGAGGGAAGGTTGGGGTGGGGGTTTTCAAGTTGGCTGGTCGTGATGGTAGTGATGGGGGGGCGATGGAATGGGCGGGGGAAAAGAGACTAGGACGAGGTTGATTTTTGTTTGTTTTTTTGTTTGTTTGTTTGTTTGTATAGGTAACAACACATCGAGGAACCTAAAAGCTAAAAGGGGACCACATTTTATTAATTAAATTTACTTTATACACGATTTGTCCAAAAAATTTACTTTTACATACATACATTTTTTTTGTATATATACTTATATATTTCTTCTTCACTCTCGGTGCAGTTATGTATATACTCCAGGCAGTAGGGGTCGAGGCGACATCTATAGTTCAAGAGCGAGCAAAACTGCCACTTCGGGACAGCGATGAATGAATTCCATATCCATATTTTTCTCAACACCACTCACCCCTATCAATTATTTATTATTTATTATTCACCACTATCTATTTACACAGCGCAGTCGCAGTTAGAGGAGCACGAGCAAATATGAGTCTTTATATATATATATATATATATATATATATATATATATATATAAATTATATATATCATTTTTTCGCTCTTATTTCATTTCTTAATACTTATTTGTACAAGTTCTTCCCGGTTTGCTTCTTTAGTATTCAACTAGAACGAAAAAACAAAACAAAACAAAAAACACTGGGGCTCTTCATCAGATGAGGGGAAGATTCTGTTGAGGGGCGTTGGGGGGTTGCACTAGATTTACACTATGTACAGAGAATAATCACATTTAAGAGTTGCATATTTCTATGTCCATTGTCGTTGTCACACCGTATGGGGGACCTGGAACAAAAATAATAATAAATAAATAAATAAACAAATAAACAGGAGGATCTCAAAAAAAACGAATTATTCCAATTTAGATGAAAATACTCGGGGAAAAAAGAACAGTTTTGCATTGTTTGCTCTCAATATTATTGAATAAAAAAAAGAACAGCTGCGATACCAGCGTTTTGTTGACATTGACAAGCTAAAGAAATATTTGTGTTGACTCTTACCTCACAGGTGATGACCATAGTATTCAGGATAGTGAGCATACTGATTGTGGAAAGCTGGATCACCGGGCGGCCGATGCATCATCTGTTGTCCGTCCATCATGTAGCCCATCGTGCCATCGGGACTGTAGGCACCACTTGGACCTGCATGCGGCGAAAACACTGAAATTAGTTTTGTAAGGAGGCTGCCCTTTGACTCGATCGAATTGTGTTGTGTTGTTGTTAGTGTTTAATTTTTGTGATTAGGAGATATAGGGATGACAAAAATATATATATGATGATGATGGTACAAGTCTTGTGCTCCAGATATCAGAAGAAAAAAAACATTTATATATTTTATGTTATTCAATAAATAGAAACGATTTCATAGCTATCAATTAATATATTAGTGTTATTTGTAATTGGTAGGTACCTAGCTGTTTTGGGCTAATTCATTTTAAATTCACGACTTTCACCCTGATGATGATAATAAACATTCTCGAAAGCTTGGCTTGGTTCAGAGAATTTTATTCAATAGATAACTGCATCCCCAATGGATGTGTGTCAAAATTTTACCTACATAAAATGTCACAATCAGTGGAATTACAAATGCATTTATATCGCGATTTCGGACTCTATTGACCTGCATCAGTATGCGTTAAAGTAAGAAGATGTTCTTAGATTAATGCCTATATATGTTAAACGGCTGATGAGTTTGTTGTTTGAGTTTTGTTAAATTAATAATTTGAAAATTGTAGATACCATAAAAGTGCAAAAAATACAATCGAGATTGAAAGTAAGATGAGATCAATGCTATGGCAGCTGTATGAAAATGAAGACATCGGGATTTTAATCTACCAAAAGTTAATTTCCACCCAGACATAGAGAAACGTTTCTCTTGTACAGCGAGTTGTATTAAGAGAAAGAAAGAAAGAAAAAAAGAAGAAAGCCGACAGTGAGCGAATTTTGCGCAAAGATCTCTTTTTCTCTATCGTGTTCCTTTTTCAATCTAGATACGATACTCTACGGTCTCTCTTTCCTTCACTGGCATTGGTGTATCCCCCAACTACTGAATTGTGTGAGTGTCTGTGCATGGAGCTGTCACTTGGTGCGATTGTGTGCCTCGACGCGTGATGGATCGGTCCATGAGGGTCAACGCTTGCCGCCATTTCTCTTCGCCTGTCTCCAACAGGAACAGAAAACTCTCTCTCTACTCTATTCCCCACACACACACACAGTCGAAATCGATATAGCATGTACCCACTCTGGAGAAAAAAAAAAAACACTCCAAACCAAGACCATCCAACATCGACACAAAGCCATTAATAATCTTCGCTCGATGGAAAAGCTCACTCACATATATATATACATACCAAAATAAAAAGATATAACACAACAAGAACAAGAACCCGACTTGGAAGACTTGAAGACTACTATAGAGTTGGGCCAGCAAAGAGAAATAATAATAAAAAAAAATAAGAGAGACACGAACGATGTGAATGCAGCGCCGCCGCGAGGGTATGAGATAACCGATCATACAAGAGTTTCCACTTACAACAACACTAACTAGTCATCATCATCATCATCATCATCATCATCATATTATCGAGTTTGTGTGGTGGTGCTTTCTCTCATAGGGATTGGCTTTTTCCATTCCATATAGGTAGGTACACAATCTCTCTGTTCGGGCGCGCGCGTATCTCACTTTGCGGCCGCCAAGTTCGAAAAATGCGCTCACCCAACAATCCAACAACAACAACAACAACGTTAAGCTTTAAAGGAAATCACGATTCATTATGAAACTAAAATGAAAGAGAAAGATAAAAACAACAGCAACCAACATTCTGATAACAACGTCAATGTTGTGCATATCTTTGTCCAGCCACGCTAGCTCTACTATTTTTTGTTATTGTGTATAAACCCTGTATATATATATATATATATATATATATATATATATATATATATATATATATATATATATAGAGTGGTTCTTCGGAAAATACATCGATCGATTGTGAGTCAAAAATGTGTTCATGTTTGCGGTTATATCGAAAGTAGATGCCAGATTTGTTACGTTGAACGACGAACTCCGAAGAACGGAGGAGGTATACAATTCGACTGTCTGCTTTTTTTGGTTTTTTGTTTGTTTCTGCGTTGGAAATAGTAAACGTACGCCGATTTTGATTTATTTGAAAGAGGGGGCTTAAGAAATGGTCCCATATTCATTCAAAACGCAAATCCAAAATCACCTTCCTTTTGGAAACCGCCCCCGATGGGAGTGGAGGGGACAAATTTTCTCGAAAATCGAAAATCTGAGATGGTATAATTAATGATAGGATAATATATTCGGAAATGTTTAAATCGAATATTTTTCAAAAGAGTAGCGGTTTTTGTGATAGAGGCATGTTAAATTCTCAAATATGTGTATTTTTACCATGTGGAGAGAGCGAAATTGAAAATCTGTGGATACTATACGAAAGACCTTCCTTAGAGTTACGGTTTTTGAGCTACAGCATTGGTACAATGGTAACACTAAAATACTTATGCGTATTTCTGCAGCGTTGTTTTAAGATCTCAACAAAAACAACTACAAGGAAAGAATATTCGTGGATAATAGGATAAGTACTATCTTCATTGGTTTTAATGAACGTTTGACAATTTTCGTGACTAATGTTACACTCAAAACTTTTTGTTTTAAAAAAAAAATACAGTTCAAATCATAATTATCAAACTTAAATATTTCATTTGGATAGATTTTCTTATACTTTATCAGCATTATATGATATTTTGACAGTAATTTGTACAGAGTTATCAAAAAATAAGCTTGAAAACTATATCAAAAATAACATCAAAAGTATTTTTTTAATGGAAACCCCCGTCTTTATTATTTTATAGTATTAAGCGGTTGTTTCTACCGAAAACTAGATTTTTAAATAATTTGTAATTTCTCATTTTGCTATGTCAAAAGGCTATACATTTTCAAGTTACTTATTTACGCTTGTTGGACATTTGTTCACATTTGTTATTATCTTCTAATTCAATCATGGCTCAGCATTTTTACGTAGAAAAAATATTCAAAAATCTACTAATTTTCGGAATAGGCAACCTAATACAAAATTCCCCTTATTTTTTGCTGCTTAATACATTAAAATAATTTAAAAAACCGAGGGTTTCAGATTGCAAAAAATATATTTTGACGTTTTTTGGATCAAGTTTTCAAGGTTTTTTTTTATCACTCTGTACAAATAATTAAAAAATACCCAAATTCAATATTAAAGGCTTCCTCATAGGAAAGATGTATAAATATGTTTAGGACTGCTAACTTAATTTTTGACATAAAATTTGAAATATGTCAAAAACGGTGATATAGGACATTATACATAAAAATCAAAATTGTACAAGAAATCTAAAAAAGGGGTAATATACAGGGTATTCCATTAAAAAAAAAACAAGTTGGCAACTACTTCCGGTATAACCAGAAATATTTTCGACGTAGGTATATCTCCTATTGGGTTCAGTATATCACCACATTTTCAGACTGTTTGTAGGTAGTTTTCGTTTGCCCACAATCGATCGATGTCTTTCCCGGTGAACCACCCTGTATATATACACGGGGTGGTGCTGGATATTTATAACTACACTCGCAGCGCTTTTACTCTGTCATTTTCATTATGTATTAGATGTTATAAGAAATAAGTTATTGTCCATCAGATAACTGGAGCAGCTTGTTTTATTATTATCAAGGGGTAATAAGTTGTTTTTTTCATTTGAAAGTAAAAATACCACAAGAGATCCCAAGTCCCAATTTGCTGTAGAATAGACTTTTATCACATGAAAAAAAAAACACTTACATTAGTACTAATATACAGGTGTAGCCTGTAGTGTAAGATTTTAAAGCAAAATGGGACAAATTCAGAACAACGAGAATCTTGGAAAGTATAAATACAACTTTGTATATATATATATATATATATATATATATATATATATATATATACATCTACAATATTTCTTTCGAAAATGTGTTTCGAGTTGATTTATCTGAAATGATAATGCATATTGCAAATAAATGTATTATTCACGTTCACTTTCAGTATTAATATAGGCATACAGATATATAGGTTGAATCACTTTGCATTTTCGATTTATATATAGGTAGAACCACATGTATATATATAGGTATATACATCTTTATACATTTAGTATTAAGGATATCTATCTACTACAATTTATGCAAGATGTATGTATGTATTCACCTAATGGATCTATGGGTTCGATTTAAATACAATGTAAATTGTACGATTTACTATCATTTTAACGATCTGAAACTATACAAAAAAAAAGAATGATCCCCCATAAACTTATTGTACCTTTATTGAAAAAAGTCCGTGTATTTTATGGATATCAGTTAAGACAATAAAAAATAATATTGATGAAAAAAAAAGCAATCGTACAACCGAATTGTATACGTTCTCCTAAGTCGGTCAATTAAAAGAAAACAGATATCTTTAAGACATTTATATCATTATAAAAGAAGGTAATGACATTGTAGAGCATGTTTGATTGCATGGAAACAAATCATTCTTGAGCGACATCGGTATAAAGAGTTTTTGACCGACTTCAAAAAAAGGAGAAGGTATACAGTTCTTCGTAAGATTGCTTTTTTTATGGCTGTTCGCGCGTTTCGCATAGTAAACGTGCTCCGATTTAGACAATTTTTGTTTCATTTGAAAGAGGAAAGTTGAGAAATGGTCCCGTGTTGAGAAAAATCAAATCCAAAATCTCCTTCACTCCAAAAACCGCCCCCAAAGGGGGTGGAGGGAGCAATTTTTCTCGAAAACTGAAAATCCGAGACGACAGAATTAATGAAAATTCCATATCCGGAAATGTTGAAATTGGACATTTTTAAAAATTATCATACATTTCCGCGCTACAGTCTGAAATATGTGTTTCAGCTATGTGGAAGGGGCAAATTTTTCCGAAAATCGAAAATTCGAGATTTGAAAATTAGAAAGGGGACCATATCCGGAAACGTTTAAATTGAACATTTTTTCAAAAGAGTTACGGTTTTCCAGTTTCGCAATGGTAAAGTCTGAAATATGTGATAAGTATGCATATTGCCACTAAATGGAAGAGCAATTTTTTTCGAAAATTGAAAATATGACACGGCCGAATTAAAGAAAAGATTATATGTAGCAACATTTTAATTGAGTTACGGTTTTCGAGTTACAGCAGTAAAGTCTGAAATATGTATATTTGCGCCGCGATGTTTTGAGATCTCGAATAATAAATAACAAGTACAAGCTAAACCTACCTATAAATTTTTGGGTATTAGTGAATGTTCAACAGTTTTCATGACTAATGTTACACTCAAAAATGTGAAATAAATATTTTTTACAAAAAACTGGACCGACTTTATCAGTTGTTGAGAAATACAAAATAATATTAATTCTATTGGTGCTGGTAATTTTGAAGTTGTGCCGTTGTAGTTTGTTGTTGTAGGCACCAATAGAATTAATATTATTTTGTATTTTTCAGTGCAACAACTGATAAAGTCGGTCCATTTTTTTGTAAAAAATATTTATTCATTGTAAAGAAGTTTGTTATATAGATGAACGCATTCTGTTTTTTTTTCGCAAATCAAAACGAAACACACTTTCGACGATTCAAAATTTTCTCAAAAAATAAATCATCCAATAATTATTGATTCAACTTACCAGCTCTGTTCGATTGATCAATCATGGGTTGTACTATTCTCCGCCTTGCATTGATGAACCTGAAACAATACAATAACAATTTAAATACTCACACACACATATATCCATATTGTTGGCGATATATAGATACAAATAACAACATAAAAATTTCCGTCGATTGCTGCGATTGATGTCAAGCGTCAAAGTGTGGTGTCAGCATCATCGACGCCGCGGCGCTTGTCACCACATTCCGGTGTCGCCGCCGCTAACAGGTCCCGACACCGGAAACGATGATTGGGTTTTCTGTGTAACGAAACAAACTCCACCATCATAATATTATAGGTATATATATATATATATATATAACGTGGCGAACGATGAAGTGGAGCAAACGAAAATGAGAATAGATCTTTTTCCAAAACAAAGTTTTTTATTAATGTTACAAAATTTCTACATCAAAAACAACTTCCTACGAATATATTGAGTATCATGTGGGAAAAATGCTCGAGTACAAAGTTGAAGAGTTTTAGATTCTACTCAAAAAGATCACTCACAAACAATTCCTCAGCATGTCTTTGCTAGATTCAGGTGGAAGTTAGTTGTTTAAATCTGTGACTGACCAAACCTAACCTAACCTATTTTACTCCATGTTCTGTAATTTGATTCAAAAATTGCGAACTTGGATGTTTGTTTGTTCGTGAAAAAATGTCTAATTTCGATTGTTTTTTTTTTTGGGAAAAGAATACCTACTCGCTTTTTTCCCGTGGAAGAGAAGTAATTTTATAAAAACTGATACTTTGTCACCTATCAAGAGTGATAAAAAAAGTTCAACCGATCAAAGAAAAAAATATGTTTTTATAGCTGTGTGATTTGTGATTGTTTGGAATGAACCTTAAGGAGAGAAGTACGAGATAACATCGACACACGAGTTATCGTGCAATGTGGTGCTGTGACACTGCCTTAGCATGCTCGACGCCATCAGCACACTTTATTATATCCATAGCGCCCCAATTAAGCGCTGCAGCAGCTGTGAAAATTAATGGAGCAGCACACAGCTTTTAAGATGTATAATTTTGCA
This sequence comes from Crioceris asparagi, assembly GCA_958507055.1. Lineage (NCBI taxonomy): Eukaryota > Metazoa > Arthropoda > Insecta > Coleoptera > Chrysomelidae > Crioceris > Crioceris asparagi. Next base: position 129,815,492 of record OY293826.1, read on the forward strand.
CATTCATAACTCTCACACTAGTACTACTTGATACTACTACGGCGAACATTGTATATATATATATATATATATATATATATATATATATATATATATATATATATATATATATATATATATATATATATATATATATATATATCTTGTGCTTTAACCTAGCGCGAGTGTGCCTTACGCCATATTTAATATGTATATAGATAAATGTATTCGCCAGATTTCACAGTCGCGACATCTGATTCAGACAAATATATACATATAATAAACAACTCTTTAATTTGACATTGCTCCTTCGGGATGGAATTGGGGGAAAGGGATATGTTCCCTCACCACTATGTAGCCAGCCAGTTGCTGCACATAAGCTACAATTAGCTGCACATATTTTAATTAATTAATCGACTCAATACAATACTAGGTACATGATATTCTAGAACAAAAGAGAGATATTGAGATGCTTTCAGTTGGGGAACGTGATTAGGCAATCTGCGCGCATTCGCGTCAGTCTGCAACCCAAATTACAGGAGAGCACAAAATGGAACATTATTGTTTGAAATATGCGTTGTCCTTGACGTTTTGTCACGGAATCGCGTCATTGGACATATCATCTATTCGTGGTATTAATCCATTTCTTTTCACTGATATTAGTAAGTAGAAATTAGGATGCCTGGTAACATTGCCGATATCAGCGTTGAGCTGTGCTTGCTTAAAAAAAAATCTTGATACCGTATTTTGTAAATGTGTTATATCATGGTCATATACACTAGGTCTAGAGACTAGTCTTCTCTGTGAGCGGGTTTCAATGACAAATCTAACCTCGAAATCCAGACGCGGTAAGTTCCACTCAGTCTGACAGTATTTTGATATGGGACAAAAAGTCTGACGTGTTTTAAACATGGGACAAAAAACATCTGGCGGAATTTTTGAAATGGGACAAAATATAAATCTTGTAGAATCTTGGGAAAGTAAATTAGGGCATCCAATACTGAAAAGTAATTCTAATAAAAACTAGAAATACCTAGAAACTTTGAGTTAAAACGAATCCGTGGCCAGCATTGTGATAAAATTTGCATCATTCTATGTCAAAATGGCTGCCGAGATTCATATAGTTATCAGAAAACTGTAATTCTGGATCTCTTTTTCCATAAGCTTGTGCAATTGGTCGTCATCCCTTTATGGGGCCCATCAACAGCAACAAACGCTATATGAAAGGGGTGGTGGAATGGTAGGCAGTAAAAGCGCGCGTGTCCTGGGGGGTGGCAATAAATTTCCAGCTTAATATCTCTCAGCACATAAACGCGTTCTCTCTCTCTCTCTCTCTCTGTAAAGTCGTCGGGGTCGCAAGTTGCAAGCTGACGCCCGACGATGATGATGGAGTCGCAAAATGGTTTGACCCACGCGCGCTCCACCAGCTCACCCTCTCCATGCTGGTCCAGATGCTGCTTCCAATGCCGCCCTGCTCCCGCTGCCATACCACGCCACCGATATGCTTGCTGCTACTCTGTGCTCCTCACATGCCGCCACCCGCGACCATTTGCTAACGACATAATTACCGAGAGACTTGCTCAACAACGACAAGGGGCAGAAGGCAGAGCTATGAAGGGTATACGTATAGCGAAGGGCTTTCCCCGGGTGAACAAATCATTCCAAACGTCCGTCACCATACTGTGTCGTTGTTGTTGTTGTTGCCGACGATTCTGACCGCCCCCGAAGCCGCCGCCCCTTTGGAATATGGAAATGACACTGGATGAGTGAAGCAGGTTCATTTCTGTGCAAGGAAGCATCATCTATCAAGAGACGCCATGTGGTGGCTTGCTTGAGCTTTTGTGTGTTGAATGTCGAAGTTGTTTCAAAGATTTTGTTTAAATTTTTATGAAATTCTCACACTTCCGAAGATATCGCGAACGGGCAAATATGGAAAAATGACTAATCCGCATCCACAAAATGTATAGCCTGTCCAAATTTATGTTTTAAGCTTCAGTGACAAACGCCTTTGAAGAAACATCGAAATTCTATTGTTGAATAAGCCATCAATGAACAAAAATTGATGAAACTCGATAATATTTTGTTCTATGGTTTTATGCAATTTCAGTTTTCTATTCGTGCTGATGAAAAATTGATCCTTGTGAAGATGATATTTTCGATAATGTGATTTAATACAATCAAATATTTTCCAATTGACAAATTGGATTGGATTTTCTTTTTCCCATAGAACTAGAAAATTTCACAGCAATATCCTGTTCTATGCTGCTCGCTCTATCTCTTATCGCAGCAGCTATTTGTTAAATATCGAGAGGCGAGAGAGGCTGTCGCTGCCGTAAATTTCATTTTGCGTCCATTTTCCCCCCGTTCCGGAAAAAAGTGCCAACGTCCAATAATCCTAGATTATCCCCGGGAGCAATAAATCCCGAACACACTGGGCTACTACTATTACCAACCGTGCAGTCTCCCACTTGCGTTTCGGGAATTTTTATCGCAACATTAGAATCTTCGACGACGATGTGCCCTAATTGTGTGAGTGTGACAGACAGGGTAGGCTTTGGGGATGCTATTGGTCCATAGGTAGCTGGGCAATTTCCGGAAATCTGGAGAAATTGGCCCCGCTCGGCCACTACGAGGTGGTACTATTATTATAGCCGAAGGCAGTCGGTAATATTATTGCCTGCTTGACCGCCATTTCTATGCATGTCTCGATTCCTGATCTTTGGCGCGGTTGGCGGTCAGCCTGACATAGCGATGATTTGTTCGAAACGTGCCTTTTTGGAAATTGGCTACAGCCTCTCTGGCTGGCTGGCTCGCAGAACGTGCGTAAGGTCACAAATGTGCCCCAGCTCATATCGACATTTCGAGTTGAAACGCGTTGGTATATACCTACGTAATTGCTCTACCGTTTTGAGATGGGGAAAATGGTCCCCTCCAAATATATATTACCTATATGTATATGGAAAGAGAAAATTACCTTATTACTAGGAGGCAATTTTCGGTTTAGATAGCTGCAAATTTGAATAGCTACTTACTGCTTGAATTGATAAATGTTTCAGAATACTTAAGGTTATACAATTTAGACGTTATTGATTTTGAAGCTGACAAGCAGGTATCTCCCCAATATTAAAGTTCAAGTCATTGATGTTTCTGTTAATGTCTAATCAAGATTTTCTTGAAGTTCATATAAAATATAAAGTAGCTATTTGATAGAGAATATCAATATCAAAGTGAAACGTTTCTATGGGCAGCATGAAATATAAAACCAGCATTTTTTTAAAGTTGCATATGATTTCACAGGGTGGAGGAAGCAATTTTAATCGAAAATCTGAGACGGCAGGTTATTAAGGATGAGACCATGAAACATTTATGTGAGAGAGGAGAGATTGCATGTTGCTACATTCAAAAGGGACATTTTTTTAAAAAGTTACGAAGAATAATAGCAACTAAAAGCAAAGAATATATACGGGTATTAGGATAAGTGCTATCTTCTTTGGTATTAGTGAACATTCAACGATTTTCGTGACTAATGTTACACTCAAAAGAGTGAAATAAATATTTCTTACAAAAAAAATGGACCGACTTTATCAATTGTTGAAAAATACAAAATAATATTATTTATTCTATTGCAACAACTGATAAAGTCGGTCCAATTTTTGGTAAAAAACATATTTTTATTACTAGATATCATACAGCAACCGGACGAAAAAGAGGACGAATATCGAGGATTATATTTACCAAAACGACAACGATTTCCAGAGCGGAAGGACCCGGAATTTCTATCGCATGTTCCTCCATTACCACCGCAGGATAGCTTCTTTTCGGCATATTACATATACATGTTCCATATATAATATAAGCCGTTCACAACATCCGGGCAAAAATTCTTTTCCGGTGTGGCGAAAAAGAGAGACAGCAAGAATATTGAATGCGAGCCCCGCAAACTTCCACATCCACATTTGGGGCCGTCGTATTTTGATTATCCAGGCGCGCCGCGTCTTACAAAACTCATACACGTGGGTGGGGAGAGTGCTGGGAGGGTGGGGAGTCCGAGATGCCAGCCAGACACCACCATAATACCTACCCCCCCAGTGCACACATAAACAAAATTACTAGGAATTTTGTAGGATCAGTTTCCCCTATCCATTAGATTTGGGACGGCAAGGGGGTTATGGGGAGATTTTGCCGCATGCTCTTTCCATGGAGACTATTACATACGCACGTTTATGTATATACAGGATAATTGCATAAAAAAATGATAGCTACTCGAGAAGACTTGAAAAACCAACTATTAATTTTTTTTAAACTTCATTTAAAATCATCATCTTGTATACAGCATTCATCATCAGTATTATCGACTGGAGCTGAACAACAAGAGTTTTCATAGGCAAAATTGGACTGCAAAAACTATAATATAAAAATGAATCGCTGAATGTGTTGCTAAGCACAAATCTCGAGAGCAGCTGAACGGATTTCGCTAATTCTTTTTTTTTGTGTTCATTATTATCAGAAGAAGGTTCTTATGAACGAGAAAAATAAGAAAGTTGAGCGGAACATTAGAAAATTTAAGAACATTTATGAAAACTTGAAGACAATATTAATTTTACACACAGTACATTCAGTTGTTTGACAACTGTCATAGTTGTTTGAAATAACTGTCAGCAATTGACAAAACGCGCGCTGCAAATATCGTTTAACATAGATGAATCGGTTGATAAATAATAGTTTCATTTCAATTTATTATACAGTGAGTTTTTGAGACGTGTTTATTCATCTCGGTAAGTTAAAATTAATCACAACTTATATTGAAAGAATGAAGCCCCTGGATTGTGTTGCGGGAGCGGTAAAGTCAAATTGACGCCATTGGTACTGCCATCAGAGCCTCTGCATTCATTGGTTTACAGAAATGGGACAGATTCTATGCATTTTAACTCATATACAGGAATACAATAATTGTTTTCAAATGAAGTAATTTGGCGCAACAGAAGTTATTCAAAACAAGTGTATGCTAACTTTCATATTGTAAAACAACAAACTTTTACCACCACGTGCCTGAATACGTTGGTAATTTTCAATTGAAATCATATATCAATTAAAGTAGCGTACAGTAGGTTTGTAGCTAGGTGAATAACCAAAAGCAGCCAGTCAAAAGTTGATGGGGGACTGGCAGTGCTGACAAAGTATCTTGAAAGTCACATGGTGGTACAATTTTTACAAATTTATTTCATGGGCGATTCAGCAAAACAAGTCGATCAGCATTACGCACATAATAAATCGGTGAACAGACCAAGTGTGGAGCAACTTCAAATGTTTTTTCATCAGACAACGAATTGGTTGAAATTATTCAAGACTGCATTAAACCGCATGCCATCTGATTGCCACAAAATTGTCAGCAAAGCCGATAAGACGCCTGCAGGACAACACGCAAGACGCTATAATACGGCAACAATTGATGAAGTTGCTATATTGTTGTCATGGGTGAAAATTTCGAAAACCAAGATATTGTTTTTGCTTTTGTTAAGACAGCACAACGTCTGTCGGATCAGCTAGATGGAATATAAAAATCGTCTTATCAAGTATAGTGAAGATTAATTTCAAATGAATGAACAGTTTGAAACAAAATCTTTTTTGCTACTTAGGAAAGTAAAATGAAATAAACATATGCATAACGTTACGCATGTTATGGAATGCATGCTTGTTTTTGTTTGTTTAATCTGAAAGGATTATCACAACACATTGCCTATTATGGGAGGAAGCCTTTCATCGCTGAAATCACATATCCTACCATTATTTTCCAACAACAATGTTTGTGTACATTTTCATTGGAAGCACGACATCCCGACAACAGCATATTGACTCTGATAGATCAATATTGATTATATTAGAAAAGGAGCAAAGAAAGCAAACATCATTAGGGCGTCCCCTTAGTGGTCCTAACACTCATTGTTTTTCACCATCAACCCTTTAGCCCCATCAGTAGTACAATGACGACAGGGCGACACGATGGTGTAAGGTTTCATCACGGAGTGCTTTCGGGGCTGCTGTGTGATGGGGTGTGTCGGGGGGGGGGGGCGCAGCACACGGGCCCTCGCTAATCCGACCTAATGATCGTCTCTTTCTCCGAGAGTTGCTGTTCCAGACTCACCCGAGAGAACACTTGTCTGAATTTCCGATAGAGGAATTCTAAATGTTATTCCATTTCGGCTGTGCGAGAGTGAGAATGCAATTATCGTTTCCGGTATTATTATATTAGTTAGGAGGGGGCCGGCCGAGATGGAACTCCAGGCGTCGAGGTTGGAAAAGCTAACACAAATGATAGATTAGGAATGAAAGGGTTCGACAGGAAAACAATTACCGATAAGATGCACAGACACGTTTACATGTTCACATCGCCTTTCCCCCAAAAGAGGGGATCAACGTGTTGATGATGATGTTGTTGTTGCTGTTGTTTTAGTTGGGAGAATATTTGGGAGTATAGGTATTTGACAGATTTTGATTATTATTTTGGTCAGTGCGATTAAGAGAAGGGCTTGGGTTGTCATTATTTCTAAAAAATTGCTGATGACATATGAAAATAGTTTAGTGGTTATAAGAGAAGACATAAAGAAGTTGAACAAAATTCCGAAGGAGAAAATATTTTCTTACAAAAAAATTGGAGCGACGTTATCAGTTGGTGCAATAAAGAGTACAAAATAATATTAATTCTTTTGAGTTCTTCGTTTATTACCGGCTCTAATCATAATTAAAATGCTGCTATTCTTTGAGTTTCGTTTAAATATGAGCCATAATTAAATCAAATACACACACAAATATTGTTCAATACACCGACGTCTGTCGGTAACTTACGAATATCAAAGTCCCAGTGGCCTACTACATTGACAAAATGTTGTATGAGAATTCCAAGATCTCCTCTTGCTTATTGACAAAAAGTGAATGTATGGTCACATTTTAAACATTTCATATAATTGTAAAATAAATTGAAAAATACATTTTGAAAATAAATTGAGAATAAAAATCGACCTGTTTCAAGTTTTTGCAAACAAATAGGTAAGTACAGTTTTATTTCACGAATTATGGCTATTTATTTTGTATGTCATGTATGCATTATTGTTGATAATAAATCTTTCATATTATGTTTGCTTATTTAATCAATCGATATTTTTGTTCCTCTAATTATATGAACTTCCTTAAATGCCATATCTTCAGCTCGAAATCGTTACGCCACTGATTTACTCTCGTCAGTTGGATTGAACCATTTTTCGTGTTTTCAAGGCCGACGCCAACATTCGTGAAACAAACTGTAGGTATATCATAATGCTAAACATGAATTTATTCCATACCTTTGGACAGCATTGTATATAAATGTGTATAGGTACTTATATAAAAATCTAGGTGACAATAACATATGTCATTCTAATTGGCGTTCGATCGATCGATATAGGCCATTGACTAGAGGTTCTGGTAGCTTTTATATATATATATATATATATATATATATATATATATATATATATATATATATATATGTGGATGGGAACGAAATATAAGCAGTGAAAAGTGCAATCTCATCCCAGACTACTACTATATTCGGCTAGAAGCCTGCGAGTATTTTGCTGCTTCTACAGAAAGAAAATTGTCCAGTCATTCCCCTCATATTCGTCCTGTCATGGACGAGCAAGACAAAAAAAAACAACTAAAAGGACGAAGTTCAGTCGCACAAAACTGCTTGTAAAAATGTCGATATCGATCTATCCAAGGTGTATTATGGGAATGAACGAGGAGGAATGCCTTTGTGTCCATTAAATTGAGAAGGGAAGAAGAAGAAGAAGAAGACGAAGTTCTGTTATACCACATAGACATATTTTTATTCATTGAACACTAAAAGGCAAAGTCTTGAACGATTATCAACAAAAAAAAAAACTATGTATAATCCTAATACTCCTAAATAACTGAGTTAATTTAACAAATGTCTTGACAATCCATTGCAACGATAATAAATAGTTTTCTTATATTTTCCATTAAAACAAATTTATCATATTCTCAAATAAGCAGATTTTTTGTCTTCTTTACAGCAACCTCTTTTAACATAGGTTTTATCTTCCATATTGTATCGGATACAGTGAATAATACGGCATGATCTTGCTCATTGACATTTTCAAACTTATTCGTATAGTGAATATGAATGACGATGTAAATCGGTTTGGTAAACGATCCGTGATCAAGTTCAGGCTAGCAGCATACGTTGCCGGAAGTAAGGAGGGGGTAGATATGTTTTCCTTCATCTAAATTCAGATGCTTCTCTATATATACATCAAATTGCCTAATGATCTGTAACTTCATATATATACTATATAAATAGGTAATGAAGCAAATGCAGCAACATTGGTTCATTTAGTTAGAACAATTTTCCAGTTAAATTTTATACCGCGCAAAAAAACTTCTACTGGATAAAATTTATCCAAAACTGCAGCATACGAACCTCCAACAGATATGTGATCAATCAGTACATAATGAATGTTTTAAGGATCAAAGAAAGAATGATAATGTATGTTTTTTTTTCATTTTAAATGGGCCCATGAAGCGCAACTGTAAAAATAATTGTAATAACAAAATAGCATTGGCTAGAAAGAAACACATCGATTTATTTACGTATGGTACATATATAAATCAATACATCAAACAGTAATAAACACGTATACTTTTATTCTTGCCCGACATCAACTTCAAAGAGATAAACATTATCCGGGATTTTATGACAATTCCCCCTTATGTATAGATGAGGATTATTTTCCTCGATGATTTATTCCATTGTCAACTAGAAACATTTTCTTCCCATCTATCTAGTAACAGTTTATATCCCGAGTCATATCTGCGATCTACATTACAAAACAAAATCAGTTTTTCACAATTAACGACTATTCGATATTCCAATCATATGGAAGGATTATTTTATGCAAAAGTTTCTCATTTATTATCACCTGGAAACTAGACGAAGTCGCGGCCATCAACTACAGTAAAATCTCTCTTTTCGACTACCGTCATCAAGCAATCACCTGTGTTAAACGACCGCTTGAAGACACCTAGTATCTACAAAAATTTAAATTCGCCTCTATTAAACGACCATTTTTTTTGACATAATGATGGTCACAATCAAGAGAGACTCATAATAAAATTGTATCGAGACAGAGTCAAGCCTTGTTCTTAATCGTTACGCTTGCAACGCACCCTCTTGGTAAAAAGATGTTCTAATTCTGGTCTACAAGGAAAAGGCGCAGCTCTATATATATATATAGCAAAAAAAGAAGCAGACGATCCACCTGATCCATTAGCCGGGCAGAGGGTGGAGAGAAACAGATAACTCCAACCCCCCCCCCACCGATCAGCCCCTTCAGCACACCCCTTCGGGAAGAGGTTCCATCGATAGCAGAGGCCGTCGCCACCACCACCATTTCTTCGGCAATGCCATAATAGGTATATCGACACATCCGGAAAGTGAGAAAGAGATAGTCTCGCGGTTTTACTATAGATTCTCGTTGGTGGTAATTACATTTCCTCTGAGTGAGAGCGGACGCAGAGTGGGTAAGTGAGAACTGTATGTATGCAGATCACATTTTAATGCAATTTCCATCCATTAAGGGTAGAGAGTACTATGCCATTATCACCAACAGCAGCAGCAGAGCAGAGTCCCTTTTGGAGATATGCAATTTCGGATTGTGTATACAGTGTTTTTTTTTTGAATAACTTGCTAATATTTTGAGTAAGTTATTCGTTGGTCTATCAAGTTTTTGTCTCAAAATGGAACATCCAAAAAGAATAACCCGCTTAAATCAATAAGAAATCACTCATAAAGTGTTTTTCTATGAAGAATACTTCAGACAAGTTTCATGAAAATCGTTGGCCGTTTTCATGCTAGAGTCTACTAGAAAAAAAAAACAGGATATAATCTCGACAGACAGATCAATATCTTTTTAGATTCAGGAGAGCCTGAACACTTAAACATCTTTTGAAAACCGGGCATCATCAATTTTAGGATAGAATGGCCAGCATGATCACCTGATCTCAAGCTGTTAGACTTTTTATGCAGATATGTAAAAATTATCAACTCAACTACTCCAATTAGTTGACTAAAAAAAAAAGAAATATTAGGATGTATCTGGATTTTAGGCCACTACAAATGAAAGGAAATGTGAATTTATATCCCATTTTGGCTCTATCACACTGTATATTATGTAGATACAACCCTAGAGGGAGCCGAAATGTATACTTATACGAAAGCTATCACCTAACAAACATAACAAAAGGCCATCTCCGCATTATTCTGATGACATTAGCCTTCTTCTGTGGTGTAACAAAAACATACTCGAAAGCGCTAGAGCTTCTTCTCATCGCAAGTCGATCCTAATTACTTGGGAGCAGGGGAGTTATTCGAAAAGAAGAAATGAATAACAATAGAAACCGATACCTTCTATTCTTTGTCGTCCTGTAATCTAATGAGATGTAAATGTAATTTCTCAAGCATGTTTTAAGACAGATTTAATGCAATAGATAATTAATATGTTGCATTTGCCCAATGGGCGAAACGAGACCGAAGAAGAATTCATAAGACGTACTAAATAATCCATAACCTCATATTTTTCAAACATGACATTTGATGAATTGGTAAAAATGCAATCAAATAGCACAACAAATCGAAAGCTTTGAGCATTTTGACAAAATAATTATCAATAACGGCAGTATTAAGCCTAAAGCTTCTAGGTTGTATATGAAAATCTATTAAACAAGACAGCTTTATTAGTGGCGGATGCGCCATACTAGTACTACACCTTTTTCAATTGTATTTCAGAAGTCGTCAACTGTAATTCAGAATAGTTAATTGTATTTATTTTAGAAAGCATCACATGTATTTCGGATTAGTCACATTTGAAATCCAGAACTAGACAGATGAATTTCAGATGGGCCAATTGAAATTCAGAATTCGTCAAATGTATTTTTCATATTGGTGAATTGTAATTCAGAACTCGTCAAATTTACTTCAGAACATATCAAATGTAAAACAGAAAGCATCAGATGTATTTCTCATCACTGTAGGCCTGCAAACTCCACAATTGTCGTTGAAGTTCATTTTGGCAAATTGGTAAGTGTATAGCTACTTTTTACAATCAAAAACAATGGACAAATATGATTGACAAAAATAATCAACACATGTGATTTGATACATATGTTCCAAATTACCCGTCTAATGCTCTCTGATTTATATTTGATACTCGTAAGTTCTGAAATACATTTGATGAGTTCTAATTTACTGAATTAAATTTGACGAGTTCTGAATTACAATGCACTAATATGAAAAACATTTGACGAATTTTGAATTACAATTGACTAATACGAAGTGTATTTGACGCTTTCTAAAATTTCATTGATTATTCTGAATTACATTTGATATCTTCTGAAGTTGAATTGATGCTTTCTGAATTACAGTTGGAAAAGATGTAGTACGGCAATTTATAGTAACACTTTCTTCAATTCGCGCATTATCATATACCATATAAAAACACAACAACACATATCTGGATGCATGGAATATCTGACAGGTGCGTGCATCTATAAAGTCGGCATCTCTCTTTCTGTCTGAATGACGACGATTCTTGTGCTGTGCCAGCAGCAACTCGAGTGAGATTTGTATCATCTCGCGCTGCTGCTGAGAAAGAATGGCCTTCTCCGCGTGTCTTTTACTACCTACTACTTTTGATAGTTAGCTGGTCACGTAATTAATGGTCACCTTTGACGCGGTTCTTCGCCATCGAGAAGCTTGCCATTCGATCAGTACGTGTACGAGAACATTCCTTGACTTGCCCTGGCTTGAAGCGGTGGAGACACAATGGCAGCCATTCGAGCTCATTATAGGTAGATGGTCTTTTATCCAAAATGATGGTATATTTTTGAAGGCGTGTGGTAGGGCTATTTTTTTAATATCAACGTCACGTATAGTCGAGATACTATAGAAGTGTTTCTGCTATTTTCGTTGCACAAAGAGTTAGATAGTTATTTGGAAACGATGAGATGTGGGATCAATTCAGAGAACCACCACGATATAGCTGTATTTATAATCGAGGATTAGGTTTCAATGGCCTGCTGAACTGTTTTAGAGCGAGATTAGAACCAGAGGAAAGGTCCATTATCGAATTTGGCTTTACTGGGGGGTAATCTGACGAGGTTCTATGGAGAATGTTTCAACGACATATCGTCATCGTCAGGTGTGCGTCGCGTAAGATAACCAGCACTGTGTTTGGAAGAGGGGTGGTGTTGGTGGTGGTGGTGGTGGCTACCCACCACACAACCCCCTTCTCCCCGGAGCGCCTCATCATCCGATTGCGTTAATTCCGACCGCGCGCAGATTACGCACGTTCAGGCTCATTGGAAATCCTCGTGCGGGCTCTGGATGAATGCTATATCTCTGTCTCTCACTCTCTCGTGCTTCCAGTTTGTATGGAAATGTTGGTCAAATATATCATGCTGGCTTGACAGTGCAATTCTCTTATCTGCACATTGCCGGCAGCTATATACGGATCCCGAGGGCGGTTGGCTCTGCTCCTCTGTACGTACCGCCTTCGATGAAAAACAGAGAATCAAGCCCCCGCCGGCCGACACGGAGTAGAGAATCAGACAAGGATAGAAAGTGTACACACACATAGAGAAGATAGAGACAATGGTGTAGTCGGTGTGCAGCAGGCGGTCTGGGGCCTTTTGTTGATATACAGTGTGTCCAATTAAAATGTGAACATTTTGAAGTCGAGATTGAAAACTTTTGTACCAGCTTCAAAAAGTAACAGCACCAAAAGGAATAATTAATATTATTTTGTATATTCAGAGAGATTCCAGAACATCGCGAAAATACACATATTTCAGGTTTCCCCTTTTGCTGTAACTCGGAAACCGTACATTTTCTTGAAAATTGTTCCATTTAGATGTTGTTACATATAATCTCTACTTTAATTCGGCCGTTTGAAATTTTCAATTTTCGGAAAAAAAATTGACCCGCCCCCATATAGCGGAGACATACATATTTCAGACTTTACCGCTGCTGTAACTCAGAAACCTATGATTTCTGGAAATTGTCCATTTTTTCAATTTTAACGTTGTCGGATATGGACTTTTCTTCAATATTGTCATCTCGAGATTTACCCCTTTCTTTTTCAAATATTTTTTTTCCAAACTGTATTTTCACTACTAGACATACAAGTTTACCTTCAGGATGTCATAAATTCTCAGCAGACTAGACTTAGGCGGATTAAAACTGACGGCTGGGTATGAGAAGAAATGGAGAAAAAAAAAACAAACAAAAAACAGCGAAACACGTACACAAAATTTTTCTAGCAGCTGCTAGACGATGCTAATTCCGAGAACGGGGAGTTAATCAGAAGCCACTTCGTGGGCCATATCTTGGAAAAATTCTCATATTTTCGCAGGCAGGCGAACTATTTTCAAAACGTTTTCAGTGTTCTCGTTGCGTTGTTTCTGCCAGATCGTTTTTTTGTTGTTGAAAAAAAAAATAATAAAAATAACTTTGAATTGAGCATCTTTGGGATGAATTAAAAAAAGAATGCAAGCTGTCATTGCGGCTAGAGGTGGACACAGCCGTTAATAACTTTTTATTTTAATTTCAAGAGCTCTAATGACAATTTCTAATGAATAAACCAAAACAAGTGAAATTTAAAAAAAAAATAGTTTTTATTGGGCATTTAAGATTTAAACCGTACCGATGAGTACCTACTATTAATATCCTTTTCTCGATTTTAACTATACTTATGTATATGTGTTTGCCAGCAACAGCAATTCCATAACAAATTACTGTTTGTCTACGACAACACAAAATTAAACTTTAAATTAACAATAATGTCTGACGTCTGACAATTGCGACATAACCATAGACGATCTTCCAAAAAGTACCTATATACCAGAGAACGAGACGTATATATACGCTCCATGCTCGTGCGTAATTCCAGTGACGGATCCCATTGTCGTTCCATGTCGACAAAATAATGATCTTGGTTGAATGAGATTGAATGAGATAATTATAATTACCAATATTGGATCACACTTGGAGCTTGACACGCGGCGAGATGTCAGCGATCTAAGTACGAATTCGAAATTTCAAGTCTCTAGACCGTATGGGGCCTGATAAATCGCTGCGTCCAGAGTCCATTGATACAAGAACCGAAAGTAATAAAAACTATTTAAAAATGTTCTTTAAATGTAACGTTTCAAATAAAAAATGCGTAGCTCGTAAAAGAAACAAGATAACCAGATGATTCAAAATACAAAATGCTAGAAATACATCCAGCTTTATTGTACATCACACTGAAACAAGGTTCGCTGGCGTGTTTTTTCCACAGGATGTTTTAAACTTAAACGTCTGAAAACATCATTTTGTCATAGCCAGGTATATAAACATTTAAGCAACCAAAATTACATCAGAACAAACTGCAGCGTAATTTTAATGAATAGATCTATCGCACAAGGAAAAATCATTGGCAATAAAGTCAAAAATAATGACTAAAGTTATGCCATATTGAAATTATTAAAAATATTTAGATGCCAGTTTTTTTTTTGGCTAATATCTAATATCATCGATAATGAAGCATGCTATGGCCTTTCTTTAAACATAATTTATATACCGTTTCCATTTAGATGCTTTTTCGCATATAGGTGTGTTTTATATATATATAGGTATATATGGAAGGGCTTTATTTTTCTCCTCCGGAAAAACCGAAGCGAGCGGAAAAGCAGCCATAAATAACGTTCAACCTGCCGTGTCAGAACGACGGAGTTTCTGCCACTAGCTACTACCAACCCACCCGCGCTCCACATTTCCCATCCCGAGGGATAGTGTGTGCCAGCAGCCCAAGCCAAGCCAGCCAGCCAGCCAGAGCAGATAACCTGGGAAAAGGTAGAAAATTTCCTTGGACCAAAAAGCTTCAGACCAAATGAAAATTCGCCCGCAAAGAAATGGATCACTCTAGAAAATAAGCATTCGTAGGGTATAGGTATAATATACCCTGTAGAGACACTGTCGAGAGACTCCCCCGGGGATATGGAATGGAATATACCCCAACACTTTTCAATTATACATTTGAAAATATCTACCTACCACTGCATTAACCTTTCTCCCGTTTTGGAAGTATGATTATTAGTTGAAACTGAAGTTGGAACACATACCGTATGACTGACATTGCTTCAAAGTCTATAAATATTATGTTTAATAAGAAGTGACTGAATGAAAACACTAGATGGCGCTACAGGGCATTCAGTTCTACATTGATCCACCGCTAGGCATAAAAAATGGTTTTCCGCTAGCTTATTACTTACGAGTATAGCCAGTGAGGTTGATTTTCGGCATAAGTTGTGGGAAAAATCGTCTTGAAATATACGTTAATAGTAACAGCCCTCCCCCCTAGCATAAAATCAAGCAAATACGCGCAGCCATAACAAATTACATTAGGTATATAAAATATTAGCGGCGAGCAATTTAGCCAGCTAGGGGTAAATTCCACAAACTGCCTACTACTATACCACTACTCTACTACATACATGCATACGATTCTGTGCCCCCCCCTCCCCTCAGTCGTCTGTCTGTTCTGCAAATTAATATTACGTATATTATGCTATACACGTATATTGTAGCTATAAATTATTTGGTACAGCGTGCAAAACTGGAAAATTAGTAGAGAGAACGAGAGCTAAAAAGCACGCCATTTTCGCCTAAATCCAGAAAAACGAAATAATAGTTTCATTAAAATGGTTGAGAACTAAGAACTAATCTCGGTCAGGTGTACAAAAGATTCATTCAGCCTTATTCATTAGACAAATATTGAAATAAAAAAACAGTTTGTTGGTTCGTTGGCATCCCCATTACTTGGTTGAGGAAACCTCATTTGGATTTCTCCTCAAATTCACTGTACGATTTCCAAAATTTCTATATATACTTATATACTTTGGAGTCATGTGGATAGTGAGATTTCCTTTTTGGATAACACATGGAAAGGACATAAAATAAAATGATTGTTGTTGTTTTTATCGAAACAATGACAAACGAAATAATATGTTTACAATAATCTGGAAAGTTCTAACTAACACAAAAGCATGTACCTAATGGTGTAGAAGGTAGGAGGATATGGAAGAGAACTAGGAAAAAAAGCAGAAGGGAATTGTACGTGGGGAGCGCGAACGCGCGCGCGCGCGCCGTTTTCCCAGAAATGGGAATGGATTGATTAATCGCTGTAATTACCGATCAGCTTTAGGCTCTAATTAGATTTCGCGTCCGTCCCCTGCTGGCTGGCAGCTATATACAGCGTGTGCGGCGCAAATGAGATTATGGACCGCCACGTCGTATCCTCTGGATGTGAAATGGCATTCGGAGTTGTTGTTGTTGTTGGATGGTTTTTCGATGAGAAAATCGGAAGCGCACGCGTTAATTGCGTCATCGATTTTTATAAATGCCATTAAATTGTCGTTGGAGTAGAAAATTTATCACACGTAATATAGTGTGTTTTGTAATGCTAGCGAATCGGTATATCCAGAAGTGTGGCTATGAGCTCATGGACCAGATGATTGTTAGTGTCTGGATGGATGATAATACTATTATTTTCTAGTCAGGAATGGCCATCCTGATCCCACTTCAGAAAATGATGAAAAACGATATTGACTCAAAGAAACGAAAAGTATTTCTGTTTTTTTTTTTCAAGGTGGTTTCAAAGTCAGCTACATTTGATTGTTCAAGTTTTTAATTATGTATATAGTAGGATAATATGTATCCAAACTGTTTTAAGTTTTTCTGTTGAAAATTTTTGATTTATTTTCTATTATTATTTTCGATGAAGAATAATAACTTTTGTGTTAAATAATAAACGTTGTATGCATTATTCTGGGTTCAGTAATCTGAATATATCACTTATCCAGATAACCACGTCGCCATTAATTGTCCCGATTATAGAGGTTAAAGTGTATACAATCTTAAGCAAATTTTATAAATAAGACTGTTAGTTTATAACACTGATTAACATGAATGATTTGCTTTTGATTATTTGAGCCATGAAATGCTGGTTTTTCCTGTTAATAGAGGATAATAACAGTATGAATAGTGAGTAAAAGGAATTGTGCGCGCAAAAGTACCACCAACACCTTCCTGAAAAGTAATTTCTTGAAAGCGAATCCGCAAAGAGAGTATAGCGCCCAAAGAAGCTATACCTATATATATATATATAGGGCGCTTTTGCTATACCTTGGGGATTTTCGTTTTTCGCGCGACCGTATCATCATCATTTTTCACGGCTCCATACCATTTCCGCTCGAAGACATTGTCTTCTCTCGCTGCTGCTGCTGCCTTCTTTCAGGGGCTGCTCGGGGTTTAGGGTGGGGTGGTGGGGGTTCACCTAGGTTAATGCGACTCGGGGTGATAAATTGTCATGCTGCCGTCGACGTCGCCTTGTGAGAAGGGAGACAGGCAGGGAGGGGGCGGCGCGCCCTGGAATGACGTTTAGTCGTTATCAGTTTTTCGGGGCGAACGAAACGAAATTGCTCTAAGCGGAGACGACCCTCTCGCGCTGGCTGCTGCCAGCCGGTCGGTCGGTCACGTTGCCAAAGACGCGTCCGGGTCACTCACAGACTGACTGTCCTCTCCTTCTCCTGTTCTATCTGTCGTCAAAGAGTCTGTCTCTTTTTAGCCTCTATATGCTCATCTCGACGACGAGGACGCGCGCGACTCTGGCTGGCAATTTACGAGCCAGTTTCATTGTCGTCGGATGGCGCTAGCTTGGAGAACGGCTCTCCAAGGAGTAATATCAGGGCACCTAATAGCCTACCAAATAGCCTCCGAAACACCTTTTTAATGAACTATTGTAGCAGGAAATGAAAATAGGGAACGCTGCAACCACCACCACTACCACCGCCGACGAAATATATATATATATCCATCTCATTCTGTGTTCCCTTTCTCACTCACTCATACTTGCTATATATGTACCTACAATCCATTGAGTGAACGTGTACGTGGAGGACCGTTATCTTTTGTTGATTACAGCCTCAACCCTTCCGTCGGGGATATTGTCGCTCTCCTGGGTCCCATCCGGTGCCTGCTCTTCGCTCCTATGTTGTTCGTTGTACGCGCGTCTATTAAGAATCTGATTTCGTAATTAGTCAAATGTTCCTGTTTCTCTCTCTCATTCTATATATATATATATTTGTGTAATTGCCTGGCTATGCTTTGGGATATCTCTACCCATCCACAGTGAATGCTTTATTACACACGTAAAGGAAATATCTTTGTATTTTATGCTTTTAAACGAACTTTTGTTGACTTCTTACGGTTTGAACACTTTCTATAACTAGATATATATATATATGGGGAGATTTGAAAGACTCAATAAAGGACAATAAAGGATATATTTAGTTGAGGCAACGAGAGATGGCTGATAAGTCAATAAATGAGCCATTTTCTCATAAAACTTCAGAGTTGTATGCCTATTACTGATGAGATATATCAGCAAACTGTCATCGCCTCATAAAAATCTATAGAATTGTACTTACCAATTGTTAACTTGCAATATTGTGAGACCCGTGTCTTGCGCTAATTGTTTTTTCTGGTCCTCCGAAGGGTAGGGATGCTGCAACAAACACAAAACAAAAAAAATCAGACATCATTAATGATTCTTGTTGAAAATAAGACCAATTATATATATATGTGGGGGCTGGAAATAGAGGCGCGTCCTTAAAATAGGAGTCTGCATTTTTGTCAACAAAAAGCTACATGCAGAGGTTGGGGGTAGGTATATATAGTGACATGGCGTGACAAAAGCCATGGAGGAGGTTGTAATTTGCTTGCTATATGTATAAGCCCTCTTCTCTGGAATTGTGGGCGTTTTCAGTTGCAGCACAGGATAGAACACGCGTGACTACCAGTGTCCAGGGCTTGACTAGAGTATTACAAAGAGAGAGAGCATTGTAGAGGCGTGTCTGCAAAGCAAAAAGACGATACCCCTAAACCTGCAAACATCATCATCGTTTTACGATAGTTATAGGGAGGAGGCTCTAATCATCCAAGTTCTCACGACGACGACAAAAGTCAAATAACAATGCCGGAGAAAGGATAATCACGTACAGAACCTGCAACGTCGCTCAAAATAACATATATCTAGATATAATTATTAATTTGGCGATGATCATGACGTGACTAAAGCTATTTTACCTATAAGATGATAAGGATAAGGAACGTTGAAACACTAAACAATCTTCGTGATTATTTGGGTTATATCTACTAGGGGGAATATTACCAAAAAATGATTGCCATAATTTTGTCCCCATTCAGCCATGGGGATTGCATTCCTTCAATAAACCATCTGCAAACAGAGGCAAGAGATTTTTGTGCATTCCGTACACGACGGCTATAATCAAAGCTTATCCCTCTCAATCCTATACTCTTAGAGAGTGGTGAGCAAGTAGATTGAAGAAGGGGGCTCGGTGCTATGGAAAGGCACGTATTCCCACAAAAATACCACTTAATTGATTTATGACATTATTTAAGTACAATGGCGGCATAGGACGCGAGATGCATTTTTGTTGCGCTGTCTTATAGGTACTTACATATATCCCCAAATGCCAAATTATGACTTGATATGAAAGAAAAGGGGAGACAAATGAGATATTATGTGTATGCTCCTCTTAGCTTGATACCTAATACGTGTTCTTATGTGTCAAAAAAATTACCTAATAGATTTTTACATCAGAAGATTATAATTTATAAAAGAAATAATCCAATAATTATAGTGGGTTGAGAACATTAAAGGGTGGCTTTAGTTTTGAATTTAACAAAATTTCCGAAGTCTAGAAAATAAATGAAAAGTCATTATAATATTTAAAAACCGCGTCAGGAACCTGTTTATCAGTTCACACTGTATTTATGTAAATCGCAATGATTTCCCTTGCCATTTATACCTTTACTTTGTGTTTATTCAAAACAACGAGTTTTGTTGCCAGGAATTTCTTGGAAGTTCAAATTACAGCTTTTTTTCTTTCATGTTCGTATATTTCGCAATTAGATAGGTCGGAGACTTGTTTTAACGCGTTTTGCCAAGCCAAATAAATCTCCATTAGCTTTCGATTTTTATTTTTTTTTTCAAGTAAAATCACTGGCAGAGAGCATCGTCACTGCAGGATTTTTTTTCTTCGATTTGTGGGAGACTTTGTAAGTTTAATGTCTAAACAAACAACGCATTTGAAAACAAACAACAAAGATCAATAGAAGAAATGCTGTTGTGATATTAATTGAAAGTATTAAAAAATGTCAGAGATTATCTCTAGAATTATAAAGATGATATGGGATCCATAAAGTTACATGAGAAACATCCAAGAGCCGTTCAGAGAACTTACTGAAGAAAAATGACCCTAGACAAATATTCCAACCAGTTACACAGACAGACAGACAGACAGACAAACAATACAGCAAGAGAGGATCGTACGGCTAGAGTACCTAGCAGCATCTAGTGATAATTTAACAGACTTTTGTGGCTAATCCTTTATTACAAAACAAAGCGTCTCCGCCATTTCAGTGTTTCAAACATCCTTTTTTTCTATTTGGTTATTGTTTTTCTTCAGTTACAGCCGGAGCCTCATGTTAACATTTTGTTGCACTATGAGTATTTCTTGTGTATTCGATGCAATTACTTTCGCCTACCAATGGTGTGTTGTTGAATCTTGGCGTCGTGGTAAGAATGAAAAGATAGATGGCCCCGATGGTTATTTATGGTTATCTACAATTCGAAGCGACTCCGCCTAGAATCACTTTCTCCTCGAAGTATATATACCTATAGGTATATATATATATATATATATATATATATACATGTATACATTGGTGATGTGTACTGCTCTGGGGTGCATTAAAATCAGCCTGCTTCGATCTTCTTTTGCGATTGGAAAAACATACCTCTACCCTCTTCAATTTTCCAGCCGTTTCACGATTTACGTCCTGCTCCTCGTCGTCGTTCTCATTCGTTCGCATTCTGATTCCCAATATAACTAAGAATGAAGAGGAGAAAACTCACGATATGCGATGCGATATAATAGCAGATAGAGAGAGACCAATTTCATCACCCCCCAAAGTATACGGTTCATATTACACTATTATTATAGCGACCTCATACTATGAAAATCTTTCTATACCAGCAAAAATAAATTGCCATTACACCACGTCTAAATGTTTCCGTCAGAGATGATGAAAAAATATTATTTATTTTGGTGGTAATTTTGAAATTTTGAGCATCAACTTCATAGATATTTTTCACAAAATATTGGTTCGACTGTATTAGTTCGTAACACTGAAAAATACAAAATAATATTAATGAATATTGATACTGGTATAACTTTGAAGTTGTGCCCTTGTAGTTAGATTGAAAACTTTTGGCGCCAACTTCAAAAGTACCTACTTGAAACAATAGAATTAATATTATTCGGCATAATTTTTTGTAAGAAATATTTATTTATCACTTTTGAGTGTAACCTCTTTTTGTTTTTACTTATTTAGAGATTTGAAAACATCGCGGAATTAAACATAATATTTATTTACATTAATTTGGCTTTCTCATGATTTTAATTTTCGAAAAATATTGCCCCCATCACATAGCGGAAGCTCACATACTCCAAACTTTACCACTGCTCTTACTCGGAAGCCTGTGATTTTTTTTTTTAAATGTCTAATTTAAACGTTGTCGGATGTGGTCTCTTCACTTCAATTTTATCAATTAAATTCGAAAATCTCACAGCACAATTTCCAAGCAAGGAACCTTTTCAACATAATTGGATCTTGTGAAGAAAATGTTTGCCAAAAATTATTTTCTATAAGATGCTTATATATCTACTGTCTATAAGACTGTCACTACAATGTCCGACGATGTGGAAAAAGACACCAACAAACTCAACACAAGAGAACATTCACTCTATATTACAATCTCACTATCTCTCTGTCTCGTTCTATGGAGACCATCAGCAGCTCCGCGTCGAACCATTAGAGCCCGACCGGATTCCGCTTTGCGGTGGTAATTCTTCCGCGAAAAAGGCCAACCCATTCGTTTCCACATACTCACAAAGAGAGCTCGCTGGCTGGCTGGCTGGCGGGCTGGCAAAAGGGCCCCACCGAGACCCATAAGCTCTCCCATCTTGAGTGCCTCTCCTGGGGAGCACCTCCACCACCGACACCACGCGTGCATAACCCTTAGATGCTGCCCTGCCATACCTTTATCCCACACCGTCATTTATTGTACGCCAGGCTGACGACGGCTAAGGGAATGCCATAGTGATTTTTACGATTATAGTGGGACGCACAAAACGCCCGTTTTTTTTTCTTTTTTTAGCCTTTTTCCAACCCAAGACAAAATACATAAAAGCAATATATATGCAATCCCTGTTGAAATATATAACTATTATTATTTATTGATAGAAGTATACAGGATTTTTTAGTTGAACTTACGTACGAGATATTTTTTTTGAAAGATAATATTTTTATAATTGTCAAAAGAAACTATTACAACGTGTGATTCCAAAAAAATATTGATTTGACACTGGGCATATATTTGGTGTTCTTCAAAAACAGTCGCCAATGCAGCTATTGTCCAAAAAGGGCTCATGAATGCAACTTTGCCTTGGAAGTGAATTGGTCTGAAGTCGAAATCACAATTCTAGACAAGAAACTGTTTTTCACTCACTGATTTATCTATAATATAAAAATGACTCGCAGAATGTGTTGCTAAGCGCAAATCTCGAGAACAGCTTAACCGATTTCGCTAATTCTTTTTTGTTGTGTTCATTATTATCAGAAAAAGGTTCTTATGAACGAAAAAAAATAAGAAAATTGAGCGGAACATTAGAAAATTTAAGAACATTTATGAAAACCTAAAGACAATATTAATTTTACATACAGTACATACAGTTGTTTGACAACTGTCAGTTGGTTGAAATAACTGTCAGCAATTGACAGAACGCGCGCTGCAAATATCAGATGGATCGATTGATAAATAATAGTTTCATTTCGATTTGTTATACATACAGTGAGTTTTTGAGAAGTGTTTATTCATCTCGGTAAGTTAAAATCAATCACACCTAATATTGAAAGAATGAAGCCCCTGGATTGTGTTGCGGGAACGGTAAAGTCAAATTGACGCCATTGCTACTGTCACCAGAGCCTCTGCATTCATTGGTTTATGGAAATAAACACCAGACATGTCATTGTTGCTTCGTTGAATACTTTTTGAATCCACTTGCAATGGTAATATGACTTCCGAAAAAATCATCAAATCATGAGCATTTTAAATTTCATAATAATGGGTAATAAGTTATCTTACACTCAAAAGTGTGAAATAAATTTTACTTTATTAGTAAATTGATATTTGTTAGCTTCAACATGCCACCCTTAGAGTCTCAAGATGATACGTCAAAAAAAAAAATGGTTGCCTCTATATTCCCGCATTTCCCCTGTATGTAGTTCTGATCTCGTGAACATGTGTCTACTACACTAAATGACGGACAGTTCTCTATATTATCGGCTAACCAAATCCTTTTTTGAGATTCTTCTGTATTTATTATTTGTTCCTTTCGAATCCCGGGCATAGGATAGATACAACATAACATGTCGACGCTGAAGCTTTGCCCGGATAAAGTGGGATAACTTTGTCCGGATGGAGATATATATATATATATATATATATATATATATATATATATATATATATATATATATATATATAAATGTGGGAGAGGAGCCTCAACCATGTCGGAAATGGAATCGCGTATCCGGAAAGACTAGCGTCGCGTTTTTCTTTTTGTTGGATGTAGTATCTGCGCTTCAACACCACCCCAGTTACCTTTCACAAGAGTAAAATGCCGAAATAACCATTACATTCGACGTTTGTTAGATTTGGTACAAATAACATTGCAGCTATAGATAGGTCTATATCCGTGTTTGTATCTACGAGCGCATTTCGATTGCACCTAATCCAGAATCCGGCGAATACTTATACCTACCTATAATATCGTATCGATCGTTTAGTGCAATATAGAAGCGCGATTGCATGGTGATTTTCTCCCTTGTTTTTCAGCTGGTTTATTATTTTTGAATACATTTCCCACGTGATACATCATTTAATTTATCCAACAAAAGATGTTGAACAATGTTTTTGTATATTGATTAGATGTGGCTGGCAGATTTTCAAACGTATCTAACAACTAGAATTCAAAAAAAATGTATCATATAAGAAATATATTTACAGTAATTTTCAACATTCTTTATTTATTATCTAAAACAGCTCTATTCGCGAATGCAAAAAAATAACCTTCTGGTAGAACCTTCGGAAAAGAGATTTTTAGGATCCGATAATGTCAAATACGCGAAGAAATGCTTACATCTGTCAAAGAAGTACTTAGATAGGTTAGGTTAGGTTAGGTTAGGCTTAGATAGATAGGTTAAGTGTAGATTACAAAAGAAATACCTAGGTATGGTATGGTCAAATTTAAGAGGAATCCCGCGACATACTTGAAGAATATATCAAGTTTCCTCATAATATTATCGATTCATGTATGTATGAAAAGCGTGGGAACAAAATATCGAAGTGGTTAATATCTATATATATACAGGGTGATTCACGCTCGATGGTACCTTAGACGTTTAAGGAAAACTATTCGTAGGATCGTTCTGAAAATTGTATTACGTAGATTATACCTAGAGATCTATCGACTGAAAATATTTTCAGCCTTGTCACGTTGCCATTTATATCAAAAAGTATTGACAACTTTGATTTTTCAAATGAGACAGACACCCTATATATTATCAGTTTATTAGATTCTCTATCACCTTCTGATTATTGTTTCATAAGATAGCCACATACCTATCTGTAACAGTTTCCAGTGAATTAATTAATTTTCCTTCGTTTTGTTCAAAACAGAGCTTCAACCAATAGCCCATTATTCTGAATTTTAGAATTCACGCTTCGCGTCGGTCGACAACACAACCTCGAGCTAAAATCTTTCCATTGTATAATAAATAACTATTCTTCCTCACGATAATTACTTGTCAAACTTTCCATCATCATGGTAACCAGCAAATACCTACTATAAAAATGCTAGAAATAATTCACTTTAATAGATAGTTGCATATATTTTGAAAACCTGACCATTTAGGTATAGGAACATGAGATATCATTTTTAAGGTTTTGATATTTTGATTCTCTCTATGAAGAAATGATAAATTATAGGGTGTTCCATTTGAAAAAAAACGCATTTCTGGGTCTTTATAGATCTCATGGAAAGATCAAGAATTTTGAGCAACTCTGTATAACATAAAAAGAAAATCTTCAATAATAACTAAGAAAGAAGTCTTTCCAAAAGCTATTACTGGAATTTCATCGTTTCACAATTCTAAAATTCAGAGTAATGGGCTATTAATTGGAGCTCTGTTTTAAACAAAACAAAAGAAAATTAATTAATTCACAGAAAACTGTTAGAAATAGGTATGGGTATCTTAGGAAAAAATAACCAGAAGGTGATAGAAAATCTAATAAATTAATAACATATAGGGTGTCACATTTGAAAAATCAAAGTTGTCAATACTTTTTGATATAAGTGGCAACATCACAAGGCTGAAAATATTTTCAGTCGATAGATCTCGTAGTTTATATAAATAATATAAATAATATACTACATAAGATGGAGCTAGCGCGCAGCATCAGAGTTTATACATATATACCTAGATCCATCTACTTATATACCATATCTACACATCCTTTAATTCCATCTGACAGGTGAACCGGGTCTTCTCCGATTTCCTCGGGGAGAACATGGATGGCGCGGCATCTTACCATCTCCAATATAAATATATTCTACTAGTCCTGCTCGATACGACTCCGAGTGGAACACAGAGCTGAATACGGATCAGCGCCCGGGGGACAACGTTGGAAGGAACGGACGGACAGACAGACAGACGGGCGGGCGGGCAGACCACCTTCTCTTGCGTCTAATGATAATACTACCGCCCGGCGGCGTCCACCTTTGCATGCATAGATAAAGCGTCGTCGTCGGCGGTGGTGGCGTCGTTTAAATGCCACCAGCAGAGATGAAACGGCCCCATAGGGGGAGGGGGGGTGGTGGGGTTCTCACGTCCTCCTCTAATCCAGGTCTTTGGGTACAATATGTGTGGAGGGTCGCCCCTCGTGTGCATAACACGCCTAATTTCCTGCTGTGTATAGCTCTGGTCACATTTATAATAATAATTTTATGGAAATGTTGGTACGTTGTAGATATTTAGGTAGGGCAACTTCGTTTAACTCGAAGGTGCGTGATCGTGGCCACCGGAACGCAAGAGTCATTTCATATATAATAATAATCCACAATAATACAGGCTACGAGGAAAGATAACAAGATGAAAAGATACTAAAATACTTAAATATTTCTACATATAATGTTTTCTTTAATTTGGCCGTGTCATATTTTCATTTTTCGAAAAAAAAAATGCTCTTCCACATAGCGGAAATACGCATATCACATATTTCAGACTTTACCATTGCGAAACTCGGAAACCGCTTCTCTTTTGAAAAAAATGTTCAATTTGAACATTTCCGGATATGGAATTTTCATTAATTCTGTCGCCTCGGATTTTCAATTTTCGAGAAAAATTGCCCCCTCCACCCCCTTTGGGGGCGGTTTTTGGAGGGAAGGATTTGATTTTTCTCAACACGGGATCATTTCTCAACTTTCCTCTTTCAAATGAAACAAAAATCGTCTAAATCGGAGTACGTTTACTATGCAAAACGCGCGAACAGCCATAAAAATAAAACTAAAAAAAGCAATCTTACAACAGAATTGTATACCTTCTCCTTTTTTTGAAGTCGGTCAAAAAAAAGGAACGCCAACGAAGCAATATTACTCCATAGGACTCTTAACTCGAACGAGCTAAATCATTTTTACTTTGATTTCATTACAGAAACTGAGTGATGAAATCCTGTAACTATTTTATTTTTCATAATAATTTGATCAATTCTAGCGTGCCGGCTTTCGTGGAAGCAATCAATGTAGTTTGGACGCATCCCACGTTTGTCCAAATTTGACACATGACATTTCGCCATTAATACTGAAGTTAGCGGGTACAATTCTCTTCAATAACTACTAGATATAATAGGTATAGATAACAAATGGAACATTAAGATCATGTGTCAAAATAATTAGGTAGGTACTAGTGAAGTTATCCGTCAAGCTACGAGACTCGAAAATTGAAATCAATGATTTATTGTCTTTCGTCGCGACATACAACTAAATGAGTGAGGCTTGGTCGGATTTATAGAGTAACCAGAGGTATAACATGGTCTTTATTTCTTTTTTTTTCGTTAAAAGCAAAAGAGGTGGAGAAAAGCAATTCCGGCTCGACCGGCCAGCGTCGAATGACAGAGCACATCGATCTCCTCTTTTCGGAAGGAGAGAGCATAGGACAACGGTTCCGCTTCACTAGCCCTCCCTCAATCCTGTGTCTCATACTAGCAGCAAGCAGCAGCAGCAGCAATATCCGATAGCAGGATTAGCGAACAGGGTTTAATGAGTCGTGCAAGTAATCCCAGGATCACATACACATAGTCGCCGCCCCGCGAGAAGGGAGCAAACAGAGATGGTTAGATAGAGCTATAATAGTGTGTATCCTGGTGCTGCTCCGTTGTGTCGACGCCTGCAGGGGGGATGATGCATCGCTCAAATATTCATGCGTCGAGGAGATCCGCAGAGATAGCATCCACTAGTCTTCGATATAGCCAAAGTGGCGGCCATTAAATATTCAGGCGACGTGGCGCAGCGCTGCTCTGCTCGACGGCGGTCAAGAACGGCCACCGAGGGACGATGGCACAGCACAGCATTCGGGGTTATCTACGATGGCCGTGGGGGCGGCAGGCAGCTTCAATTGCGCGCCCGGCCATCCTTTAATTCCACACGACAGGTGGAAGGACGAGGAGGAGGTGTATGCAGTAGGTCCAATTTCCTAAGGGAGCCACTCGGACCGTCTTATATCACGCGGCCATAGCCCCAGCCCAACGCGCGCGCCCTTGGAGAACTATTTTGATAAAACCAAATAGAAGAAGAAGCCAGCAAAATGGAGTGCTGCGGTAGTCCAAGCACGGAGTAGCCCCCGTTGCTCGCCTTCTCCTTTTCTATCTTTTAGCTCAATTCAATATCGTCCAAGCCAAACCTCTGGAGGAATCATAAATATATACGCGTGCCCTTATTCAATCCCATGCAAGTATATCAGATATGATATAGGTAACAGGAATCGTTTGCCAAATCAGCAGTAAATTATACCTTTTCCAGAAGAAAAAAAAAGACGTAGATATTTCAAACAGATTTTTGTTGCACACGTTTCGGAATGATTCTATAGTCAAAAAGAAAAAATGAGCAAGATTTCTAAATTTTGGGAAGTTTTTATCACTCAAGGTACAAGAAAGAGTGACTAATATTGAAAAAAAAAATGAACCGTAAGTTTTTAATTAGGAATATAAGAACTATTAGGTATTCTGGGCCCATTTTGGATAAGTAAATGTCTATTTTGAAGGAATTTGATTGTTAACTTACCGTTAAATGTTGAAACAGCCATGCTCTGAGTATATTTGTCGCTACTTTGGGAAATATTCCTCGCTTCTTTTGATTTTTCTTTCCATTCGTATCGTCGTCTTCTTCGCCAGTGCCCTCTCCGCTGCCAATGCTCGCATTACTCGCATCACCTGAAAAATCAATAGGGACAAATACAATTAGTTAAAATTAACACCAAAATTTATAGTAAATTTTCAAATGGTCATTTTGTAGCAATAAATCATTTAGAAAAAAAAAAACATCCCATATGGGTCGGTTTCCTTCATGTATTCAATTATCCGGATTCAGGATCCCAATTTGTCCGGATACGCGAATATTCACTGTATTTAGCTCACTATCCTTTTCGACACCTGTGATTTCATGTTATATTATTCATTTTCTCTTCGTTTCAACGCATGCCTACTTATATCATTGTCCATTTTTATACAGAAATGAGAACTTTTGTACCTACTGATTTAAAACTAGTTTTTTCAATACCCCACACAAAATAATAAAACAAAAAAGAAATAAGATTACACTGTCCAGGGGCATATGTTTGAGGACCAGTTGAATTTGCATAATGTGTGCGCCTTTCCTTGGGCTTTTTGAGATTGACAAAAACGAAAAAGAAAGAAAATATCTCAGAACAGCTTTTTACTTTACTCGATCTCAAGTATAGCGTTGTTGGAGAAAAAAAAAGATTTCAAAGAAAAAGACACTCTTATAGTCTTTTGGACGTACCCTAGGTACTTCTATTAAAGAATACAACTTTATAATTATTTGATATTTGATAGTTTAAATCACTTGCTTAAAAAGGGGTCCCCGCAAATTGTAAATGGTTTTCTTCAGTAATAATATATAAAATATGCTAGATCTGGAGTGAGTACATATTTTTGTATCGATACAAGCTAATATGAACCAACTATACAATGCGTTTATAAAGTATGGAAACGCTTCAATAACTACTAAAATATTATCATATAGAGAAAAAGCTTTGACAGGTCGATTTTTGATTTTGATTTTCTTATTTTATATGCATACAGCATCATTCTATCCCCTCCACTTTCCAGAGCTCAGAAAATTGCCAGTTTGCCGTTTATAAAATAAAATTAAGGCCTTCCCATTAAAAAAAAAATAATGATGACGTCATAATTTGGAAGGTGGAGGGGATAAAATGATGCTGCTTGCATAAAAAAGTAGAAAATCAAAATCAAAAATCGACCTGTCAAAGCTTTTTCTCTATATGATAATATTTTAGTAGTTATTGAAGCGTTTCCATACTTTATGAAGTATAATAAAATATACAGTATCGAATAAATATGACTTGAGTAAGAAATTTCATTCGCTAATTGTCTATAACTGTTGTAAAAGTAAACAAAGAATAACAAAAAAACAAATAATTCATGTTTCGTGATCGTTAATGTTCCATATTGATATTATAATTTCCTTGATTATTTTAATTACAATTACCTATACAACAAAGATAGTAGGTATATAGTAAAGTAATATTTATACCTCTGTGTTTTGATCATTAATGTAAATTGCCGTTTGTTCCATTGCAATCGTCATTAAATCGAAATCGATAAAAAACAATCGTGTATAAAAATAAATGAAATCAAACAGGTATCGTGATATCCATAGATAGGTTGTTTTTTTTTTCATCCTCCATAAGAATTCAATTTATAAAAATACTTGAATCAAGAATGTACAATTTTGAATATATTATTATTTCATGCCTGTATTATTGGATTATTGCAACTTAATATACCGGGTGTTATTGTATCATTTGCGGATTGGAATTGGACCAAAATATATTTTCAGTATTGTTAAGAAAGTAAGAGACCTTCCTTTTGTTTTGTATAAAACGAAATATATTCTTGACAAATGTGATCAACCTATTAATATACTTTTCTTTTTTAAAATTTGTTTGTTGTATTATATTCTGTAGGCTATTTTAGGAGTCAATAGACTAAAAGTTCGTTATCAAATACATACGTCGCACATGGTCGACAAATATAGAAAAACCAAGCTAAAATAAAAAAAAAATAATGGGAATCGAAATGGAAAGGAAGACAGCCATCGTAGAATGTAGTTGAATAAACATGCGAGATGACAATCTGGCGGCATCATCTTCCCATCTATCCCTGGCAAATTTCCAAGAGCTGCGGATGGAATTGAAATAATTTCTGTCGCGCGAGCCCGTGAAAACATAAAACGCATCATTAAAGAAGTCGCTCGTATGAGTGCCACACGAAAGTTTTACTGATTTAACGAAATTTATGGCCGCCGCCTCGATGGTAAGTATTAACTCGCCGGCCGAAATAGCTGTTGTAGATAGACTCTGTAAGGGGATTACCATCATATCCTATATGACATCGATGTCGACGTCTCGACGGCGACGCCGCATGACAGGTGCCGAAATTCAAACGATTTCGACCAGCACATCACACGACCAAATAAACAAGTATAAAAGTAAGAGAGTTTGTTATGTCTTTCAGGTGAGAGCGCTGCTGTGTTACAGTGGCAGCGCCCGGCCTCAAAATAGGCACCTCTCCCGAGGGAAGTGCGTGACGATGGCGCGCGATGTGGCGACGCGACGGCCCGCACAGGCGGTTTACAAGACGACACTTTACACGCGGAAACGACCAGCAATTACCTACATACCCAAAAGTTCTTGGAAAATGCGATGGCGTCCAGAATTATTGTCATTAGTGTTGAGGGGAGCGAGGGGGGCCGTCCGGGGAGACGAATGACGGGATGAAGGATATTTCAGTCGAGTATCTGTGTGTCTTGTAATGGTTCCCAATTTTAGGCGAGCGAGTAATATTTTTGACCGATGATCCAAAAAGGAGGAGGTATACAATTCGGCTGTGCATTTGTTTAGTTCGTGCGGGAACTTTATGTAGTAAACGTTCTCTGATTTTGATGATTTTTGATTCATTTGAAAGAGGAGACTTGAGAAATGGCCCCTTTTTTATCCAAAATCCCCTTCCCATCAAAAATACCCCGAATGGGACAATTTTTCTCGAAAATCGAAAATCTGACGTGGCAAAATTAAAGGACACTATCCGGGAACGTTTAAATGGAACATTTTTTCAAAAGGTTTACGATTTTCCTGTTACAGCGATATTAAAATATCAAATATGTGTATTTTCGCTATGTGAACGGGGCAATTTATTTCGAAAATTGAAAATCTGAGGCAACCACATGAAAGACCAACATTTATATTGAACATTTTTTCCTTAAAGTTACAGTTTTTGAGTTACAGCGATGGTAAAATGGTAGAATTTAAAATAATTATGTGTATTTCTGCCGAAATGTTTCAAGATCTCTAAATAATAACAAGCAGAAAATATACATGGATAATGGGATAAGTACTATCTTCTTTGGTTTTAGTGAACGTTCAACGATTTTCGACACTAATGTTACACTTAAAAGTGTGAAAAACAAATTAATTGGTGTACTGATTTATGAAAAAACATTTTAATTCTATTGTTTTTTTAGTATTTTTCAAACTAACTGCAACTGCACAACTTCCAAAGTACCAGCATCAATAGGATTAATATTATTTTTTCGTAAAAAATATTTATCTTGACTCAATATCTTTTTTAACAGCAATATAATTCAGTTCTAAAAGCAACTCAATTTGATTATCTGGTATATTGTTTTCTTGGATGCGAAAATTGTTAAAGAAATTTACCGCATCTTGGTGTTTGACTTTCGCAACAATTTGAACATCGTAAGTACCTACATAAACCTTGAATAAATATTATTTTGAATTTCTCACCGCTACAGTTGCACCTTTTTTTCGTCAAAAAGACGTTCTTACTCCATAATATATGTTCTTATCCGATACTGACCGCATTAGTTGCTAAAAATTACCCATGCCATGAAAGTAGTTCTTCCATATTCATAACAAATTACATTTATTACATTCGAGAGAAAATATGGTAAGAATTTATCAGTTGATGACAAAACTAGAAAAAATCAATTAGGTACCTAAATGCATAACTAAATTATTTCAGCCTAACCTAACCGAACCTAGATTATTTCCGCTCCAATCTAAATGTGAGAAATCTTTCTGCGCCATTAATGTTTTTTTCAAGATTCCACTATACAAGACAAATCAGATTACCTACCAAATTCCAATAGTTCTGTTACCTAAATACCAAACAAAACAGCTTGTAGACGATCATCGGAATAATTAATATTTTAGATTTCAATCAAATATGTGCCAGTGAATAAATAAAAACTCATAAATTAGTCAAGAGTCAGAAGAGCCCCCCGAGAAACCAAATAGGCAGTTGCTTGTTGGTGATTCGAGAGATTGAAATCAGCTTCTTCGAATTTAAAATCGTTTCTGGAATGGGTTTTTATACATATCTACCTATATAGGTATATGTTTCTTTCTTTTTTTTTCTACCTGTGCTGTCTCACTAATATATCCAAACCAATAGTTTGTTAAGTAGAGATATATATATATAATTAGAAGCTTTTCTCATAAAGACAACCCCCAGAAAAATTTTTAATTATACCTTTGAGCAGTCAAGAGATCCTTTCCATTATTATAAAAGAAATAAAGAGCAGCTTTGGGCGCAAGATTAACATTTCTATGCAGTTATTAACATTTATTTCTTTTAGTGTGAGAATTCATGTAGGTATACCAAGTTTCACTACCTATATGATTTTCGATTTAGTTTTAATGATGTTTCGAGGCGACAACATGTAATTATATGATGGATTCTACAACAGATGAGACTCTACATATGTTATAAACTTGAAGGGTGGAATAGATGCTTTAATTGAAATTCACCAAAATTTCAACGTATTTTTTGCTTATAGAGATTAAGTCCTGATGTTCTTTTGGTATATTTGAACTAATAGAAATCAATATGGTGACATAAATTGAACACGGCTTAACGAATCTGAAAATATACCTAACTATACACACAAGAAATTCGGTTATTAGTTTTTGTTAATTAATCGACAAGAGAAACTAAGTAGGTACTTAAACATCAACTACTATAATGATAACATAAATAAATTTATGAACAAAATGACAGTTCTTAGATATAAATGTGCAAGACACAATCAAAGAATTCACGGAATGTCATACCCGAAATTTCCCATCAACAACAAAGATGACGTATAGGTACCTACCTACGTATATATCAGATTACGCGCCTTTTTGAGGCTCCGTTGCAGTGGTAGGTTGTATCTATACCAAAAATCAACCATCACAAATTTATATCTGGGCATGGTATGTGTAATATAATAATCTTTTTTTTTTGTTTCTTTTCTTTCCTTCTCTTTCTTATTTTCGATACGACGATGGTATGCGAGGAACTCGCACATCGTTGGGAACCTAACCTCTCCTCGGGGCGGCCGGAGGGCGTTGAAAGAATTCCATATAGGTAGGTATAACAACATCAACCATTTGCACAACATAGCAAGCACACACATCGACTGCGGACGACGAAACTGACGGGTCACGTCATTGGTCAAAGCTAATGCCCAAGATTTTTGTTGCCTGGCATTATTATTATTATTATTATCATATTTTTCATCTTCGTTTTCTTCTTCATTTTGTTACATCCCATTATCGAGGAGGATGTCTTGTGCGCATACCGCAAGTCGTGTGATGAAGATGATGAAGACTTGAAAAGCTCGAAGCTGAGCTTTCCACCCTCCCGCACACACCTTCCCACAACCATCGCCGTGTTCTTGTTGTTGTTGTACGTAGTTTTTACAAATTCCTACACAGGTCTTTGAGAAATCCGATAATTGCACTGGATTTCTCATGATAGGCTGATCAATAGAGAAGAAAGTAGTTTAAAGGCTTCGTCTTTCTTCAAAATTACTGCGACGAATGAAATAAATATAATTTGTTATTTTTCATTGAGTCGGTCCCCTAGATTTTGTAGAAGATTATTATTTTTGGTGCCAAAACTTTATTTTTTCAATGCCTGAGTAGAGTGAGTAGAATCCATAACGTTAATTGTTATTTTTTTAATTCTACGTTCAAGTCTTATTACAATACCAGTCTCAGATCAATCTTCATAATATACCTACTTAAATCATCTTCTTTTGATCTGCGAGAAAGAGTCATCGAGAACAAAAATTAAAGAATTTCAATGTTGGAATACTTCATTATTCAGATACGAAGAAAAATTCGAGAAATATGAAAAAGTAGTCGTGTTTTTTATTCGTACATAAGCTGGATACCTTATATTTAGGTATATACTGTATGGACATTTTCTAAAGGTATATATTTGATACCACAAAGTGCCCATATAAAATGCATCAAAATAAGTATAATAATAAGTATATATATAGTATAGTTGATATATCCTTTGGTGGTATTTTGTCATGCAAAATTAATTCCATAGGTATCTACCTATCGCTTGACCACCTCCCATCATCCTCATCAGAAACGTGTGTGTTGCGGACAGACAGACATGAAAATTCTGCTCACAACACCACAATAAAGGCTATCTCATCTATACATAGGTAGGTACCTACTTCCCAAGGCTATATAGGTATTATATATTGTGCGCGATATTGTGAATGTTGTAGCAAGGCAAGGAATATACCTATATATATATATATATATATATATATATATATGTATGAACGCCATTATCTCATATTTACATAAATTATAATATTTTATAAAAAAGTAATTCTCTATAATCGAGACGAGGGAATGAAGAAAGACCGATTGGCTATAATAATAATTTCTTGGATCGGATCGAGTCTCTGAATAGGTAGGTACCTTTATTATAAGAGGAAAAGATCACGATCTTTCGATGGCTTTGATTGAGGTTTTTTTAATGATGCCGCGTGATTTTATTCGAAAACCATCTCCATCTCGGATCATATATTTTTTTTTTCATTTTGGATATGCAAAACGGCCTACTTAGGTACCTATACGAACGTGATTGGGTTAATATACGCAGATTTGCTCAAATATCGGAACGTGAATGTTGCTTTACGTGGCAAGCTCTCACCCGATGAATGGATTCAATGTTTTTCCTATATAACGGGATAAACTTCCAGCCAAATTCACATTCAAAATCCTCTTACGACCGAAATTAACACCAATAAGGATGAGTACGATCGTCTGTAGCGGCTGTGAGATAGGTATTTTGGCATAAAAAAACTGAATAAGACATTTTTTTTTATTTGCGAAAATTCTGGAAAATGGGGCGGTTTCCTTCAAGATTCAAGAGATCTTCGGACAGCATCTAAGTACCTGTATGCCCCGAAACTTCATAATTTTGCCATCTCACTGAGTTCACTTACTATCTATGCGAAATATGAGAATCACAAACAACCTTTTCAAATTTAAATTATGTAATACTGGTATCTGACATTAGGTTGTTAAATTAGCTGAATCTACAAGCTCACAAAGTATCTAATAGAGCGCAACTAAGTGTGAGGACAAAAGATTGACATAGGTAGGCGTCGATTCAACTTCGCAGGTATACTGAAGGCAAGACTGAAGTCACGGGCACATCTTCCTTGTCCTCAATTAGAACAAAAATTAAACAAATCCTAACAACAAATCAACCGCTCAATCCTTCCAAAATACTACATACATAGATACCAACTGATGATATATAAACTCTATTACTACGGAACGAAGGGTCTCAAACTTAATTTGCGGAATTATTTTTTTGCTCCCATTAACTTTCAAACCGCCATCGAGTGACTCTATCCCTCCCGCTCGCTCTTGTTTGTTATTTCTGGTAATGACACTGCTATAATAATGTTGGCTGCTGCACATCGACGTACGTATAAAGTCGTGCAAACAATACACAAACACGACGTCGACGTCGGTCAGTGAAATGGCTGAACGAGTAAACTGAACTATATATCTCAGATCGGTAGCAACCCCTAATCTGATTTCTTCCCCTCTTCTATATACGTACTTGTGTGTATATGTAGATGATCGTGACTCATTAAATCCCTTTTTGGGTTAAGTAACTACTATTTTCTACATCACCCTATTATATGGTTGCATTTCTGCATAAAACTGTGTTGAGTATATGTAAACGCCCATGAACAAAGAGAATTAAATACATTTCATAATAATAAACCTAAACTAATAAAATTAGTTTCGCTTCCATTTGGTACTCGGTGTTAACGTCAAAATCATGACATGACCCTTTGTCAAAGGTAAAACGCTGCTACGACTCATTCAATGATAGTTTGCTGATATAAGTCAATAAAACAGATAAACACACGAGATGCTTTTGCAGACTCCAATATCTAATCTACTATATACTTAGAACAAAAGTCAGAACAAATGCTTGACTACCTAATAATAATTATCAATGGCTGGATGACTAAATTGTCTCAACAAAATGCGCCAAAGCTATCTATTCATCATTTACAAATTACATTAAACCCTTTCCTCCCTCAAAAAAAATTAATTATATCCAGTAGCTCTACCTAATTTAAGTCATAAATGTGTTAAACTACCCCTCACATTCCCATATTCTAATACAATTATAGAAAACTTCGTCTGTGATAAAAATTATAATATAAATTTATGTTTCCTCCATTGTATAGAATCTGATGAGTAACACATGTTACGTACATTATGTTAAATAATATAAGACCTTTATATATAGATATATGTGCTAGTGCTAGCCTATACAAAATGATGAAGATGGTTGCTCTATACTCTAACCAGTTGTCACTTGTCAACAGTGGAGTGTGATGGACAGGTTGGGTAAGAAGGCGGGGGGGTGGGGGGATTTAATTGTTGAGAGATATGATGCGAACGTTTGGAATGGAGGAAACCGGAAAATAAAATAGGTTATGTATATAATAAACACAAAAAAAGGAGCCCAGAACATTCTTCATTCTTAAATCAGATTGCGCTTATTTAACATAGGTATTTATTTTTTTTTTGACTATGACATAATTGGGTAAACTTTATGATGTCAAATTTCGCAGAAAAACAGGTAGGTATATAAATGAGATCTGGATTCTGAGAGGTTGTAATGATATTATGAATATCCTATGATATACTACCGTATGCAACATTTTCAATATAAGCGGTGACCTTATTTGACTAGTTATTTTGTTTATGTCATTTTCTAAATTATGTTGTACCAAAAAAGCGCACTAGTTTTTGGCTCTTTTTATTTATTTTAAACACCGTTTATCACATTGATGATTCATGATTCATATGGTAATCTAACCAGCTTATTTCCCACTACTCCCACTACATCGAATAAAACTAGTCAGACGTCGATGTAGGTACCTAATTTTTAGTTCTTGAAATATTCGAAAGCTAAAATAATCTTTATGGTGTGTTTCTAGAAATCAAATTCAAAATGATTCAAATTGTAAATCGGCTGTTCTTTTTTATGTTCCATTTGGTGCTGGATTTCGTTACCTAATTATTTTACAAACAAGGGCATTAGTCAATTGCAAAAGTTTTCGATCGTTATATATATATATAGCAACTTGTACCAATATGATTAATCGTTTTTTTGGTCCATGCGGACCGGGGTGGATATTTGGATGTCCCCTAGATGGGGACTGGTTTTTGGCGATTTAAACTTTGGATAACACATCACTATATACCTACCTATATATATATACGTACTTGTGTTCAATCGAGATAATTTTTGGAATAGAAAAAAAAGGAGATGGATGAATCTCCGCTGTCGGATCGGGAGACTTTTCTCGTGTTATTTTTTGTGTTGAGTTACTTTGTTGTCTCTGTCTTGAACACAGGGGGTCGTAGAACCTATATACGGCGCTGATAACTGAGCAGGGGTGCCCTATATAGCCATAGAAGAAGTATTGCGTTCAGCACTAGTTCCAAGTATATGATATGATATGATAAATCAGCGTATAAATTCATCTTGGCTGCCAAACTGAAAAGTCAGCCGCCAACAAACCCTTCCAACATATTCCTGTTTAAGGGGTGCATGCTGATTATCTGTGTTTTTTTTTCTTCTTCTTCTTCTATACATTCTATTCTCTTCATCTAAAATCTGAGCAGATCGTTTTAATTTTAACGCGTCACGAAGGGTTCTTTCATCGAGCGGACATGGGTATAGGTTAATCTTTGATACGATTTAGATATAATTAACGTTCTTTCGTTCTTTCAGCTGGTGATAGAAGCATTTCATTAGAACGGTAAAAAAAACAATGACAACATTATTATACATATCTATAATTATGAGATTAGTCTTTGACGTTTTCTCTTAGATCTTTATTTATTTTCACGTTACGTGAACCCAAAAAAGGGGTTTGTCAGCGTTGATATATTAGAGAATTCTCATAATTATTTAGTGTCCCACGTAAGTTTTCTTAAAAATACCACAAGACATGCTATATAAATATAAAGATCTTGATTTTCTCGATGTTTTTTTATTGGTTTAAAATAGGCGAATCAATGAGAATAAAGAGCAATTTTTGCAATTGCGCACAAAAATAATGTACAACCAATGTTCAAACCTCAAAATACCATAGCAAACATAGAAAATGATTAGAAAAAAATAGTTATCTATGCTTTGAGTCAATATAGAATATAGGTACCTACCTAATGAAGCGATCTTTTGCATTAGGTTATATAGCAAATATATTAAACACCGCAGAAAACACCAGCCCTTGTATTCCCGTGTCCCTTCACATCCCCATTGACCTGTCAAATACACGTAGCCAAAACAAACACACAAAGAGAGACCGATTGACAAAATGCACGTGCCGGAAGTTTTTTTCCAAGAGCGAACAGACAGGGAGACGCGAACGCCGCAGGAACCCCATGTTGAGAATGGGGGGGGAGGTGTTTGGAGGGGCTGAAGAGCTAACCAGGACTTTCAGATGCGTGATGGCCCTGTTTGAGCGACACCAATTTAACGCAAACGATAACGTGCGTGCGTTCATGCGTTGGTACGTTTACATATAGGTAGGTACTTACGTGAATTTGTAAGTTGCGTGGAAATAATTTTCCGAAGAAAAACTTCTGTAGGTGCTTATATAGTTAGGTATGTGAAATATTCTTCAAGATTCAAATCTGGCAAAATTGTTGAAGAAACCAGTCAATCTTGAGAAGAACTTGAGCGTAAAGTCATCTATACTTTCCGTAGGTACTGGTATTTAGGTAATTGTATCCTTTCTTCAAGCACTCTCTACCTATTATATAATTTTCGTAATTTTAATAATTTATAATATAAAAATGAATCGCTGAATGTGTTGCTATGCGCAAATCTCGAGAGCAGCTGAACCGATTTCGCTAATTCTTTATTTGTAGTGTTCATTATTATCAGAAGAATGTTCTTACGATCAAGAAAAATTAAGAAAATTGAGCGGAACATTAGAAAATTTAACAACATTTATGAAAACTTAAAGACAATATTAATTTTACACACAGTACATTCAGTTGTTTGACAACTGTCATAGTTGTTTGAAATAACTGTCAGCAACTGACAGAACGCGCGCTGCAAATATCAGATGGATCGATTGATAAATAATAGTTTCATTTCAATTTATTATACAGTGAGTTTTTGAGAAGTGTTTATTCATCTCGGTAAGTTAAAATTAATCACACCTAATATTGAAAGAATGAAGCCCCTGGATTGTGTTGCGGGAGCGGTAAAGTCAAACTGACGCCATTGCTACTGCCACCAGAGCCTCTGCATTCATTGGTTTACGGAAATGGGACAGATTCTATACATTTTTAACTCATATACAAGGATACAATAATTGCTTTCAAATGAAGTCATTTGGCGCAACAAAAGTTATTCAAGACAATTTTATGCTAACTTTCAAGGTAACTATATATAAGTAAAACAATAAACTTTTATCACCACGTGCCTGAATACGTTGGTAATTTTCAATTGAAATCATATATCAATTAAAGTAGCGTACTGTAGGTTTGTAGCTAGGTGAATAACCAAAAGCAGCCAGTCAAAAGTTGATGGGGGAATGGCAGTGTTGACAAAGTATATTGAAAGTCACATGGTGGTACAATTTTTGCAAATTTATTTCATGGGCGATTCAGCAAAACAAGTCAATCAGCCGTTACGCACACAATAAATCGGTGAACAGACCAAGTGCCGAGCAACTTCAAATGTTTTTCCATCAGACAACGAATTGGTTGAAATTATTCAAGACTGCATTAAACCGCATGCCATCTGATTGCCACAAAATTGTCAGCAAAGCCGATAAGACGCCTGCAGGACAACACGCTAGACGCTATAATACGGAAACAATTGATGAAATTGCTATATTGTTGTCATGGGTGAAAATTTAGAAAACCAAGATATTGTTTTTGCTTTTGTTAAGACAGGACAACGTCTGTCGGGTCAGCTAGTATTACTAATAAAGAGTTTGATTTGATTGATTACCATGAGATTAAAATGTTTCCATTTTGCGGTCACTACGAGAGACCAGAATGCAAAACATATACGAGGTTACCTGTACACTCCATGATCAAGCAAACACAGACGTCGGCGGTTTTGACTATGGGGCTCATTTTGCTCAAATAATGAGGCTGCATTGGCTGCAAAGATAAAACACGACCATCGCGCGTTTCATCCTGCGGCATTTACCTATACCTAAAGTAGGTAACAACATTTTTGTTGTGTTTCTCATTCCTTTGGATCGGCGTGAGAAAGCCGACAACGATAGAGAAGAAGAAGAAGAAGAAGAAGAACCGCACACGAACCGCTACGACACAAAGAAGAGAAACGACGAAACGAAACGGACACGGACGTGACCTTTTGGGAGCCCCCTTGGGGGGTAGGGGGAGGGGTGTAAGGCAGAGAAGAGTGAGCCGAGTAGTTGTTAATTCGATGTTGACCCCGACAGGTGACCCGCGCGCGCCGCCTGCTCCACGCCACCAACAACAACAAGAAGATGAACACGAAAGCGAAGAAGACGATGAACAATGCGAGATGGCCAAAGAGTCTCCGCGATTGGGCCATCCATCACGGTCGTGCTGTGTAATTGGTTCTCCTCGTATACTCTGAGTGTCCACGTTCGGGGGGAAGAGGGAAGAGGGACATGTAATTTCGCACGAAGGTATAGGTACCTATATAGGAAATTGTTATCTACCTCTGTCGAGGTCCATCACTCAAATGGATGTTCTCCCCCCAATGCGAAAATTTCGTTTCTGGAAACGTATGCATCGACATATGTGTTCCTCAACCCCCCCCACCCATCGACATCATGCCCTTAATTAATCAACATTTCACACCCCAGTTTTCATCGATAAATATAAAAAGGTACCTAAGCCCTAGTGCTAGATGTTATTTCAAACAAAAACTGCAAATAACTTTACAATTTATATTTAAATTTTTCTTCAAATTCCTTATAGGTATTCTTATATTATTTGAAAGCTCTGTCATATGTTCTATCATGTCAGTATGACATCTGTCATTGAATTGTGCTCTGCAGTGTTCGGAAGATGTTTTCAAGATGAAATTTCAAGCTGATTCTTATCATTTTTCAAGTCATTTTGTAAATATTTCAAATAATAGTCTGAAAGGACAAATCCTAATAGATCAGCTGCTTTAAATGAAACTGTTAAACCTTCAAGGATTCAAATAAAATAGTAAATAGGCAAGAAAAACAAGGTCTGTTTAGTCTGGATTCCCAGCCAACACGGGAATCAAAGGGAATGAAGCCCTGAACCTTTCTATAGTAGGTACAGGTAAATGTACCTGCAAGAAAGAGTTTCCGGGGAAGGAAAAAAACCGAAAGAGAAACACTCTGGCGGAACTTCCCTGAGTTGGATCATTCCAAAAAGTTTCTTGGAAGCTTTAACTCTGCAAGATCTATGAAGTAGGTTGGTATATCTGGATCTTGGCAAGACTAAGTACCTATGCTACATCTCCTCACTGGATTCCTTGCTGGCCATTGTCGCCTCATAGAGCACCTAACGAACGAGAATGGGTCTAGCAGAGAACGACAAGTGCAGATTCTGTGGGGAAGAGGAGCAAACTCTGGATCATCTTGTGACAGAATGCCTCGCCGCATTGCTAGCCAATGCAAAAAATGCTTTGGAAAAGAAACATGCAGAAATGAGGAAGTAATCTTCTTCTTATTGAAGCCATCCCAGATTCTGGATCTCATTAGAACCATGCGGAACTGGAGGGCGAGCTTAAGATTATACATAATGGCGAGAACAGCTCTTATGGGGGGCACAATATACCTCAATGTTATGGTGTTGTATGTTTTAGTAGACTAGACAGAAAAAAGTAGATATTTATACATGACTTGTAAATAATAAACATTAGGTACCTCGGTAAT
This sequence comes from Crioceris asparagi, assembly GCA_958507055.1. Taxonomy (NCBI): domain Eukaryota; kingdom Metazoa; phylum Arthropoda; class Insecta; order Coleoptera; family Chrysomelidae; genus Crioceris; species Crioceris asparagi. The sequence goes on from OY293826.1 coordinate 129,858,389, forward strand.
TTTGTGCATATAGGGAATAAGTATCTTGTCATTGATAGATATAACTATTTAATTATTTCGCAATTTACATTAATTAGCTTATAGATATATAACATTAGTTGGATAAATGAGATTATCATTATATGTATTTACATACTTTGATATCAAAAACTGACAATTTTCTTCATTTTTCTATACAAAAAGTATTTTCTTATAAACAACGTCAAGTGAGTAACCTTAAACTGAAATTTTAATAGAAGAGTTTATCAGTAGTGGATAGAAATGATTTTTGATTGACATCCAAGCAATGATTAGGTAAGCGGAAACCATTGACGTGAGGACAAGGTCCAAAAAATAAATACTAAATGGAAGAAAGAAAAAAAAAAGATTATATGCCGATAACATTAATTGGGGTGAAAGAAAACATTGATTAAGATTCCAGAATAATTAATGACATAACAGTATCTACCGAAAGATAATTTCTGTATATTTAAAACTGAAGAAAAAATTGTTATTATGTGATGTTCTTGATAAAAAAATAAAGCAACCTCATGATAGTATAATAATGCACCATAAATTTCTTCCATATTATGCATAATTCATGTATAGTGTACCTATTATATATAAAAACCAGCATACTTGAAAATACGTGAAGGAAATTACCAGTTTTATCGAATTTTCAAGCAGCAGGAATTCCAGCTACTCTGAATTTTTAAACAGCAACACACCATAATCGTTTTCTCATCGATCTGATCGTAATGACTTTGACTAAGAAAATAAAAAAAAAATGAAGCTAAGGGTGGTCATGCGACATCAACAATTTCGCATCGTATTCGTATAATAACGACTGCCCCGCAGGTAGGTAGGTACCTCTCAACGTTGCTCGAACCAGAACTTCGTTAGCATATAATACGGATAGGTAGGTACATCGTACCCATTCGAGATCCCGCGCGCCTTTACTCACTCTATCTCTCTCTCTCTCCAATTTGTCTCTTTTTAGCTGTAGAGCGTCCTCTTCTCTCGGTTAACGCGCCGCGCGAAAAAGGAGGAGATATCACGAACGCGCACCTCCCAACTCCAATTCGCCATATAGCGGTCGCGACGCGCCTTGCCTGGCGCACGCGCACCCCGTAACCATGGCTGCGAGGCGGTTATGCGGTCGTTACCATGACAACGCGCCACGGTTCTCCTACTCCGCGGCGGCGGCAGCATACAGCGCACACCGCGAGCGGTGGGGGAATCGTACCACACACACATACAAGACATGTCGTCCGTCGATACCCCTCCAAACCAACAGCGTTGTCAGGTGTATTTCATTTTCAAAGTGTCCATGGTGGAATTTAGATCTAAGGGTTGGTTAGATGGATATTGCGCGTATTAATATGGAAAAAATATCGCTAATTTGAATCACAGCTGATGGAAGATTTAATGTTTAGGTACAAAAATGTGTATTGGAGAGATTTTTGTTGGCAGCAGATTGTGATATTTTCAAGTACTACTAAGAATCGTTAAATTTTCTGAGGATGTCGTTTTGAAATTAAATGAGATAAACATTGAGATTATAAGGAAAGTGCATTCAAATTAATGGAAATTTGCAATAAATATTAGAAACTCACCAGGACTGCCTAGGAAGACGGAGGAGTAGAGAACACCGCGACGCGCCGCGTCACTCGCTGCTCGGGCATCGCTAGGCGATGACCATTCTCGTCGGGGACACCATTTACCTGGAAGGAGAAAAAAAATACATTTATAAAGGTGTTTACCCTTTACAAAATGCTTATGACAAAGTTAAAGTTAGACTAGGTACCTAAGTACACAAATATGAATGCAGCTCCATTTAAAACTAAAATAATTGTCGGAGATATTTGATTGTTTTTTCTGTTGGTAATACGAAAAACAAGTGAAATTTTTGAAAAAAAATTAAAAATAGTTTTTATTGGGCATTTAAGATTTAAACCGTACCGATGAGTACCTACTATTGCTATCCTTTTCTCGATTTTAACTATACTTATGTATATGTGTTTGCCAGCAACAGCAATTCCATAACAAATTACTGTTTGTCTACGACAACACAAAATTAAACTTTAAATTAACAACGTCTGACGTCTGACAATTGCGACATAACCATAGACGATCTTCCAGAAAGTACCTATATACCAGAGAACGAGACGTATATATACGCTCTATGCTCGTGCGTAATTCCAGTGACGGATCCCATTGTCGTTCCATGTCGTCAAAATAATGATCTTGGTTGAATGAGATAATTATAATTACCAATATTGGATCACACTTGGAGCTTAACACGCGGCGAGATGTCTGCGATCTAAGTACGAATTCGAAATTTCAAGTCTCTAGACCGTATGGGGCCTAAGAAATGGCTGCGGAGTCCATTGATACAACAACCGAAAGTAATAAAAACTATTTAAAAAGTAGGTTTATTTTGGAACTGGGATAACAATAGATTTAATTGAGCAAAAATACTGGCAGTTCGTTATTTTGACACTATTGACTCTGTCTTTTTTGACTTTGATGTTAGGTAATTGATTTCTAATTTGAGTCACATCACACATCATCAATATTAGATAATATAGGAAGGTATATATCTACCTATCTTCCATAAGCGAATCAATGGCTCAATTATTGTTTTTTTCTTCTCTTGTTGTGTTTGCCTTTTCGGCATGGAGACAGGTAGCTCTTCAATTTCAAAAGGGCATAGGATACCGAATGTTTTTGTTATCTAATATATACCTATAATATGTGTTATAATGGTAAATTAGGCATTAGAAAGCCATTAGGTAATTTAAATATTGTCTCTGGTAGATATTATTGTACACAAACTAACGCTAGGTGACGATACGAAAAAAGAAAAACATGTTTGTCCATTTTATCTATACATAGGTACCTACCTACTCAAACAAATATTTGATAATCTGATGTATAGGTGTTATGGGATTTTATGGGGAATTACTTTTGATATTATACATGAGTTTATTGCAAGTAATCTGTATATCTACTTATAACAGCCCTTTCGTCACAGTACAGTAGTGATTGTATAGGTATACTTATACCAACTCACTAATTACCAACTAATTATTTGTTTCAGCACATTTTGTTTCCCGATAATATAGGTATTAGGTATATAAGTACCTACCAAGTTCCTCTAAGCAGATGGTAAACCGGAGATTAAATGATTTCACTGTGCTCTAGTATGGTTATTTCATTGTTTCGATTTGATAAAATCTCCAACAAGAGTTAGTAAACAAGTAACAACTAGGTAAGCACCTATACTTTTCAAATCCATAGCCGCCATCTTGCTTTAGTTCTGGATGTTGTAAAGAAACATTTTTATATTGAATATCAACAAGAACATCCAAAAATAACAAAAAACAAAATTGGAATAGGTATCTATCTGTAACTTACGTAAAGCAGGTGGTCCTATCTCTAGCCACTTTTGTTTTCAAGATCTTTTGATGGATTGTTCTATAGTTTTTTGAATTTGTTGTATCGATGATTCTCTTCAACAGATTTGATTTTTGAGTTCAAAAATGTTATGTCACAATAAAAGTACCTACTTGTCGTGGTCCTGTTCACAAATTATTCAAGAAAGCCAAATTATAATCCTTACAAAATTAATCTGACCCATGAACTTAATGAAGACGATAATTTTGACAGATGCCTAGAGTTTTGTGGCATGATTCAGAGAACATGTAACGAAATTAATGGCTTTCAATATAATGTTTTATTCATCGATGAAGCATTTTTTTTTTTACTTAAATGGTTCAGAGAACAAACAAAATTGTTGATATTGGACTGAACTGAAAACCCTATACCTACCTGGATGATGGAAGTCCATACCCGCAGTATCCACAAAAAGTAAGTAAATCTTTGGGCGCGGATTATAAAAAATAATATAGTGGTTCCATATTTTTGTTTTTGAGGGAAATTTCATTGCTGCAAATTAGGTATCTAGAAACATATTAAATTCCATTTTTGTCAGTAACATAGCTTTTTCTCCATATAATGTTTCTTCACCTACTTACTTTATGAAAATGCACTGTTTAAACTAAATATATGAAATCATTCTTATTCTTATTGTCCAAATGGTAGTAGGTACCTTATACGATGTCGTTCAACCCTTAAATATTCTTGTTTCTAATTGTTGTAGGTATATAAATAGGTACAGTAATTGTGTGAGAGTGAGACAGCCTGTAAATGATGTAAAGTAAAGCGAGATATGGGAGAGAGGGTTGTTATGGCAGTAAATGTGTTATTGAACCGTCATCTGTTCGCCATCGATTACCTCTCGGTAACAGAAGAGGGAAAGGAATGCTCGTTCTGTCACTATACACAGTATATATATATATATATATATATATATATACGTAGGTATATATAATACAACCTACAAACTCTCCTCGTTGGTATCGTTTCAATTCCACATCCGTTCTTACGTCCTTGCTGTTGTTCTTGTTATTTTGCACTAAATCCTCATTCACACATAAACGATCATCATTCTGCATATCTAGGTATAGTCTAGCTGCTGCCCCTTTTTTTTTCGCTTGCATTTCACCTTGACTCTGACATAACCTACAAAAATCGCACGCTCTCAACCTGTTCTATATTAGGTATACAATGACGCAAACTTGAACGCGTACATGTTCAACTGTCATATATATATATAAGTATACCTACGCCTATATGTCAATCACAAAAATCAACTTTTACGTCAAGTAGCTATACCTACGTATCTAATCTACCTACTTATGTCACTTTATTACATTTCTTCAATCAAAAAGTAAGATAGTTTGCGAAATTATAAAATACTAGCTGAGCTGAGTAGTTTTACCCGACAGTTCCCGGTTGGATTGTGTTACGAAAACATCTATTCAAAGGAATTTTCGAGTATGGAACCCTCCTACCTCAGAGGCTACTCGCCGCACTCCTAACGCCAACATAAATCCATTCACAGACATGCATCAAGAGAGAACAGCATTAGAATGGTGTAGGGATTTTTCGGTAAGGAAATCTCCACCTACAAGTCCTAGTTGTACTGACAGACTCTCACAAAACATTCCAGAGACATACTACACACAAATATAGCGAAAAATCCACAAAGATTCAGCCAAAAAGCTCAGAGATACTTCTTTGAGTATTTCAGGTATGGGATCCTCCACCTAGGAGGCCCAGTTACACTTTCAGTCACTACCAGATCATTCAAATAACATTTCACATATACACATGGTAAAAAGTTCATCAAAATCCAGCGATAGAGTTCAGAAATATACAACAAATAGACTTTCACGTACGGAACCCACCACATAGAGACCTACGGGCAATAAAAGGTAGCCTATGTCCTTTGCCAGGGTCTAGTCTATCTCTGTAGCAAATTTCAACAAAATCGATTAAGTAGTTTCTGCATGAAAACGTAACAAACAAACATACATTCACATTTATAATATTAGTAAGTAACAGTATGGTTCAGGTTATTTATTTTATATGGATAATGAAAGGCATTCATTTTTAAAAGGGACCAAATTGTTCATTTCACGCGTAAATATTAATATATACACTTGGATTTTTGATATTTTGATAAGATATCTCACACTGTATACGAATAAAGTTGACCTCTTGAGCGTCACAACTTTCGTTTTCATCGTACTGACACGCAGGTGTGACATCGTCAGTACCGTCGTTGACCTGTCAACGACGGTACCTACCTACGAGTGAGCACATAATATATTTATGTACAAAGTGAGACGTCCTTCTCGTAGGTATATAGAAATAAGTATATATATATATATAAGTATCTTGTCGCGACATCTCACACTCGGGGTTTTTGGCTCGGAAAAAAGTTGACTTTACTTGCTCATATGAATTTCTGGGTCATCAGGATAATGATGATGTACGTAGGTACATGATATAAGATTATAATGTAGCCTACCTATAAGAACAAAACGTTGAATATGAGTTATATACCTATGTGATCTTAGATCAAGAAACTTGTGGTAGGTCATGGTGTAAGCACCTAAAATCGCATTCAACGGTAACTGACATTCGTGTTGGTATAAAAGAGAAGTAGTTTATTATCTTTTATGTCTTACAGCCGAGTAACTGTACGTACATAGGTACAATGAGCATTCGAAGTCGTTTACAACAAGATGCGAGTTAGGTTAGGTTATTATTGCTTGCCATGAAAAATCGCAAATTTGTTAAAGCATCAACTTTGCTGGATGAATTTCATAAATGGAAATACTTAAACTCATAAGTAATAATCATATCTGAGTAATATTGATTGAATATTAATGTCAGTATTGTGAGGTTTAAGGCCAAAACTGGTAGTTGAAAACCTTGAAAAACGCGGTCAAAAGCGAGTAGAAACTCACACAAGAATTGTTCCGTACCATTGCAACGGACCAGCGGATGGACAAAGTTAGTACCTACTTATTTGTTGTTATAGCGGTTATAGAAATACAGCATTCCCTGGAAATTTCAACTCTTTACGGTTCACAGCGGTGTATATTAGGATCCCGGAATAACCCTGAGAAAGTAAAAAAGAACCGGAACCGCGTTGAGTTTGCTGGGAGCCGGAATTTCTCAATTTTGTATTTTTATATGAATCAACTTCTGATCTTTATTACAATGAGTTGGGCGTGTCAGATTTAGCAGGAAACCAAATTTTCAAAATTAGATATTCATTCATTACTGATCTATGGCAACAGCGTATTTTTAGGGTTCAGACAATTGAAACTGAAGCTAAATACACTGAATACACTTGGGTCTTTTTCATGTTCAGCTTTTCAAATCAGCCAATTTCAGAGATATGGGAAACACGATCTCCGCATCATTGTTTCCTTCTATACATATACTATGGAGAACAGGTACAAAGGATGACACTATCCAATATCCAGATGGGAGGAAGCGTCTGATCAGGAACAAAACATATCTCAGTGTAACGCAAAAACAATAGAGAACCGATAGACTTTAGCCACATAGAGTCGATGATGGGGTAAAGAAGTGAACACACATATATATATATATATATATTTATAGTTAGGTACAGATATTGGATTGGAGATTCTGCGTTGTGTGCCCGGAGGCGGCGGTGGCGGGAGCGGCAAAGGGGAGAAGCAGAGATGGATGCAGCTGCTCATTGCGTCGCGATTTTGATTTACGAATAGAATCGACAGCAGCTGCGGACTCTCGAAGGGTAAGCTCGAACGAATGAGCCAATAGGAGACTTTGAAGGTTGTACGAGAGAAATGAAAGGCAGCCGTTACAGCCGCCGCCGCCGCCGCCACCGCCGTCCCCGCACTGCCTTGCGTTGTCCCTTTTCTGCTCTGCCCAGGATGAGAAACGGCCTCCGCCGCGTGGACTGTGTGGATGGACGCACGCTCTCATGCAATTGATTAGCCAGGCTGAAGATTAAATTGCAAAAGCGGCGGCGAGCGCATTTAGGTATGGAAAATTACATAGTCACGTGAGATTTTTCAAAATCAGACAATATTATTTGTAGAACAGATCAATGCAATTTTGCATAGTTACATCCAAAAAAAGAAGCAAATATACAAATGAATTGCATACCTTTAACCTCCATCGTTCTGGCGAAATCAGTGAAAAAATACGAGGATACGTGTTTTATATAATGCTCGAAATATCTTTAATGCCTTTTTGGCACCGTTTTCTTATGATTCTGATTCAAATATCATCAACCACCACGTTTGAATAATTATACGATCTTCGACAAGATCCTTTGATTCAGAAAGATTTTTCTATTTAAGTACCTAATACTAGTAATACTTCTAAAATTATTGGATATAATATTTTCGAATAAAATCTCTTATATTATCTATATCTACGTTGTCAAAGTCAATTTATTTGAAAAATCTAAGTACATACCTATCTATAGAAGCCACTGTAAAGTCCCTAAATAGAACCATTTTGTTATTTACTACAAGTAATCTGGTATTTAGGTTGGTTGCCGGGTTTTCAATTTTCTTGAAAAAATGCCCCTTCCACTCTCTTCTGGGAGCGTTTTTTGGAGGGAAGGAGATTTTAGACTTGAGTTTTTATAAATATGGGACCATTTCTCAAGTCTCCTCTTTCAAATGAATCAAAAATCATCAAAATCAGAGTTCGTTTACTTACTATAATAGAACGCGCGCATGAACCAAAAAAAAGCACACAGTCGAATTGTCCACCATCTCCGTTTGGGTACGTCGTTCAAAAATCTAATAATATACTGTGTGTGATTCGAATAAGAAACGGTTTATTTCATACCATATCCTTTCTGTTTATGTCTTCTTGGTCATCTCGTCTATGGTGAAAATACCTTATTATATCTTATACCTTATTTTATGGTTCAACGCACACGACATGTCTCTCCCGTAAAATAATATATTATTTGCGATTATAATTTTATTGGATCGTAAAAGGTTGCACTCATATACGTTCCTCAGTCACTTAAAAAGATATAAGTAGAGGTAGGTGTACTCAAATAACCGCCACCACAGAAAAGAACAACTTTTATAACTAACGGTTTCATTAACAATCATTACATAATAGAAGTAGGTATATATATATTTAAATCAGATACGTTAGTATCTAGGAATTTTATTCGTAGATTTTTTTTGACGTTTTAAGAACATTGACTTTGACATCTTATCCACAATGTTGGTATTTAAATTCTCCGAAAATTATCACGTTTCTTACTTGTTAAATAAAGCAATTATACGCAATCTTTCTGTGGAAAAATTACTTTAACGTACCTACGTAAATATCAGTTAGTAAGCTAATGGAATACTTCAAAACACATGAACAACCAGAAGTGTTTCGAATACTCATTTACTTATTTCGAAAGTCTTGCCTTGTTGCTGGATTTATCAATGATGTTTCACCATTTGTCATTTTAATCTTGTCGCGCCAAAATGAATGATAAAGTTTATTGATCTTCATAAGGGATATTCACGAAAATATTTGCTGAATTTCGAGCAGCCGAACTATCATCAAGGCAACTTACCTCTTCTATGATCTAAACGCTACTGGTTCTTAATACTTTTCTATGCTTTGGCACTTTTCGCATTTTGACATAATTTATCATTTTCTCATCTATTGCACTCAATTACATATCATTACAACCATCTATCAAAACCTATATGAGAAAGTAGATACCTACATCTCCATCAATGTTTACAAATTTCTCAAAAGATAAAATCACAAAACGATACGACACAAATAGAGCAATTATTTATTCCAGATGGAAGAAGAAGAAAGCAAGAAAAGTGATAAAGATGTAACTGAGTGCGTTGTTTGAATTTGTAGCACCATAAGCCAAGTGAAGACAGACAGACCGCGCATGGATCGAATGTTGGTTCTTCTGCTTCTTCTTCTTCTTCTAGACGATGGCCGCCCATAAATATGTGCCCAAGATGTTGGCCAACAATATATATATATATATATATATATATATATATATATATATATATATATATATATATATATATATATATATATATATATATATATATATATATATATATATATATATATATATATATATATATAAGTATATCTATATACAGATGTATCGTCAGCAACTCTTCTGTTCTGTTATAATATCGCATGGAGAAGAGACTCCTTTTTTTTTATCTCAGCCACAAATATTGGTAATAAAAGGAGAGACCAAGAGATGAAAGAAAGACCGAGAACCGATTGTTTTGATAATTCATTATACCTATACTTACTTACATATATAGGCTCAACTCAACTACTAAATCTTGGCATGTTTTGCTCTGTAAAAGTAAAAGTTGGACATTGTTCTGAATTGATACATTATCATTGTAATTTGATGTTCTGTGATGAAAAAAGCAAACCCTTCAACTTCATAATGATCTTTATTACCTAATTGTATAAATCTGCCGATAGAGAAACAGTCGTTTTGATTTTTATTTGTGTATCTACTTATATGCCTTTTGTAAATTGGTTGTACAATACAAATATCTTATCGATTTTTTTGAAGCCATCAAGTGGTTATTTATCGATGTGTATTTACCTTAAATGAACGTTCTGTGTTCGGAGATAATTATAAAGTAGGAAAGTAATAGAAAAAAACTATGATCATGGATTTTTATATGGCATATTATTATAGTTGAGGCAAGTAGAGTCATTAGACAACAGAAAATATAAGATAAATGATTCATTTTCTAAATGTTAGAAGTGCTGAGAGAAGATGGTCGCGGCATCATTAAGATGAACAATATCTTTTTGGATTGGCTGTATTTATATGGAGGAAATATTTAATACATTAGCGATATATGGTCATGGCTTGGATGCGCTTGGATTGTCGGATTAGGCGTGGGCCATTTAGCCAAATTGCCAACCATATTCTCGATCAAGCAAGAGCAAGATGGCGCGAGCAGCATTCGCCGTCGCCGCGCTGCTTTCGACCCGGATGAGCCTGCAGGAACACTCTTCTTGCTTTGCTTTGCGATGTTTGTGGGGGGCAGTGGCTGGCGCGGTGTGTGCTGAGGATGCGCGCGATGCGTCAACGTCGTCGTCGCGACGCCGTCGTGATGTTGAAGCCGCCTCCGCGATTCTACGCCGCCATATAGCGTGCACGAAAAGACAACAGCAGGCAGTTGATGATGATGATGATGATGATGATGGTGACGATGGGCCCTCCTCTCGATTTTGTGATGGACATCGTACAGGTATAGGATAACGACTGCGCCCTCTCGCATATATATATCCGGCAACAAATAGCGAGAAGACGACGTCTTCATCTCCTTCTCAATGGACGCAATGTCAGAATTTCTCATGAGGATGATACTGAATCGTGTAAAGAAAAAATTACACCCAAGATGCAATTTCAAGCACATCCACAGCAAATTATTAGGTTGTACTTTTGAAAATACTAAAATTCAAGATTGTTTCTTACTATACGACTGATTGTGGTTACTGTGGCTTTATCGTATTATATAAATGTGCGCAGGTTTGAGTTATATTGGCATTGAATTATCATGGAACATCTCTACATGTACCTACCAACTTCGATTTTTTTCTATATACCTACTCAAACACGAAATATGCATTAATTCCCATTGAGCAACATTATTACACATTTTTGTAATTTAAGATTCCATAATTGAAAAGTGTTATATACTGCTTTTAAGTGTTCAATTAGTTTTTCCGTGTCATGAAATAGGTACCTATTTAGCCAAAACAAGATACAAACTACTGATTTAAAAAAAAGAACAAGCTGAAAAATTGTACCTACTGCAACTGTTTAAGCAGGAATATATAATTAATCACTTGTAATTTATCCCATTTTGATAACGGATATGCGACTATTTCAATCAATATCCACAGAAACAGCTGTAAAAAATATGAAAGAAATGTAATAAGTATCTATAACCTCAGGTTATCGAAAATTAGTGAAAAAATCAAAGAAATCTCAATTAAATAGTTATCTTACTTGAAATTACTAAAAGGTTCAAACAAGAATCATTTCATTTTATTCTTGTTTACTAAATGACACAAGGAATAAATGAATTCATTTTTAAACACAATTGATTCTGCTTACCCAAGTAAACCTCGGTGCTCCAGATTATAACCTTTCAGGTATTGGGACAAATAAATTAAATAATTGCCCATTTTCAATTCCAAACATCTTATCAATTACCTATAAAGGCTTTTATTGCATCAATTTGAGATAGTTATACACTTGAGGCTATATAATTTCAGCAAATTTATTTCATCTCTTGCCCATAGAACATCAAATTAACCGGAGGAGAAGAGAGAGAAAAAAAAAAGAACATCACATAAAACCCACCCAATTCTTGAAGCCTTCAAATCGCTTTTATTACTCTTTTAAAGTTGTCATCTCAAATTTTACTGCCCATCCGAATAAAAGAGACAAGTGAGATGTCGCCGATGTTGATTTTCTGTTCTGTTCTTCAATTTTCACGATCTTCTTCGCAAAGCCACTCGGACGCAACTCGCAACATTTTATGTCACATAATAATAATTTTATATCGAGATAGTCAAGACTTTATCATCGCAAATAAAAAAAAAGAAAATAGCTGTTTATATACCTACTACAGTTTTATTTCTAGATAGATGTGAGTACGGTTCGTTTCACCATTTTTGGCGTTTACGCCACTGCAAGCTGTTGAAATAAACTGTCCAACAATATTATCAGTGGCGGATGTAAATTAAACTGTTTAATTGAGTAATTTATTGATATTACGTTATAGTTATTTGATGGTTGAATACATAATATTGATCATACTGTTTTCGCAACTGAATATAAAACGAACGAATATTTTTACACACACACAGATTGTATTTAGACGTTGTCACCCCCAACACCCATCGGCCGTGTCAACCTTTTTTTCGTTAAACATGCTTTTATATATATATATATAACGACATCATATTAGGTATATTGAATTATATGCAATTGTTGATCTCTTGTGTTCGGTTTCTTGTTACATGAATATCTATTATTGGACACAGGAAATAGGGAGATATATATGGGGATCGATATAGATTTTCCCACCCAGTAGTTAGTTCTACACCTATAAATAAATGTATAGGGTTCAAGACATCCAGGTGTAGTTGTTCACAATGTTTAGAAACAATTTAGTAACTATAATAACAGATATAGGTGTTCAATCTATCTAGAAATTGTTGAATTTAGTTTAATTCAGTAAATATGGTCCATTTAAGAAATTAGTCAAAGATGAGTTTGTATGTTGTTGATGTTTTTCTAATGTGGTTTAAAATGTTCAAATTGCAACTGATTAGAATAAGGTGATTAGGTTAGATTAATTAAATAACGATTGACAAATAACGTTAAAATTAAATACGAATCATAACCTACAAATATGACAATACCTTTGTGAATTCAAATCGACTGTTAGTACCTACGATTTTTAGTACTTTTATGTGTGGATTGCACATATTAAACCTTATTTAGACATAAAATGCTGAAAACAGACATTTAAGAAGAATTTAGGAGCAAAAAAATAAATAAAATTTTAGTACTGTCATGTGTGGATTGCACATTTTATATTATTTAGACATAAAGTGCTGAAAGTACTAAACTATATTCCGCCTAAACCAACTTGTCTTGATAAATAAAATTGCGTGAATTGGAAAAATGTGTTGTACTCTTTTAAGGTAAACAAGCTCTTGCTGTGGCATTGTGGTCGCGTTTTGCAATTGTAATCTAGTTGCTAGTGGCAAAAAAATAGTCGGTTATTTATTGGTTTATTGGTTACTTTCTGCATCCAATTTAAGAAATGATGAATGCATTAACAATTATCAATACAGTAAGTTCAGTAGTGGAAGCACTTTCATCAGTCAGCAATTGTGTCACACAGTTGCACAATTGCACAATTCATTGCACAGTTGCGAAGCAGTTGCTAGTGATTTTGTTATTAGTAATTTTTGCAAAATGTCTTGGGGCGCTAACAAATAGAGTAGGTGAAATTAGCAAAATATGCGACTGAAACAAGAAAAAATACAGCAAGCAGAGCGCTGCTTACCCCCCATCAACTAGTTGTGGATGTTTGTGTGTATTGTAAAAGGTAGGATTTTTGGGGGAGTCGCCGCCGAGCGCGCGCGCGCGCTCGCCTATAAAAATATATTTATTATTAGATCCTGGTGCGCTCCAGCAGAGCCCGGTTATGACTTTGGGGTGCGTGTCATATTGTTTCGGGAACATTAAAATCTGTTTAGACAGACATACAGACACATACACCGCCGCATTGTCGATGGGGAAGCTAAACGGCGGTAGATATAGAAAGAAAGAGAGAGAGAGAGAGAGTAAATTGACACGATGTGCGGCATCAGCCACGCCTGCAACTCCCAAAGGATGTGGTTAACAGGTGAATTGCATGTTTGTTATGTTATTTTTTTGCTATAGAAAAAAGAGAGAGAGAGAGAGAGAGATGAAAAGAACAAGGCGGCGACTTTATCGCGCAGCTATATCTCTATGATATGAATGTGATGATGATGACGATGATGATGTAATATGTATAAATTGTGACGAATTAATTTAGCAGAGAGGTGTTTCTGGATATTATTAATTAAATGGCATTCCATAAAATGGGATAATATATCCTACCTATGCAGTAGAAGTAGGGTACGTACAAGTAATGATTAGGAATTTCAAAAATGTTGTCAAATTGGTCAAGCGATCCGAGTACCATCTCACTGGGACAAAGTTAGTTAATTAATGTCGATCCATGTGGACGAAGTTTGGGTAATTTTGGACAGAAAAACAACGTCCCGTATTGTTTCTGGTCCAACTTTAGATGATTTAGAAGAGACAAAAAAAAATCGGTAGATGCATAAAAAAGAAGAAAATCTGGCAGAAGGTGCATTGAACAAATAGGATTAAAATATGCAAGAATTCGCCGAAATTTTTTGGAAATAAATGTCGTTTCAAGATGAATAAAGTCTCTATGTAATTATGATACTTACATTAATTATATGTTTAATTCTGATGATGATCATAATCATACTTTCTCCATCAACGCTTTGCACTATTATATTGTTTGGAGCATTTTTGGCATGTCAAGTAGGCGTAAGCAAAGGGCCGAAGGGTACCTAACCTATCTGCGCTATGCTGTATACCTAGTAGATAATAATTCTGCCTGCTTTTTACTTAAATAAATAGAAACAACAAAATTTGCAAGTTGGAGAGGAGCATGAGGATAGCTTCGATATAATAGATATGGCAATATTTCAAGAAAGTTGAATCCAAAGACAAGAACGGATAGACAGACAGACAGGCAGACACACCACTACTGGGAGTGAAACAGAGTGAAATAACGCTAGCCCTATGAATGCTTCTACCTACTTCCTACTACATCGTCGACTGCGGTGGTTTTTATTGATTTCTAGAATATTATCTTTTTCTTTTTGCTCAGTTGAGGGCGGTGGTTCCTTGTTGTTGGTTGCTGCTAGAAGTACTTACAAGAGTGCTGAAATTACCACCGTAAAAATTGTTTCACGTGTATTATGAACAGATTCGTATAAAAATATAGACTTGTATGATTCATATTCTCGACATCACATACAAAAATCTTGTTATTATTGTTATACAACGTATTTCATAATATATGCTAGTCCACAAATATGAAAAAATTAGGTATATATTAACTTGCCATCTAAAATGCATCATTTTCGAGATACAGGGTGTTGAAATTGAAAAAAAATATTCGTTTTTTGTGAATAACTCCGGAACCGTTTATCGTATAGAAAACGGCTTTTGTAAGCATTTTCCACACATAATAAGCTAAGGTAGAAAAAGCTTTTTGTTAAATCATAATTGGTGAAGATTTCAAAGGAGTAGTGGTTGTTTTTCTCACCGATTTCTACGCCAATGAAAAAAGTACGGTTTTAAGACGCCCATTTGAACCGCCAAAGTCGACCGTTTTCGGGAAAAATCAACGTTTATGTTGAAAAAACACGGTCAATTTTATCTTTCGTTAGGTACTTCTTCTAACGTTTTGTTGAATTATGTATTGTATTTCAAAAAATTCACCGTGTTTTTTCAACATAAAAGTAGATTTTTCTCGAAAACGGTCGACTTTAGAGCTCATGACCAAGAGTATCTTTTTTGTGTAGAAAACATTGGCGGTTCAAACCGTACTTTTTCCATTGGCGTACAAATTGGGGAGAAAAACAACCATTACTCCTTCAAAATCTTCACCAATTATGACAACAAAAAAAAAAATCGATAAACGGTTCCGGAGATATTCACAAAAACGAATAATCTTTTTCAGTTTCAACAAACACCCTGTAAGTATCTCGAAAATGGTGCATCTTAGAGGGTAAGTTAATTTAAACTTTTCTTCATATTTTCGGATGAGCTATCACATCTTCAAGTCCTGCGCATATATTATGAAACACCCTGTATATATATATATAGTTCGCCTTCACACTCTGCTCATTATAATTGGTATATCTCTGTCACATAGGACACATTTTATCGATTACATTCAAAAGGTGACAAGATGATTAACGAAGGATTTTCTCGACTTTGACAAAAAATAACGTCAACTTCTTCTTATACCTACCTAATACCTACTATTTCATTGTTCTCTCGGTAGAAGAACAACACACTGGGGCCAAATATTTCGGCCTCTGCGCTGTGTTGTATTTGGTCTTATTGCACTCATTTCAGTCAGTCAGTCAGTCAGTCAGTCGTCTTGTCTTGTCTGAGTCTCATTAGGTTGAGCGCGTTCAGAGTACAAAAACAACAACAGACAACACTGCGTGCGAAAATCCATACATACAGACGGACGGACGGACGGACGGGCTGCTATTCTTCTGTGGCGGCGGCACTCGAAGAAGAAGAAGAAGGATGGATGATGATGATGACCACAGAAGAACAGCTTCGGCAGCATAAAAGTCGTTCGTATAGGTATAGTCACCAGAACTGACAGACATCATCTTATATAAAGTGTTGTCAGCTTTTTCTGGCCACTCTACTAATTACACCCGAGCACAGACCAGTCCATACTCCACAGGTAACAAACACAGCGAGGAACGCGGCGCAAAATGTCAACAATGTGCGCCATTCTTTCTCGGTCTCGGTCTCTATTTTCCTCTTTTTTTTTGTTGTTGTTGTCTTTTCTGTTCAGTGTCTCGATTGAATGTGTGATCCTTGCCGCCATATTACATACCTATTTGGTATTCCTACAGGATCGTATCTATACGGGTCCCATTCTCGTTTTAAAACCACATACGGGGTACGTATCTTGGTACTGGTAACTGTTTCAAATTGTTCAAATTGCTGAAAAAACGACCCTATTGCTATGACTTTAGGTTTTTTTCTTTTAAAATGATACGGAACCCTTCGTGTGCGAGCTCGATTCGCAGTTCACCACATTTCTTTAAAGCAGCGTATAGATCGATAATAGTGCAAGTACCATACTATTTGTACCGGTACTACAATAATTTCTAGTTAAGTTATTTTTAAACATAATCTGATGGCCAGCAGAAAGTTTTTCACCTTAAAAAAAATTGCCTCAAGTCGTATGATTCAATCGAAAATATTTACCAAAACATTTAAATGTTGAAAAAATTTTTGGATTTTATTAACCTTCGTAATACCGCCATTTTGAAACTACAATTAAACTGAATTACGAAATTTTTCATAGACAACGACTAATTTTCATGTATCAAGTTTGGTTACAATACAACGAAACATAATTTTTTAATTAGGCCCATTTTTGTATAAAACAATAAAATGCTCTAGAGATTTTGGCACCAAAAGATAATGAGCGTGTTCTATGTCTAAGTGCGTATGTTTCGATTAAATATACATTTTCTTAGAAACATTTTCGGTACCTTAAAACTTGGAGATTTGTCTAAATTCGAATTTTAAAAAAATCTGACAAATTACAGTAATTTCCTACGCTGGGAAAATAAAATTAGTTTTCGTAGTACCTAAAACAAAATCATACAAAACAGATATAGATAATAAGGAACTTTTTATGTATAAAAACACCTTCTACCAAATATAAGGCCTTAAATTGCAGTACTTATTTTACAAAAAAAACTATTAAAGTTGAAATCCTCGCTAAGCTAATTCAAACGCGGCCAAACTCGCGGGAGCTGCTGTGACGTCACTCCTTTCGGCAAGCAAGGTCTGACGTCAACCATTGGCAACGCGCGTCTAAAGCAGAGTTCAAAATAACAACATTTTAAACCCTTATATTTCAGTTGAAGATTTTTTTTTCGACTTTCTTTCTTGGCTCTGGGGTTTTTGATGATAATAACTTACGATTTTGACTATTTTCACTAACTTTTATTATGTTGGCACGTTCCCTATTCCTGTCATCTTTTGTTATCCGGTTCAATCATTTTTTCCAATCTTATAAAAAATACTTTCTCTTTTCAGTGTCGAAAATTGAACTTGAGAAAATTTTTGTTACGATCTAGACCTATCACCAAAACGAAATGAAAGACGGTCCTGAATAATGCGATAATAGGTACCCTACATATTATCATCATTATTGACTGCAGAAATTCCCATATAAGAAATGTTTGATGCTGGCGATACGATCACATCCACACTCTTGATTGTATCTGAAAATGACGCTTGGATTTTTTTGTATTTAAGTAATAACTGCATTCCGTGGGTATTTTTAGTGACAAATTCAAATATCTAAATACATCTACCTTATATAGATGGGTGGGGCAAAAATTTCACTGGAGCCCATTAAACTTTTACATGGGGTGATTTGGGCATATATATTTTTTTTAATGGTAATTAGTAAAATCGAAGCCAGCCCAAACGTATAGGTACGATTATAATGTATATAAAATACCCTAGTAGTTTATAAAGTGCAAATTCATCGCATCTAATGGCCCAATGGCAGCTGATATGCACTCGTTCGTCGATTAGACTAGAGGGCGCCACATGTAACCTACGTTACCTACCAAAACGTCCGTCGGTGCGTCCGTCCAGGTGCCTTTTATATTATAGAGGTATATATATATATATATGATCTGCAAGTCATCACCGTCATCATTTTCCTTCATCTATTTATACAATCAATCGATTATTATTTTTTCTGTCAGTTGATTGTGTGAACAATCTGATTCTTCTGGTTCACCTTAGATAGGAGATATTGATAAGGTTGATAGTCTGGAAATGTACTTGTTATTTTTTGTATAATATTCAAAAATAAATGAGTTTAGTTACTACGAAATAGTTATATGACCGATTGGTATATATATATATATATATATATATATATATATATATATATATATATATATATATATATATATATATATATATATATATATATATATATAGATCGATAAGAAATTCGTTGGTTTCTAGCATTATCGAACGAAAAGAAAATGACATTTTACAATCTAATGGATACTGTACCGTATTCGGGGTGTTTTCAAGAAGATCGATAACACCACAACCAAAGACCTCCTTTTCCATCACTCACACACACTCATATATAAAATACCTCCCCTCCCACTTTATTCCTGCTACCTGCTAGTGGTGTCTTGCAGGAATCGCAATAACCATTAGTTTTTCCCAATGGAGCAAACCCGTAACGGTCTGTCGTAGCTCTATGTGTGTGTGTACTTATATAATGGCACAGTAAATACACTTAAGGGTTTGGAAGGGCTTAATCTAACAACATTCCATCATGGCTATGCGTCACACACTGGAGAGTAATTAACCAATTTCGCTACTCGAGCGTCGGTATATTTGAAAAGCGATTGTTTAGTTACAATTGCATGCGATATGAGAAGGGGTTCGGAAAGAAACAAGAAGAACAAGAAGAAGAACCACACCGGCAATACGGTGAATATTGTTGGAGACGGCGATGAAGAGAAGGACGACACGACACCCTAGAGCCGCTCCCAGAAGTGCATTCGCCGCCCTTAATTATTCAATGAAATACGATGAGTAAAGCTTGTCGAGCGCGAAACTTGCTTGCTTTTTTTTTTCTCTCCTTTCTGTTGGTGTTGATTAAATTAAAAATTCCTCAAGCTTTTATCAGAAATGAGCATCTCATCACGCATTACTGAAAAGTGTAAAGGCATCTGCAGAGGAATGAATCATTATTTATTTGCTTGGATTTTGTTTTCTAAATTAGCAACGTAGCCTCATCGTAGGAACAAAATTTGTTAGTTTTATTATTATTATTCAATTCAATTCAAAAATCTTCATAAAACTGATCAGGTCTTCCATTTCTAATCCAAATAAGAACTATATCTATATGATGATAATGCTAATAATGTCTTAGATTAGGTCAGGTTAGGTTAAGTTAGATTAGGTTAGGTTAGATTAGGTTATATTAAGTTATGTTAGGTTAGGTGCCAAATAAGGTTACAAGAAGACATATAAATGCTTGAGTACCTATTAGGAAGAAAATTATCAGTGTTTGTTTGATTATTGACAAATAAAAATTCGAAGTTGACTTAATTTTGATTTCATAAAAAACTCTCAAAATAACCCAAAGACTTATTTGTATCTTGCCAACCATTACCATGATATTTAGACTTCTAGTATCTCCCTAAACCGTTTCTCTGCTTATCTAAAATACCACCTAATTGCTAATGTTTTCTTTCTTTCTTATAATTTTAATCATCAAGGAAGCGTTGATTAAATAGATAAATGCCTTTTGGGCCCGTGTATCATATATATCTCGCGCAACCAAACTTTCTATAGACGAGAGAGAGAGAGAAAAAAAAGATATCATATTATTTGTCGAAGCAATTCACGTGTGAATGAGTGTCACACAAGACAAAATCCCCAAATAATAAGACTAGAATACACGACAACGTGGAATATAGAAGAAGACGAAGAAGAAGAAAAAAAGACTCACTATACCGATCTACCGCCTCCGCAAATAGATTACGTGATCCCATCTTGGACATGTTGATGCACGTCACGTTCCACTTCGGTTCAAGAAATTGCGACACGTTACTACCGTTTCTTCCCCACATCCCAAATACATATACACACATACGGACAGAGCACGCATAAATATATGTTCGTTCATTCGCGTGGTAAAAAGAAAGTAAGGTTTCCAAAATGTTTGAGTAGGTATAAGAGTTTGTATGGGGAGGGGGGTTGAAATCTATTTGAAAATTGTGAAGATATTATTGCTAACAGGAATAGAATATAGGAATAATTACTCTGTTCGGATGTATTGTGAGATTCAAGACAACAAGAAGTGTTCGTCAGCTGGTGATGGAGTAAGAAGTCAGTCAGCTGTTTGTTTGGATGGAGGAATATTTTGGACAATATCGTGTGGGAAATTGAAAATAAATAATAATAGACTGAAAAGCTGCCAAAAACTTTTATTTAAACCCATTCTCAATAGAAGGCGATTCACATTCTTCCTTATGCTTCATAAATAGTTGCTAGAATATTTTCCCCAATGAAATCAATGTTTCATTATTTTTCGTCATTGGAGTGAAACGTAGGCCGTTTTTTTTTGGAATTCGAATGACAACATAGTTGTCATAACTTGTCGTTATCAACGAGCTACTTCATATTTTCATAGACAAGGTGATGCATAAAACTGAAATGAACCTGAACTGATATCAACGTTTACACAATACTATAAGTTGGGTCACTCTTGAGATTTCCTTTGTCGACAGTTCGGAAGTACCTACGATGTTTTGCTTTTTGCTCAACTCATGCTCACAGATCAAACCAAACCAAATTTTGGAGAAGCAGACTTGATCCCGTCGTTCCTATTTTGCTAGAGCAATACGCAGCCATTTCACAATATTTATCGAAATTTATTAAAACTCAAAACGCACTAGGACATACTATATGTTTTTAACTCGACCAAATGAGACAGATTGTGATTGTAGATAGATACGCATGCCCCTAGACACTCGCTGAATTCGGCGAGTCGGCGTACCTACTTCTTAGATAAGCGTTTTGGTGAGAGTTACCCAACTTATAGTAAGTATTCTGTATGAGCGCATAATATATGCATCGCTACAAATGTAAGTTAAACAAATTAACTCGGGGTTTCTTTTCTCAATGTGGCAATTCGTTTCGATTCTGGCTGGAAGGCCAACCCCCTGTTGTTTGATTGTATGCGCCATATGTTATATTTTTATTCATGGTAAGCTTTCGGCGTTATTAAGGGTGATGAAAGATTGTTGTATCTACTGATGTACTACAAATTTTGGATTATATGCAGTCACCGATGAATTAACAAATAGACTTTTAGATCAACATCGACATTCTGAAAAACATATACATACGAAGAAAACTTGGAGAAATACGTGATAGAAAAAGAAATCACAAATTTTGGACACATGCTTTACAAATTTCAAAAAAAAAAACATTAGGTATTGCAGCAACCTGTATATAGCTGCAAACATAAATCACAATTAAATATAGCACCGCATATATGAACGCATTGCTAGCCATTACTCATAGATGTCGCTAATGTCAACATTTGCCAGCACACATCCAAATATCTGTTATTATTATTAGATATGGATACAGATAAATTGTTAAATGTATGGATAAATATAAAAAATAAACGGTATAACGTATCACCCTTCTATGGTTAATAACAAACCTAGATTCAAAAAAAATATGCTCGCCGCATTTTCACGATATGAATATCTATTTACCTATTTTTATTTCATTTGATTTTCATATTGTGGCAACGTTTTTGTATTCCTTTCTAAATATATTTTATATTATATAAATTATATTGAAATTCCAACAGTAACACAACTGCGCGGTGAATGTTTTTTGCTTTTATACTACTTATATACAAAAATGATAACCATCTAATCGAACTTAACGATCATATTATAATTAAACTTTCATTTTTGACAAGTCTCAAAGATTCCTATCGCCAGTATTTAATTTCAACTTGTATATCCATTGTTGAATTATGAATATTTTATATTCATTACAAAATAAGAATAACAACTGTCCATATTGAATCGACCATTTAGAATATAACAATTAATGAATGAAAAATATCAACTAGATCAGATCTTAAAAACATTTCCCTCAGTTGCTAAATTAATTAACTTCAACGGTAAAAACCGTTTCGATAGTAAAAAAAATCACTTGATGGATAAAACTTGGCATCAATCTAGAAATATTTCTTTTACCGAAATCTCAACTATTTTCCGAGTCAAATATTTAATCTCGAATACAACCAGTTCCCGAGGGATGCAAATTTAGATATCCTGCCAGAATCTGCAACGGCTATCTAACCTACCTAGAGATATTTAATTGTATTAATTCTTAAATACAGTAATTATCAGTTGTTAAACAATATCTACATATTTTCTTTGATTATTTTTTTATTGACGTCAATAAATTAATGATTACAAACATAACAAAATGAAGAAAAAAAAAATAGCTTATAAGATAATGATAGCTAAGGCACAACAATTCTTACGAGATGTATTTTAATCTTAATAATGAATAATAAAAAAAAAACGTGCTGCTATGATTTAAATATGAATTTGTAAATGGATTGAATTTCTACGCACATGTATAGTAGAATCAAGCCTACCTGATCCTATATAATTATAGGCTTCAATATTGATAGATAGACATACTATATCCAGTAGTTTTCATCCACTTACCCATGGCATCTGAAACAAAAGAAAGAAAACAAATTGTTAATCAATTCAATTACAATCGGTATAAAATTTATGGAATAAGAATCACTGAACAAGATTTTTTTACTGTGAAATATACTCAAATATAAATAATGACGATGAAAACAACTACTCGCTGGGCAAATACTCCACTTCCGTATTGTATTACATAATCGCTGATAGGTGCAATATGATCGTTGATTCCTGCCTAAAAATCCTCGTATTCTTTGGATTAAATGACTATATTATGTTCAAAAATGCATTGTCTTTCATTATCAACGGATAGAGCTTCGGTTCAATCCATATATAAACTAAACCATATTCTATATACAAATATTTATGCTTCTCGAATAAAAAAAGAACCTCGTTGTACAGAACGAGCCCAATCAGTTTTTCCACAGTGGTTAACAACGAAAACATGATTACCTATTTCATTTTAATTGCCTCTCAGTGTGTGTGCTAAAAATCTTTAATTATAGTATAGGTCTTAACAAATGTTGATTTTTAAATGAGTTCCGGTGGCTATATAGGGTTCGTTTTGGCATGATACAAATACAAATGAAATGGAGAGATATAAGCAAAAAAACAGAGTAAATGTAGACAAAAAATATTACTTGCAATAGCAGAGATTCGAGCACTTTATAGCCAACATAACGATACACCCAGTCGTCTCAGTTTCTGGCTGCTGGAACGCATTCAAGTTTTTTCTTCTTCTTCTTCTTCTTCCCCTCATTGAGTTTGCCAACTCAAGAAGTCATAAGTATGAAGACGATGAGAAAAACTTATTGTTGTCTAGCACAGACTCACATCAATTCATACATTTGAAAAAAATACAATTAAGAAAGAAAATTGATCATCATTCAAATGGAGAATGTTGAGTTAATACATGTGCAATCACTTTCAGACTTTCCAATTTTTGAAGTGGTAGCTACATATTGCCCCTTTTTAGGGTTCTGTACCCAAAAGTTGCTAACGGGACCCTATTAGCTGCCCGTGCGTCTGTCAGCAGGCTGTATTCCATGAACCCTAATAATGTTCTTGAAATCAAGTCTTGAAAGGAAAAAGCCCCATGTCCCACAATTTTCACCAAACAAAAATGTTGTCCTACATGTTATAATGTCGGCGTATCGTGCGATAAAATCTCCTCTAGTTTTCCAATTCCCTTTTCTTTGGCACATTATTTCACACATATCAAATTAAGGAAGGATTCGTTCGAATGGCGAATGAATATTATACCTATATTATAAAGCAGGAATGGCGAAAGCGCGAGGCAAACTTGCTCGAATAGATGCAAATGTTCTGGAATAAATTTCCAACCGGAGTGGCAAATCTTACAGAAAATTTTATTACATACCTATAAGTATATATATATATATATAACTCCTCCTGTTTCCAACAGGAAATTGTAGATGTACCTACTAGGCCCATTTAAAATCCATTAGTTTCGCTCCAAGACCAAGACGATGGAAATTTATGCGATACTTATCAGATGCGACTATGCGTAATGATGTAGTGAGTATTTTCTTGCTGGTTGATTTCAAACAGAATGTGTTGTGATTGGGTATAAAATAACGATACTTCCAAGACCTCAAATAAAATCAACTCAACAAATGTATAAATAGAGCTGATACTATTTTTATTTGTGGATAATTGAATTGAAATAAAAATGCTGTCTTCTTCCAAGTTAAGTTGTTTATCAAACTACACAGCCTTCTGGGCTTTTACCTAACAACTATTGACCACGTATGCAAGAAGCGTCAACAGGTTTTTCACTTTATTATTCTGTTCTGAGCCATTCATGGATATACCAGACCGAATCCAGGTCTTCTTTGCTGAGGAATGCATTCTAGTGGACAAAGCTGTTTTTAGGAGAGTCGAATTTTGGAATTCAAATTGGGATTCAACATATTTTATACCATAGTTTTACATCATCAGCTCTGTGATTGGCAGACAGATCGAGGCGGAAGACAGAACAGTGACACAGCTCTAGAGGTAGGTATAGGTTATATATATATATATATATATATATATAGTTAAAACTTGGGGAGCGGACAATGTGTTGGGGGAGCAGAACCACTCACACACTCTCAGAGAGAGAGAAAGAGAGATACGTTTATGCAAATGTCGGTGTCAGAATGGTGCGCCCCACATCACGAAATCAAATTTTCTACACCATTGAATCTGAATGCGATTAAATGACAGACAGATAGACAGATAGAATGTGAGCGAGTGACTGAATGAATGAATCGCAATAGCGCGGCGTTTATATACGCAGGTACCTATCTCAACGTGTCTGATTAGTTTTGCTACCCCATACACAGAAATAAAAATAAATGAGTGCACCTCTACTGGCCCAAAATCCTCACCGCATCCGAAAAATATCTGCAGATCTATTTGCGGCAATTCAGTACCCATAACTTTTATATAACCTGCGTTGCTCCATCCAAACTACGACCAGATTTTATGCTTCATTTAGTTAGTTAGATTTTCTTCATCACCTCCATTTCCATTCATGTCAATTATCAAAGCTTTGTATATCCTAGAGAGTCCAGCAGATAAGGGAAAGAATTGTCAATTCGGAAAGGAATATCATGTGAGTAATTGTACCAGATTTTACTGAATGCATCTAGATTTTGTTTTCTAGGAAGTAAAACGCGTTCGTTGGATCGAGTTTCGGAAGTATAGATGTGCCCACTCATTGTTTTTGGGAGCAAACATTGAAAAGCATTATCGGCGGGAATCTATTTTACAACCCCATATCGTCTTCAATGATGACTGGTGAGATATTTTATTAAGGTATAACTGGTGTGTGTCGAATATATATATTATGTAATGTGCTATAAAGTTTATACTCTCTCTTTCTCGTTTTTTGTGGGGTCGTTATTTGGCCTTAACCTTAACAAATCCGGCACGCCGTATCTTGTCTCTTTTACGGGCTCCTCATACTACATAAAAGCGCTAAGATAGCTCCTCCTGGCAAGGCTGAATCTACCACCTACTTGTTCACGGACGACATCATGTCCCTCACTACTACGTTGGATACGATGACGAGGACCGTCCGTCCCGTAAGGGCACTTGATGGCCGGGAATTAAAGTGATTCCTGCCGGCTACCGAGTTTTTTTACATAGGAGCCATATAACGGTCGACCTTTATAGAGGCAAGGGCGGTGAATTGTATCTATGTTAAATTGGTGTCAGACATGCATTATTGACCGATCAGTGCGTGGTAAATGGCAAATTGTGACCTCAATTTATGTCATAGAAAAAAAAGAAGTACTATATATCTTTTTGAAACAAATTTACAAGGAAATGTACATCCTTAAGTAATGTTGATAAAAATGATACAATCACAACAACAACTTTGAAAAAAATAGGATTTTGTTATTGTGTTTGTTATTGTCCAATGTCACTTTGACATTTGATTGACATACGATATCAATCTTATTTCGTTGCTCTGTGAAGTTTTAAGATTGAGCTTTTGGTTTTTCCTTCTATAGGTACACCACATATAGACCAAAGAATCAAGAACGAATAACTTCGTCCATCGAAGGTCGCGAAAATGTCATTGAACAATCATTTTCGGTTACAGTAAATGGCTGGCTGAATCCCTCTACATGCTTCACTAGCCCATAGAACAATGTCATTTTTTGGCAGCTAAGAAACAAATTATAATATTATGTCGAATTAAAAACACGTTCCGAGTGAAATTAAGTTTATAAAATTCTCACGTTGGCAAAATGAAGAGTCGTAAATGCCGTATTACAAAGGGCGGCTGTTGCTGTAGTGATCGTTTACGTGGAAAAAAGGCGCGATGGTATGGTCGGTGATGGCGTTGGTGTTGCAATAGTCTTTCTCTCCTCTTTCATAGCTTTTGGCTGCGCACATCGGAATTAATCTAGTCGCCCGACAAATGTAATCAGAGGCTATTATCACCCCGGGTATTTGGTTAAAAAAGCAATAGCCACCCCCCACAATTACCCGGTAATGGGCCATCGTCTCTTCCTTGATCAACACATAACAATTGGGACGACGACGACGACGCCGCCCTCTCACTCTTTTAGACGACGCCCTGCGCATAATTTTGCCGTAGGACGACCGTTTGTGTATTATAATAAGCTATATCGTGGATTACACAATATCTCTTCCCTTTTCTTATTGCGCCACGATATTTGGCGTCGCAGTTTAATTAGAAACTCATTTCTTTTTCACACGTATATAGCGGTTATTATAGATACCTACAATGCAGCTGGTTGCATTCCCTTGCATGTTCCATAGTCATAACAACAACAAACTGCTATGGCTGGCTGGTGCGAGAGAGGTGAATGTTGGCATCGAACACTCACTACACACACCCCTGTCCAACCCTCGTTAAGTGGACGGGGATGGACAGACAGATTATATTTATATAGACAGCACGCAACAAAAATGCGAGCTCTGAGATTATTTATGTCCTACGATCACCATTCGATGAAAAGAGGCAGTACAGAAGAACACCTTTCTTTCACACGAATATCTATGATGTATTTCTAGACACTTATATATTTATATGTGGCCACGATGGAGATGTTTCTGTAATGGGAAAAACCTTTTACGCTGCATCAGCACAAGTTAGGGAGAAACTATTCTTGATACATACTATTTTCGGAAAGAAAAGAATTCCTGGAGGTCAGAGAAATCAACATTTTTAGAAAGCATTCTCACCTTCAGGACGATGACAATAAACAACTCAATCAAGGCGAAAGAAAAACCATGAAAAAAATAAACTATTTCATCACCACGGAATCGACATGCGGACTCTTCCTTTTCCGCCGCAGACGTCTTCCAGTAAAAGTGTGGCTTCCGACGACGACGGGGCTTGGGGCGGGAGAATGGAAAGCCGCAATTTATATATAAACATAACCATCCCCTCCCCCGTAAAGCATTTCCTTGAATCAGGGGGGTGCCTTGGTATAGTGGACGCTACACATATATCGAATATTATGGAATTAATGATGCGAAAGATGAGAAAGTATCTATAGACACAAGAGGGAGACAAAAGGAGACACAGATAAGACACAATGGACAATTGGGATGACGTAATACTTGCGGGTCCAATCTCAGCAAAACGGAGGATGCGAGGATGTGATTTATTATACCTACACATATGGATTGAAGTTTGCTCCCTCCGTTCATTAAGGGTTGGTGTAAGATGGAATAGGTTCGTTTTCAAAATACTTTGTTTCTGGTGGTGATTTTTATTTGATTGATCTGTTATTGAATGTGAACGTAGCAAGGAAATAATTATTTTTTATTCTTTTTACACAGCATTTTACATAAATTGGTAGGAAACTTATAACTAGAGTGGAATTTACGAAAGAGCTACTACACAACATTTTGTTTTACCATTTTGTAAACTATCTTAAAACTTTTGATAATATAAGCAAAATGATCTTGAAAATATGGTGGTCACACAAGAATATATCACAAGTTCTGAATTATCCCTTGTATGTATTTTTTCTCAGTATATTGGAAACTGAGCATGAAAAAAAACTACTCAGAATCCGGCATGGAATCTTTTAATTCCAAATTCATCATGTGCACAATGTAGCGGAAGATAATACTAAGTATATGCCAAGTAGAAGCGTATAATGAGGGAGGAGGATATTCTATATAAGAGAGACCCCCTGTCCCCCGACGCCGCGTTTTCAACCACCCCCTCCCCCTACCCTCTTTTTCACTCTATCGACCACCACCACTTCGCTCTCTCGATTCAATGATCTCGGGCCTCGAATCTATCAGTCTGCATTAGAGTTACTTACTTACAAGGAACTTTTCCCATATTTTATGTTCATGAAAAGGCGATGGCATGAAGGGCCCACTCTCTCAGCTTAGATCTAAATGGTACCACATAATATGGCCGGCGTCTGCGTAATGGAACGATATAAATCAATAATAATAAAGTGCAATCGTGTTCTTCTTCTATTTTAGTATTTTTATATGAAATGGGAAATAAGCTAGGATGGACAGATGGACAAGGAAATAGTGTGGCCGGATAGTATTTCAAGCTTCACTTAAAATTAACAAGAAAACGGATTAGAGAATCGTACGTAGGAACACACCTAAACATTTCTTTTAATAAATGTTATTTTGCATGATACATGGACGAATGAAATCATTCGTGAGATTTCAAGATAATTTATTCAGTTTTCCAAGAATACAACACAACGAATCATCCCATTTTTCCAACCACCAAAAAAAAACTACTGCAGGAAAGTTGTTTGCAATGCGGATTAGAGGTAGCAAATGATAAAGAAATTATCTCCACAGAAGATACAATGAATTTGACATTCTCTCCATTCGTGAGACTATTGTTAATGTTGTCAGGAAACAATTTGGTCGGGGAAAAGGTAATTCCTGCTGCAACTCCTGCAAGCACACACACACTGCTACTAAAGTCATAGTTACTTATTATTATTATAATTATTATGTCGATATGGAAACAATCCGCTTCGACATTCATTAGACTGTGAATTTCAAATTAGCTTATACATGCTGGAAAATGTATAAGTGGAACACACAAGTGAATAAGCAAAACAGCAGTAGGAATAATAGGGACGTGCTGTTTTTTATGTGGCCGATTGGAATTACAAAGAAGGACCCTTCTTCTTCTTCCTCTACTCATTTCGTCTGCCCTTCTTGTTGTTGGTGCTGTTGTTGTTGTTATTGAGTCGAGTGCCACTTCTTCTATGGCTGTTGTAATGGAAAATAACGGTATAAGGCGAGAGCGCAGCTATTAGAGATAGAGCTTTAATAATAACCTACAAAAAAAAAGGAAAAAGAGGAAAGGCTGCGGCGACCCAGACACGATAGAATGGAATATGCGAAAAGCAGCCAAAACCCCCACCACTACCACCACGATTGTGATGATGATGATGATGATCATCATCGTGGTTGAAATTTTATCGCATCGTCACCTAACTGTTAACTATGCTGGGGGGTGGGGATGTAGTTGTAATTATTGTTATTGTGCAAAAGCTCAGGAGCATGACAGGCTGCGACGGGAGGATCGCAGGGGTTGGAGAGCATTTTCAATGCTTTTCTGTTCCTTACTCGTCATAAAATTTAAGCTATTTAAATCATCATCATGAACAATAGACCATTTAATGATAAAATAGGTGTTAATGAACTTACTTGCGGGTAAATGCTTGAAAGATTACGTAGCCAGAAATTTAATGCACACAAGAAGACATTCCATATGCCATAAAACTAATTCACACTATGCGCTACATTTCAATGATACCAATCAAACATTTATTGATATAACTGCAATATCTTACATATCTATCGACAAGAAAGCATTAGAATTGAATGTACCTTTTGAAGTTCGTGCCAATATCTTCTGAATTACCTTTAATATAGTACAAATAGCATATATAACCCTTCTTTACTCTTTTTTTTATACCCACTTCATTATTTCACCATTAATTTTAATCATTTCCATTTCACACAAACTCATTAGGAAATGGAACATACATAAGTTAATTACATTGCAATGTCGCATTTTGATTGAATACAATCGACTAGAAAAAGCTAAAAGAACACCTGCATTTTTTAAAAAAGGCATTATTGTCCTATCTATAAGGGTTGTGTCGGTTTTAATTGTAACAAATTTGTTATAAACTTGACAAGCGTACAAATGCGCATTTGCGCAAAATTGCATATGTGTGCAGTTTGACAGTTTTTTTCTTTTGAGTGTTTTAACGTTCGGAAGGATACGGGTGCTTGAAAACGTTTCGATCGCCGCTACTTGTCTATATAGAAAAATCAATATAAAACAGAGTTGTTTTCCGGTAGATTTGGGAGAATGTTAAGATAAGTTATCATCCGTAGCAAAGTTGGCAAAACTTGGACAATAGACATACTCACCCAACGTCTTATTATATTATATACATAACTGAGAGCAGACAAAGACAGTGAGATATTTAAGTGCCGATAACAACAATTTGACGCTCTAGCTACCCAACCCAGATAGACAAGAATCGCGGCTTCGCGTACGAATCAAAGACAACCACCACCACCACCACCTCCTCCGAAAGGCGTCCAACCACACCACGACTATATCATACCAAAACTTTGGTGTGCCCTTTGCTCTTTGTAATTCCTGTGCCATACTTTGAAGAAGGAAGTTGTTATCTGCTGTAAGACGTACATCTCCATATCTTTTGCAATCGTTTCCAGCTTGACACCTCCAGAGGGTTAATTAGAGTAACAGAGAAAGCGAGAGATTGAGAGGCAGAGAGAGAGAGAGAGGGAGAGTAAAGAAGGAAGACGCTGTTTGTTGCATGCAACAGCGCAAATTTGATATGTCTGGCTTCTGCATTTGATTAAATTTTCTATGGGAGATATGCTGATGCTATGACATGAGATGTCATAATATGTGCAGGTAAGTAACAACAATTAAAATGATGTTGCATTGCAAACAAAAGTTACATGCGCTTGTTTAATGAGCAAACAGAGTCTGACTCACAAACGAAGGGTTCCATACAACATACCATCGTCGTAAAAGAACTGTTATGATTCGAACGATACAACCATTATGAAGATCAAACAAAAACGAACAAAGTTTATTGTTATATTTAATTTTTTTAACAGAAGTTTTAACATAGACTGGTTTCCAAATAAAATTCAATTGATTCAGTGTTCGAAACGTAAGCCTCCTCTACATAGCTTAAGTATCACCCTGTACAACAGCTGTTGCGCTCTCTCTCTCTCGTGTAAATTTGGAGAGCGTGTTTTCGATTACTACTCTCACTCTCACTCCAAAATTGCGAGTGCCCTTTTTATAGTCTCTATGAGGAAAGGGGGGGATAATTTGATCGGTTCGATGGTAGGTAAACTTCTTCTCTTCTTCTATACGCGACAAGAAGGTGCTTCCACATGAGTCGAGATCACTTAGTGTTTATTTCGAGTGGGTGTATTCACCGCCCTTCTTATACCTACCGTTCTCCGTGTTGTTGTTGTTGTCGATATTGTCATCTGATAGGTCATATTATGACACGCATCTTCAAAATCTATACCCTTGAAAGGCGTATGCCATTATAGAGGAAGTGATAAGTTATCGATGCAACAGTTTTTCCATATAGAATAAAAGTTAGGATGAAGTTGAAGAGTATTTACTAAAATTGGGTAGAAAAAAATCTAGGTTAAGTTCGTTAATGACTGCTATAGACAATGACATTGTCATATCTTACTCGTACTTTATTTATTCCGTTTATTCTATCTCCCATCCTCTGAAACTGTAATAAAGTTAACGAGCCTGGAAAATATGCTCGAGCAAAGATAATTATATTTGATAATACCCCAACAAAAATATAAAAAAAAACAAAACATCCAAAGCAATTCCCCCTGCTCCCCAATCCTTCTCTTTTCTCTTATATATATATATACGGAGCTAGAGACGAATGCGCTTGAAATACAATTCCATTATACCCGAGTATCTACAAAATAAGAAAAAGTAATTCCAATTGTGTAATAACCCCAATTCCAAACCAGTTCAAGCGCAACACCACCCTTCAAAGATCCCCCACCCCTCCCCCCACGACTTCCTAAACTTCATTCGAATCATGGTCATTTAAGAATGGAAATGAAGAGAAACGCGGGTCGCCTCGCTGTTCGTTCTTTTCGATTTAGAATAGAGAACCGGGGAGTCACATCGCTGCTGATAAAGGCACTCCAGCCCAGCGTAGCGCCGTCTCGCGTTATCAGTAGATACTATATACTAGTTATATTACTTGTCGTGGGGTCGCGGGAGGATGAGAAGGAGGACGCGGTGGCGGCGGCGGCGGAGAGCAGTCTCGTAGTGTAGCAAATTTAAAATGTTCATTAACGCGATATCGTCGCGCAAACGAGATGGGGGGGGCGACGGCGATGGCGATGGTAGCTACCCCACTCCACCCCCCAACATGATGAATGGCCCTGCCACACCGAAACAAAAGAATATCTCTTCTGGGCTGCCCAATATCTTAATTAAACTTGCCGATTTATTCCCCTCGAGCAGCGACGACGATGCTTTGTCCTAATGGCACCAGCACAAATACAGGGTGTTCTCTCATGGAAATTGCGCAACTCAATGATGTCCATGCACACTAAAAGATGTGATTGTGTGGATTTCTGAATAATAACGAATCCTCATCCAACAAGCGATCTGCTTGGAATCATCAAATTTGGTCAAGATGTTCGACTTCAACATTGTTACAGCATTATCTGGATGAATACTAAGGCTTGCTTCACCAGTCTTCTAGATATTTCATTTCACCTAATAAATAACACAATCTTCAGACATACCCAAATCGATGAACTTATGTGACACAATCTATATAGGAGTTGACTCCGGTAAAGCATCCTCCTGTATAAGGGGCGTAAATGAAGGGAATAAAAAAAACGACTTGATCGTTAGAATTGTGTTGAAAATTTAAAAGTTCTGCTACACCGTGAAATGAATAAGTTAGCAACGACGACGATGGAACAAGTTTCCATCGGGAGACACGGACATGCGGCAGCAAAATGTCGTCGAGGTCATTTGTTTTTATCAGAGGTGTCATCGTCATTTTCCCCATCGTCTGCCCCTCCCCCCCCAAGGGAAAATAAGAAGTTAGAGGAGTTGTGGATGTATGTGTGCTTTTGCTATTCAGTCGATAACAAATGGAAACATGTCCAAACCAACCACCCCCCCCCCCACCCGACCACTCCCCGGCCCTAAAGTTCTCCCATTTAGCTTACCTTTGGCTGCCTCATAAAATAATGACCGCAAAACAACTGGTGGCATTGGAGAGAGAGAGAGAGAGAGAGAGAGAGGGATAGGAGGGTTTTTGGTGGGGAACTGTTTTTGGGTGAAACTGGACAGAACACCCACTGGACAAAACTTTCCTCCACACACAGCAAGCAGTGAATGGAAGAACAACTCGAATATTCACTCAATATTTACGATATTGCCTTAAACACGATAACAAACTTGGGCAAACGTTCGGGGTATATATTTTATAGATAGATATTTAGTTAAGGAACACCATTTATTGGTGAAGTTTCTTTTTGAACCGTCGTCTCCCATGCCATTCCATTGTTATAATGGGCGTTTGGGATGACCAGCTAGTTCCAGCGCAGGGGGTTAACTTTTGCATGAACTTTTTAACTTTGCTTGTAAAATGTCATTATCAAATTATCACCTGTTGATCGATGCGGTGCGAATCGTTAAAAGTAATTCTTGTGTGAATTCAAGAAATAATATCAGCATACGAACGTTATACATTGTGAATTGAGTCAAACTGATGCATTTTTAATTCGGAAAATGAAATCAATCGACAAAATTCACATGATAAATTACTTACCCAGCGACAATATTAGGAACTAAATCGATATTCCACCATGTACAATAATAATCTATGCATCCACATCCTATCGATACGGAAATTATATTAGCGCATCATTTTTATAAACCATTGAACAATTTTTTAAATATCCATTTAATGTTCTGTTGCTGATATTCATCAATAGGTACGTAGTGATGTTTTTTTTTGTAGATACGCTTGGGATCCATGATATTTTAGTATATAATATGAATTCTATTACTGCAAAGCAATAAATGGAAATTCAATTACTCTCTCTCTTTTTGAAATGGAGTATAGAGATTGTTGAAAAAATTATTGGTGAATCACAGTAAACTATGATGATCAGATTAAATGGTTTAAAAAAAAACAGAAAAGTGCGAGTCGTGGGACACGCACATGGAGGGTTCCTTACTATCGTAGAATTTTCTAATTGGAAGCTAGCGAGAGTATAAAGACTAGCCTTTAAGACGAAATTATTTAACCTCGTATTGACTGACATGAACTGTTGTCTTATCCAAAGTAGACAGTGATAACCTTCCCTTGCTTGGATAACCCGTATTTCCATTTTTGAGAATCAAACAAAGCTGCTTCAGTTACTCTACCTACTAAATTGTCAAAATAACGACATGCCTTCGGCACATCGAAATGGTGTGGCGTTACATATAGAATTATTGGCCTCCTGATAACAAACATTGCTCTCGTTTCTGAGATTATATTATAACTCTTCTTCCTAGTAAAGTTGTTATGTAGCCCGATTTTACGAACTAATAAAATTGTCGCAACAACCGCGCGCTCATCCACAAAGAGAGCAAGTTCAAACGCGCCGTTAATATATTTATCTAAGTTTTATGATTAATTCAGATGGTTGATGTTTTCTGATGTGTGTCTATTATTTCAGGTTGTTTCTTAAGAATGCTTTTCTTTTACAGAAAAAGCTTATAGAAGAAAAGGAGCCGCACCGACAACGCGCCATCGCATTTACGAGCTTTTGTATGTATTTGAGCTAGTCGAAGCTCGAAAATAATGTCAACAATTTGGCAATTGTATAATAATAACAAGTTTAGTTATCTCATTGAATACAAAATTAATCGAAATGAGCAATAAACAACGAAAATGGCAAGGTAGTCGACAAGGTCCATTTGAAAATGACATTGGAACTTGAAATCAATTGTTTCTTATTTGATTCAAAAACAATCTTACGAGTATCTCGCAAAAGCAATGGGATATTAGGCATCATGGCAACGTTGCATTACATATTACTTTCTCATTTTATTTTTGTCTATCTTTTTCAAGCTATTATGTACCAGCTGTGACATCTATCGATGAATAGGCAATCTAAAAGCTCACGAAACAATATGGCGCATCTAAGTTTGGATTCACACAAATTGATATAGTCACGGGCACATCTTCGAGTGGTTAATAATTAATTTAGATGCGCTAATAAATTATAAACAGATAAATAATCAAATGCAATCTATCAAGAAGTTCAGCCTTTTCGTGACACCGCGCACAGAATTAAGAAAAAAAACATTATCTGAAGTAATTAAATCTATAAGACAATAAATTAAATAAAATAAATAATAATGATGTATGCATATGTTTAATATATTATTTGTAAATATGTAATATAGAAACTGTGAAGTGTGTGGAGTTTTTACAATATTTTATTAATTATATATGTCCTAATTAATATTTATGTCACATAATTGTCGACCATAAATTTCTTTCGATATAATATATCTTTATATAATATATGTGAAAAATTGAATTATCAAAACCGATACTTAGGAGACGAACGAAACCATATAACGAAATGATATCATTTTAAATAATAATAATTATTATTACAAATTTTTCCTGAACGATGATAAGATGATGCTTTAATTACTGTCTCAAGAAACGCGTGCAAATACGGTTTTGACGGACTTCAAAAAAAGGTGGAATAGGTAAACAGTTCGGTTGTATGTTTTTTTCATGAATGACTGTTGACTCGAGTTTTGCATGCTACGATTTTGATGGTTTTTGATTTTATTGAGAAATGGTCCCATACTTAGAGCAACTCAAATCCAAAAACTGTTTTCATCCAAAAACCATCCCCGAAGGTGGTGGACGGGGCAATTTTTCTCGGAAATCGAAAATCTAAGACCGCCAAATTAAAGATGTGATTATACCTACGTAGCAACATTTAGATTGGAGATGTTTTCAAAAAAAGTTCTGGTTTTCGAGTTACAACATTGGTAAAGTCTGCAATGTGTGTTTTTGTGCTGAGATGTTTTGAGATCTTTGAATAATAACAAGTACAAGCAAAGAATAGGATAGATAAGCGCTATCCTATCGTCTCTGATATTAGTGTAAGTGTAAAAATATATTTATAATCTTTCTGAACGAAATACGATGACAAAATTCAAGTTATTGTAGGTGTATACATATTCTTATTGAATTTTCTTCATCTTTTTCGTGAGCAATGTCATTTTCCTCATGGATTGGTAAGTAATTCAAACCTGCCGCAGTATTTTCCTCGATATATATTCTACTTCATCGCTGGATTGCGTGTCTCGTGTGGTTTCTTCAAAATATATTTTCATATTTTCGATAAAGACTCTCAACAAGACGTCACCTCGATATATATATGTAGGTAAATATACCACATTTTTACCACAAATGACTCGCTAACCCTTCAAGTATTTTCCTATTTAAGGGGCTAAACATACAATACATAGAAGCGACCACAGGCACTTGAATTAACCCGACTTCTTGAAATTGCCTGATTTATTTTCCTTTTTAATTGACCGCAATAGGGTTGACTAACTCGAATAGGTACTACCCTTTTGCGGTTTCTCGAAAAAAATAAATAAATAACACAACATGAAACGAAACACATGTTGTTAGTAGCAAGAATAACTACTGCTTACGTGAATATAGCTAATATAGGAACAAGTCTTCGACTGCCAGAAGTGTTTCTCCCACATTAGATCGTACAATATTCATGGTTTTAGTGCTTAGATGGAAAATATATAGATACACACACATAAAGATGAAAGGAACCTATCTTTCCTAGTTCTGATGTAGGTTACTCTTGTGGTGTTTATGTATTTTCACCTTGAAATCCTTGTCATCAAATATGAAAACCTTATTCGTATTCAATGCTTATACGAATAGTTTTCCGGAATTTCGAGAGAATTTTTCATGTTCTTGCGGTAAGAGAGAATCTGTGACAGAGGAGATGGTGGCGTTAATTTATTTTGAGCTTTTGAAGTGTTTGAGAAAAAAAAGCTCATTTTACTTCACTATGTGATCCAAGTTGGAAAATTAAAAAAGGAAGCGTGATAGTCTAGTTTACTATCGATATATTATTTTCTGAAGAATCATGGATAATACTTTGGAAAAAAATAAATAGTAGTATCTCCCTAGGATTTAATTTAATTACCCAAAAATTTAGCTCTGATTCTTTTCTCAAGAAAATGAATATTATATGTATAATATTATATGATTCTGAATTCTTGACTGGTTTAATATTTGATAAAATAGATTTTTGTTGGGGATGCAGTCATTTAATAAATAAAATTCTTTGGATTATGCCAAGCTTTCGAGAATGTCTATTCTCTTCATCAGGGCAAAATTCGTGAATTAAGAACTAATGACATATCTGATTGATGGCTATGAAATCTTTCCTGTTTGTGGTTAATTTTATCAAGCTCTACGTTAAATTAAAACGTTTTAGATACCATTGGACATAGAAACTCTATTCAAAAGTCAGTATACGGCGCAGAATACATTATCACAATTTGTTACTCTCTATCTTTTTGAAATGGAGTAGATATAGTGTATAAGTTGATCTAAGTCGGACGTTATTAGTTGGTGCACTGAAAAATACGAAAGTATTAATTCTATTGGTGGTGTTACTTTTCAAATTGTACAGGTGCAGTTAGATTGATAACTTTTGGCACCAACTTCACAAGTACCAGCACCAATAGAATTAATATTATTTCGTATTTTTCAGTGCACCAACTAAAAACGTCGGTCCAATTTTTTGTGAAAAATATTTATTTTACACATTAGTCATGAAAATCGTTGAACGTTCACTAATACCAAAGAAGATAGTACTTATCCTATTACCCCAGGTATATTCTTAGCTTGTACTTGTTGTTATGTAGAGATCTCAAAACATCGCTGCGGAAATACGCATATGTATTTTAGACCATTTCAGTTTTACTCTAAAACCGTAACTCTAAGAAAAAAAATTTCAATATAAATGTTGCTGCAAATATTATTATCTTTTATGTAGTGCCCAGAGATTTTCAGTTTTCGAAAGAAATCAACCTCTCCACATAGCGAAAATACACATATGTGAGAGTTTAACATGAATGTAACTCGAAAACCATAACTCTTTTGAAGAAATGTTCAATTTAAACGTTTCCGGATATTCTCCTATCTTTAATGCTGACATCTCGAATTTTCGATTTTCGAGAAAGTTTCCTCGTTCAACCTGTTTTCAGAGGGAAGAAGATTTCGGATTTGAGTTTTTATGAATAAGGGACCATTTATCAAGTCTCCTCTTACAAATGAATCAAAAATCATCAAAATCGGAGTACGATTACTATATACAAGGCGCGAACAAACCAAAAAAAGCAGTCAGTCGAATTGTATACCTGCTCCGTTCGAGGTTCGTCGGTCAAAAAGAAACTATTCAGCTTGATAAATTGTAAAACAAGTTTTATCACATCAAGAATACTTAGTAAACGTTTTTAAATGGTCTATTTTAAGATAAATAGAATGATTTTAATTTTTTTACTGTACTGTAATGTGAAAAACTTGATCTAGTATTTCAACCCACGTAAACTGTCATTAATAATAGACAATTTGAAAGAATAATTGTAGGTTTCCTAGTAAACATAGATTCTTGTTGACATAGAAGATGCATACCTAATATTGTAATGAATAAATTCATGAATTTGTAATAAATTATATCGGATTCATTACCTAATTGTGTATATATATATATATATTTATAAAATGTAGAAATGATTAATATGCGTTACATATTAATTATAGCGGTCGGCAAGTGGTGTTAATTAGTAATCTCCTTTGTTTTCAATTAAAAAGTCACAAATAAAACAAAAAAACGTTGACAAAACCCTGGATAACATAGCAACAACGAGTTACGACCGTATAAGTTGAGTTATATATTAGATATGTGTGGTCTATACGGCCAGAACTATTAAGTTTTTATTTATTTTCTTTATTATTTTACGCGTGCTCAATTATTTCAGTTCAGGTGCAGTGCATAATATTATAATAGACGATGTGAATTTCAACTCACACAAATTCATTGTGAAGAATATGACTACGTATTTAAACAAACCTATTTGAATTTATAATTCCAGAAAGCCAATAAGAACAATGTTAATTTTTATGCACGTTTTTATCATTCAAAAATTCCAACTACACCAATCCTGACATCGAGTCAGACATGGAGGGATATTTTTGTTGATATAAGCGGAATGAGAAAAAAAGTCAACTGAAAAATGAGAGACAGGCGAAAGCGAATACACTGACAGGAAAATTAAAAAGTTATCAGAGAGAAAAAGGAGCAAAACCAAAGCTAAAACTAGTATTTCTATATGTCTGTCTGTCTGTTACTCCATGACATATTACAAATTACGAATAAACTACTTCAACCAGCCATTATAAATCATATTGTTTGCTTGGTTGATTTTTAGTACCAAAAGGTAATTTTTGAAATTGTAAAAGCTTAATTGGCAAAATAATAATAATAATAATAATAATAATAATAATAACAATAAAAATGGGAACAGGAAGAGCTACAAAGCGAGCTGACAAATAATGGAGATAAGAGTTTTGTGGATGGTGAAAAAATGGATGAACGACAATGTTGCTTGTTTGTTTGTTTGTTTGTTTGTAGGTATATTCATTTGTATAATTCGAAATAGGTTGGAGGCATTGTGGTGGTTGAAGAAAGGCAGCAGGCAACGGAAGAGGGATTACGTTATGTATTATTATTTTGGGTGAGGGAATTTGCGGAAATATTGGAACAAAAGTTGACGAGCCGGAAAGCACCGACGACGAGAGAATAACCGGAGTAGAAGTCTTGGGGAGGTGGTGAGCAGTCGAGCGTGCACACATTGAACAGCAGAGAGAGATTTTAGATGGGGCATGGGAGTACATTTTTTATGGGGGGGAAAGGGGAGCATTGAACGAGTAGCAAATGTATATGATGACATGATGATGGAACAATTATAATTGGAAATAAGATACAGATAAGTATAATACACAAATATATAAGGTTTAATATGTTTGAATATTTAATGCATGAATCCAAGGAATCATGGCACAAATAATAGAGCACTGGATACTTTCTTCGTCAGACATCTGGATTTTGTTAATTTCTGCGTCTGGATTTATTGAATGATCTACAATATTTAAGAATGCGTGTTCCTTACATAAAACGATATTAAGAAATAACGTTTCAATGGCAATTTAGACATTTGAACGAACTGATTATTAAGATAGGTATGTACTTTTTTTACCTGTTCCTTTCACCTACCAAGGAGTCTAAAAGTTAATACGTGATTGTTGACGATTTTCAAGATATAAAACGTACATGGAGGAGTATGAGATTTGGCATAGTGAAAGTTTATTTGGCACAAAGTTAAAATTTTTGATGTATTATGTGTTAATATTTTAAATTAAATTAATTAAAAAAAATACGGTTTACGTGGTATGTATTGTGTGTTGCATAACGAAAAAAAAATCCCAAAAATTATACTTTATTATTAAATATTTGCCCAAAAAAAACCTCAATAATTGTTGCAGCCGTTTTAGCGCCACATTTTTTAGCAGAATAGGCGATCTTAGTTATAGAGTTAAAATTGACCGACTTCTCAAACGCAGGAGGTATTGAATTCAATTATTCTTTTTTTTTCAACTTAGACAATATATATGCGTAATGAAATCCAAATACCAAGATTAAATATCAGACATTAGAAGAGCCTTGCCTCGACTCTATTATTCTTGTATCATCTCCGCCACTGTTCACCATCGGATCTGGAGTCATTACCAGAAATTTGGAGCATCTCCATCACACTGTTAAATACACAGTCGACGACCACGACACAGTGCGAATGGAAAAGGGACCCCCATCCCTCTGGCTGGTTTCTCTCTAGCCCTCTGAATAAAATATACTCTGGGCCATTATAATACGACGACGCCAACTTTGTTTGAAAACACAAAAGAGATCTATCTACTCTATGGGGCTGCTGTTCTGCTAGCGACCAAACGCGCGTACGCAAAAAGTTAATTTTACACTTCTAATCTGCCTTAATTACAAATCGGATTTATTCGTGTAGAGCGTTTAATTGCCGCCGGATTATGTTGGTCTCGTGCTTTTGTCTTGAAGCTGAACAATAAAATTTTTACAACTACAATGTTGAGAAAAATATATTGGCGTGTGAGTCACGCGGATTATGTTCCGATTTAATTATTTTTATAATAATATTAGTTAGTTCTCAGCTTCCTCTATCAAAGTGGCAATAATTTATGACCGACTTCGAAAAATGGAGGAGGTTTTTGTCCAGCGTCTTACTCTATATAGGTACCTATGTATAATTGTTACACCTACTTAATTTATAACATTAATCATTAAGATTTATGTTAACCATCCTTATTATTTAATTAGGTACCTATCCATTTTGAATTTAGTTAATTAAATAATAATTTTATAATGGTCGAAACAATTATGATTTATTATATTTTGATTTATAGATCTAGTATTAAGGTTAAAGGTACAACTAACTGACACGTTGCTTGTCTATTCGACTCTATATACTCACTACTATATAATAGAGTGATAGAGAGGTTGCAAAAAGTGGAGAGAAGAGATTCGGCGGAAGAAAGCTACATTGAAGGGAGCGTAACACATTCTCCGTGACGTGACGATATCTGCTGGTTAACTTCTCCCGCAAGCCACGATCGAAAAAATAGAAAAAACACAATGGATTCAACTCAATTAGCTATTCCAGTTACTAGGACGCTAATTAAATTATCTTGTACATCATTTGTTATAGAAAAAAATAAATCACAGTTAAGGCAACAGTAATAAATAAAATAAAAAAATCCTATCAACACATAAACAACATGATGATAAGAAATCTCCATTACGTACCAGCGATACGTGGTGACGTTAATTTGATTTCAATCGAACCTTTTGTTCTATGCATCTCGGATGTGAAATATTTAGACGAGCAATAATAATACTGGCGGCATAATTATGCAGCACTAAGATATTTTATATTGTATGTACCTACAATATTAAATCTCGTTCTTTAATGAATACTGATTAAGGGAATAAGTAACCACAAAACCATGATGTAAGTTTTCTAAATTGATTTGAGTGAACAACACAGCGAGACAAAAAAAAGAAACATAATTATTTATTCCACGTCCGACGTTGACGTGCGCGACACATAAATCTTGATTAAAAAGCTCACTAAATAATGATTAGACGAGAGTTTTTAATTAAATGAAATGCACAAATAATGGACAACATACAAATGTTATTTGTAATTGATGGCTATGAAGTATTTCCAGTTTTTGGCTAATTTATTCTAAATTCACGATTTTTGTCCTGAAGAAGAGAATAAACATTCTCGAAAGCTCGGCTTTAATCAAAGAATTTTATTGAATATATGACTGCATCCCCAAGAACATCTTTTTATTTATTATAAAACCAGTCAAGAATACAAAATCAATATATATATATAAGCAGACAATTAAATCAGATTATATCAATGTATTGAGATGAATTACATTATAGTAATGGAAAGTAATGGACAATTTTAATTTCATCACCAAGGGTGTCGTAATATCTCCATTATAGAGGGTTACTAGATGTATACGATTAAACCTATGGATCCAGAGAAAATATGAACAGGTTCTTCCAAAGAATGGAATCGATCAACTTTATTAATAATTGATGCACTCTGAACATACGCAACTCAACTCTTGCTTTATACAATATATTTTTGAAGTTATTATCAACATAACTACTATCCTTTTGAGGGGATTTCTGCTGCTACATTTCAAACATTTCATAGAATATTTACATTTTTTTCTACTCAAGACAGTTTCAAAGAACAAAGTGCTCTTTATATTTATATACAAAAACAGAAAAGAAAAGCAAAAAAAACTTACAAGAGACGCACCAAGTGTGTTTTGTTGGCGTGTTCCTTGGTATTTCACCATCCAATGAATAATGATGATGATGATATGATATGATACCAATCACCATATTATTATTATTATTATTATTATTATTTTCATTATTATCAAAGATATGCTGGAAAGGATCGGCATGTCCGAGAAAAGAATAATATAATAGCGAGTTGAATTTTGAGTTCAAAAAGGTTATCTCGAATCAGTTCATTTATAATTAATGTATATAATACAGAAAGAAGAATAAAATTGTACCGACGACTGCGATGTCTCGATATTCGAGGGAGAGCGAAGTACATATATATATTTATTATAATTGGATGTTGATTTATCAGTTCATTTTTTTTTCTTCAAATGGGCATAAACAACATCATTCAAGCGGCGGTGTCATCTTGAACAGTTCATATTTCATATTTTCCACATAAGATGACAGATAACATATATATTATACATAAATATGCAGTAGCGTACCAACCGAATGTGTTACGTCTTCATTTTGTGGTTTTATGTATTTAAACATCTTAAATTTACAATATTTTCATCGTACAAACAAATCAAGTTGAAAACATCAATTAATACTACTATACGGTAGTCTATTTCAAAATGATAGAGAGTAATAAATCATTTTTGACGGCTCGTTTCAGAGGCGTGCTGTAAATATTTATTACAAAATTGTAAAATATTTTCTAGTTCTATATACGTATTAATTATTTGAGAATACAATATGCAGTTCATTTATTTTATCTTGTGTAATTTCATACAATAAGTGATTCATAATGCCAACACGCTGGAACACATTATTTTACATACACAAAATAAAAATCCATCATTAATTATGATCATTTGATGACACGACAATATTATGCACCCTCTAATAAATGCAATGCAGCGACAACAAACTAACAACTGACTAATAAATTGAGATTTGTGCACCAGGTTATA
Organism: Crioceris asparagi; assembly: GCA_958507055.1. Classification (NCBI taxonomy): domain Eukaryota; kingdom Metazoa; phylum Arthropoda; class Insecta; order Coleoptera; family Chrysomelidae; genus Crioceris; species Crioceris asparagi. Next base: position 129,903,055 of record OY293826.1, read on the forward strand.
TATATATAGGTATATATATGTATTTGAATATCGGGGTAGAGGTATGTATGTAGTCTGTCGTCTATATACGGATATATGTTGTATATATATACATATACACGTATATACAGTTGACACAATTATCCATCGTGTAGAGTAAACATTAGTTTAATTCACCAATGTGTCTGTTGACTAATGAAAGTTTACGAGCTGGCCGCCAAGTGAGTGCACAAGCCACAGCTAATGGTGTTTAGTGGTGTATTTCCAGGACATTTGCAAGATATTCCTTTTGAGGTGAATACGAGACAACGTTATATTGCTGTCCATACGTTTAATGCTTTTGATAAATGGTGAAAAACTCGTTATTTACAAAAAACAAAGGCAAAATGGGGCCTCGGTGACTACACTGTGGAACACCTGCGAGAGAAATCCTCTGAATTATTGTACTGTGAATGTCACTCTCAAGCCATCTCCATTTCTTTACCAGGTACTATTATTTTAATATATTTTTGGAATCTTATTAGGACGACATTCATTTGATATTCAAAAATCAACTAAGTATCTAAGTTGCCCTAAGTTTCTTCAGTTTCACAAATAAGTTAGGACTCGTATAAGGAGGAGGAGAATTTTTTTTCATTTGCTCAAGTGAAATTTGAATATATTTCTCATTGAAAGATTTTGACGATAGAATTTAAACAAAATATCAACATTTCCATGTACTGTGTCAAATATTCTGTGACGAAGAATATTCCATCAATCTATTTTATTCTTTACCATTTCGATACAACTGGAATTAATCGCTTATCTTTCAAAAGCACAACACGTAATATACCTTGAAAGTATTTATATATATATCTACGTAATGATCATATATGTAGGTATATTGTAGATATTATATATTTCATGTCAATTACCGATTCGTATCGGCGCCGGGTAATTTCGGCAAAGTAAACAGAAACATTAAGGTATGTAGTATAAGCTAGCAAGCTAACTACTACACCGTAGTAGAAGGTAGAAGGGCTCGAACGAACAGCAATTTGTGGAGTGTAGCTATATATATGTAGAACTACAGAGAGAGAGAGCGCGCTGCATGCAGTAAGTAATGAAAGGTAGTTGGTTCTCCCCTCTTTCCTATTCCTAGATATACATATAATTGAAAGCCGAGTAAAGCTAATGAAGAGTTTGCGCTTCTTCTTTCCACAATAATCGACCATTAACTAAACTGACGTTGCGATAAACGTTAATGATAAAATCGATACTTGCCTCAAATAAATGTATATAAAATTACTGCTACTACTACTACAGAAACTATAGGCAATATATGTGCGTTGGTCGGAAACTAACAACAAGAACAACGGTTAGGTCGTTAAATGGACATAAAGTTGTATTTGTACTCTATTAACTTCAATGAGTGGCAAAACTAATCGAAAGATTCAGCAGGATACACGGATTGTCTGGGTATAGATACACGGGAAGAAATAGAGAAGAACTCGAGTTTTCTAGAAACGAATCTTTTGATTTAATTCAAGTCTACCACGTCCAGAGTACCAGCAATTTAGAGAAGACCAAGTTCAAAGGCAACAGATGAGCGGTTTTAGAAAGAAGGAAGTCGTATTTGTCCTCTATTAACTTCAGTGAGGGAAAATCTAATCGAAAGATTCAGCAGGATACAAGGATTGTCTGGTTATAGATACACGGGAAGAAATAGAGAAGAACTCGAGTTTTCTAGAAACGAATCTTTTGATTTAATTCAAGTCTACCACGTCCAGAGTACCAGCAATTTAGAGAAGACCAAGTTCAAAGGCAACAGATGAGCGGTTTTAGAAAGAAGGAAGTCGTATTTGTCCTCTATTAACTTCAGTGAGGGAAAATCTAATCGAAAGATTCAGCAGGATACAAGGATTGTCTGGTTATCGATACACGGGAAGAAATAGAGAAGAACTCGAGTTTTGTAGGAACGAATCTTTTGATTTAATTCAAGTCTACCACGTCCAGAGTACCAGCAATTTAGAGAAGACCAAGTTCAAAGGCAACAGATGAGCGGTTTTAGAAAGAAGGAAGTCGTATTTGTCCTCTATTAACTTCAGTGAGGGAAAATCTAATCGAAAGATTCAGCAGGATACAAGGATTGTCTGGTTATCGATACACGGGAAGAAATAGAGAAGAACTCGAGTTTTGTAGAAACGAATCTTTTGATTTAATTCAAGTCTACCACGTCCAGAGTACCAGCAATTTAGAGAAGACCAAGTTCAGAGGCAACAGATGAGCGATTCTAGACAGAAGAAGGAACACCGAATACAATACAATAATTCAAATATCTAAAACTATCTAATATTATCGTTGATTCATTGGTTCCTATGAGGATGAAATCTATAGGTATTACGTAGTTGTTCGAAGAATATTTAATAATAATGATAAATTATTCATTTTGGCTTTGATGAAGACTTCTAATAATAATAAATAAATCTCCCAGCAAGTCGCATCGTTTGATTTGTTTAAAAGCTTCTGAAAACAGTCTCACATAACCCTCTTAAATCAGATCGACTATTTAGACGAGGTCAATGAAAAAAAAATCATCTAATTTTCTTGGATTTGATTCTTTCTTGCATAGATAAATATATAAATGAATTGTCACTTACCAGGATCCGAGGCGTCTAGGCTTTGCTGCGATGCTGGCGGTTGTGAGAGAGGTCCAGGTGTACCAGGTGATCTGACATCATCGTTGACAGGCCCTCCGTACGACAACGACGACGATGGAGGTCTCTGCAATCAGAAACAATACTTGGGTATAAATGATAAAATCTTATCAGCATGTCAGCAGGGGTGCAATGGTCATTGTATTTATATGATAGTTAATTGTGTTCTGTTTAGTCTGGATTCCCAGCCACTCGGGAATCAAAGGGAATGAAGCGACCAACACACTTGCCAGAAAAGTAACACGAACTCCTTTCATTGGCCCTGAACCTTTCTGTGGTACAGGTAAATGTACCTACAAGAAAGAGTTTCAGGAGATGGAAAAAACCGAAAGAGAAACACTCTGACGGAATCTTCCTGAGTTGAATCATTGCAAATAGTTTCTTGGAAGCTTTAATACTGCAAGATCTATCTGGATCTTAGCAAGAGTATGCTACACCTCCTAACTGGATTCCTTACTGGGCATTGTCGCCTCAGGAAGCACCTAACGAACGAGAATGGGTCTAGCAGAGAACGACGAGTGCAGATTCTGTGCGGAGGAGGAGGAAACTCGGGATCACCTGGTGATAGAAAACCTCGCCGCATTGCTAGCCAACGCAAAAAATGCTTTGGACAAGAAACATGCAGAAATGAAGAAAGTAACGTTCTTGAAGCCATCCTGGATTCTGGATTTCATTAGAACCCTGCGGAACTGGAGGGCGAGCTGTAGACTATACGTAATGGCGAGAGCAGCTCTGATGTGGGGCACAATAGACCTCATGATCGCAGTGCAATGAAACCTCTTCAAACTACAATCTAGAACAGAACCGCTCAGACTTTTTAAATTTTATTGCGCTTCCTGTCTCGGTTACGATGTCATTGGGAAATCTCTTCGAAGTCATCGAGACATTTTCTTAAATGGGAATATCCAGTGTTTTTTTTTTATTAGTATAAAGTACGAAATACGTTTCAGAAATTCTGTTCCATACTGTTATTCATATATTGATGAGAATGTAGAGTTGAATTTTATACTGGATATCGATAAGCTGAAGGTGCAACTTTATTGTTTATCTCGAATATTAGATTTTTCGATATCAAAGACCAGATCAAGTAATTATAGACAGTATGTGTGGATTCAAAAAAACAAAATGTACATTCGAATCTATCGAAATAATAACGCCTTTCATGGCACACACACAAACACATATAAAATACGTCCACGGAGACGGAAGTAGGAAACGCAGGCAACAGAATACTTTAATACGTTTCCAGTTCACTTGCCATACAGGCGCATGCATGAAGGTAGGTACTTTTTTTCACCCTGTGTGGTGCTAACTGTTTCGCACATTTTCCTAGCCCAGTTGCCGTTGTTGTGTTTTTTTTTCTTTAATTTTCAAGCACCTAGTTATATTATTTAATAAAACACATATATGTACACATGATATATAAACAAGAGGTGCTGTACCGGTAACAGGCCCCCGGCCAGCCCAGCCCAGCGCCGGTTAATTGATAAACCAACTGTTCGCCATCATAGTGCTTAATGAACTGTAAATGTTCGCTGGTGCGCGACGTACCTATTTTTTTTTTAGTTCAGGTTTTTTTTTAAAACAAACAGCTACACACACTAAATATTAGTGTGCAATTGTCACGGTTTTTCGACTCACTCTTGTTTTTTTTTTCGTTACTGCTGCTGTCTCCCTCACCAAATTCGTTATTTATGGGAACTGTGTATATAGGTAGGTATAGATGTTGGTTTGTTTGTTCGTTTGGTTGTTCCGGGTCCTCTATTTTTCGCACCGTATGGTGGTGGTGATGATGGAAGTGGTAATTTTTGTTAAAAGTTGACTCTTTTACGAGCACCAAATCACCGAGCAACAACACACGAATTATGTAACAGACCACAGGTACATATGTTTTTTGATGTTTAATTTATTATTTGTCCAATTTTATAACAGCTAAAATCAATGGTTTTTATTTTTTGTTATGGATGCATTTTAACGATGTTCTTACACGTAATCTTTAATTCTACCAAGACCTATAAAGTACTGAATGAAACCAGAAGAAGTCAATGAAAAAAATCCCGATGGCCTGTAGTCAGCGGAAAGGTAAATTTTTCAAAATTCATTCAATTGAAATTTGAACAACCTTTTCATTGGTATAAATACATGTTATTACAAAAAATTGTCGTACGTGTCATAGCCTTGCGGTTAGAAGTTTTTGTTTTGTCTGTTGAATATAAAGCAGACAGGGTTCGCGTTCCACTTCAAGGCAGATTTTTTTTCGCCTATTTCTTTTCAATAAATATACTATATATTTTTTTAATCAGGGTCTACATTAAGATCTCCAGAAAATGTACAATTACATCGAATTTATATTGAGTGTTCATGTTTTATCAATATTTGTTATTTTTCTTTATTAATTTTTATTTTTTTACCTGTGTATTTTATGAAAATTTGCTTTGAACAAAAGTTGTAGGTACTGATTATATCTATAACCTAAAATTATTTTTGATGATATTTACACTACGGCTCTTTTTTGATTTTTTTTAAAATGTTTGAACGGTCGCCATTTTGAAACTACTTACCCGATATTACCTAATAACGAACTCGACCGAGATATTTGAAAGATTGATTTTTGTAGCAAATTTGAACTTAAGGTAAATTTCTTATAGAAATATACCTATTGCGATCGTTCACACTTTTGAATTTCGAAAAAATTTCAACGGCATGTTGTTATGTGTCTATAAGTCAGTACAAAAAAAAATTGGTTCGAAAGTTTTTATATATATATATATATATATATATATATATATATATATATATATATATATATATATATATATATGGGATATTACGAAATTTCTTAACACGATAGAGGTAGAGTTTTGGAGGTATCAATTTCAAATTTGCTACAAAAATCAATCTCCTAAATATCTCGGCCGAGTTCGTTATTGGGCAATATCGGGTAAGTAGTTTCAAAATTTCCTGACATATTTTTTTTTATTTTTGCTTTTCTGACATGACAAGAGCACCTGATTTTTTTTGAAATCGAGAAATCTAAAAAAAACTAAAACTCAAAGTTTAATTCTTGATCTCGTCTTGAAAAAAAAAAAAAAACAATCACGTCTCGATCTCGAGACGAGGCGAGACGACAAATCTCGCATTTCGAGAGTCTCGTGAAACCTTGTATGTAATTCATTAAAAAAAACAAGATGAAATAAACGAAAACAAACCCATTCCACAACTTGGCTTCGAATATAAACATCACCAAAACCGTCCAACCGTTAATTATTACTCAGGTAGCCTCTGTCTTTAGTTTGACCTATTATAATATGTGCAAATCTGGTTCTAGTAATCCCATTTAATGAATATATGGTTACACCAATATAGTAATTACATTTCTCTAGCAAACACACCCACGCCGCTGAAATGATGGAGAACCATAAACTAGGGAAAGAGACAGCGCGATATGGAAAGCCTCTTCTATCCTGCTCCCACTACCACTCCCACCCCCCCCCCAGCACTCATTCTAATAAATAAATATTATGTTTGCATTTCGTCGTAATGCAGCAGACTCGTATAAACAGACCTGTAATAATTGTATTTACATATATAAACTTACAGTGGCATGGGCTAGTTAAGAAAATTACCGGCACAATCTACCTATACGCCGTGTAGAGTATATCAAATTATCGTCACGACACGTGTGTTTCGCCAGCAACATTAACATATTCACATATGCACTTAGATACACATCGCCGAAAATATTTCAATATCCACCTAGGTAGGTATATTGAAAATAAATAATGCAATATCATATTCACCTTTTTTTTTTCTCTTCTATATCAAGGCTTATTTTCGAAGCGCTGTGGTAGAGTTTTTTCACGTCTCCCTATATTACTGTCTCATGAATATTTTGCGTAATAAAAAGTAGGAGAGCTCCCCCATATATATATGTTTATATTTTTTTCCTACCTCGACTAGAGGTTTCTGTCGGAGGTGTCGCATTACCGACAGACGAATTTTTTATTTCATATTTATATTTTTTTTTTCGGTAGATATGCACCGCAGTGTTACCCTTCTCATCCTCCCAAATATATATATATATATATATATATGTATCTAACCCACTATAAGTGGAGTGTGATGTCTGGCCTGTATGTTCCCGTGGGACGGAAGGATCTGCCAGTGAAGGGACCAGACAGACAGACAGACAGATAGACATGAATATACATTCACATATTTTCTATACCTATATAGATGCGCCACGTGTTGTATTATCAAATCGATGTGGGCGCTTTTTTCCATCAACGGAATAAGCTCAGTCATCATCCAATATTAAAGATTAAAGAAAATGTCGCTGTTCTAGTGTGTGGAACTCTTTGCTGAGTTTGAATCAACAGTAATTAAACCGGTATTTTATTCATGAAGCTTTATTTTTGAAAAAAAAAATACCTATATGCTTCTTTAAATCACCCTGAGGATCCCAATTGTCACCTGTAAGGTACAGAAACGTCTACGTTCTCTAGAACGATCTTTCTTCGGAAGCGATATTCCTTCCTTACCTATATGTTATTAAGATTTATTTATTTACAGTAGGAATTTGCTATAAGTATATCGGGGTATTTTATCTACACTAATAACAATACTCTTTCTAAATGTTTAGACTAATTGACTTCAGTACTTTCAAGTGTTTCGTTAATTTATTTGACATGTAATCTGACGGTAGATATCTCTTAACATTTATGAGTTTGTTTATTCTATTCTATGAAAAAAAAAATGTAACAAAGTACAAAAAAACAATTAGCGATATAGTCATAGAACCGGTTTCCCCAGCTAGACGCTAGACTAGTAGAATTTGTTTTTCTGTTATTTAAGTGATTTTTTTAACTTAATCTTCAGCAGTAATTGCATGATAAGGTGGCCAGAAATATGTGGAGAGTATATAACAAAATTAGACATTTCTGGGTGGAGACAATTAATTAATAATGCATTAATCCAATAACTCTTTTTAAGCATTTCAAGACACAAGAATGAAATTCATGCACCATGTGTTTACGATGATGATAACGAGCCATTTCCTGCATCTAAATAAAATTTTCGGGGATTATGAAGATGATCATGTCTTTCTGTTTGAATGTTTGCTCTTCAAGTGTAATAATGTCTCATTCATAATCGGATGTTACACTAGCCAAGCACTGATTCCATTATAGAGTTACTGAGGGCTGCGGGGGGTGAGGAAGGGGGTAGGGGGGCGTGCGGGGGTCAGCCCACATATGGCACTACTCAGCAGCTAACCTTTCTAGCTGGAGATGATGCTTGATGCTCGACAGAAATAAGGTCATGGACATGTACAATTATTAACAAATTTATTAACACCACCACCCGCAGAAGAAGGACCCGGTTGTTGTTTCTCGTTAGTAGCTGGTTCGTGAGAGGAAATTGAATAAATCTGAGTGGTACCTAAGTGTGAGGGTGTTCAATGTCACAGCATCATCATTTATTAAACAACAGATTATTCTGTAGAAAAAAAATAATCCGAAAATTAACTACTTTTGTCCCTGTTGATTGTTACAAAAGCAGATAGGTAGATATAGTTCTTTTCACAATAAATGGTATTGTCTTTATGACTGCAATAAAACTACCCACAAGCAAATACACAACAGGATCGGACTTTATATATTTAATTCGGTGTATATTATAGGTAGATAATTTAATTAAAATTAAAAATTATTTAGGTATTTATAAAACAAGTACTCTTACACACATTTTATGTTCATATAATATATTTAATGACATGAATACATGTTCATTATTTCGTAGAAAAATATATATTCAAATATTATTATAAAGCTATATTATGATCCGACATTTTCTTGGCCGATGTCTGCCAAAACGTCCCAAGTTAAAAAAAAACACGCAGACAACCATTTATTGTGAAAAGAACTATACCTAGGAACCATTCGAACTACGCTGACCTAACCTCTAAAAGAGAATATGACGGACTCTGTTATAACTATATTTGAGAAAGAAGTTATAGATCTTGAATTCCTGAGTGATTATGTAGGTATAGTATAGTAAATGTACTCCGATTTTGATGATTTAGATTCATTTGAAAGAAGAGCCTTGAGAAATGGTCCCATTTTCATAAAAAAACGCCAATCCGAACGCACCCGAAGGGGGTGGAGGGGGCAAATTCTTTCGAAAATAGAATTGAAGATATCAAAATATCCGGAAATGTTTAAATTGAATATTTTTTTCAAAAGAGTTACGGTTTTTCCGTTTCTGCGATGTTTTTGAAAATTTTAAATATTTGTATTTTCGCTATGTATGTGGAAGAGGCAATTTCTTTCAAAAATTGAAAATCTAAGAATGGCAGATTAAAGTGGTAACGTTTTTAATATGCATATTTCCGCGACAATGTTAATTCTATTGGTGCTGGCACTTGCGAAATTGGTGCCAAAAGTTATCAATCTAACTGCCACTGCACAACTTCACAAAGCGAAGTTTCCATTTCTATAAGTATGTAATAATACCTTGACCCTTTTCGACCACCACAACAAGGCCTTTGTCATTTTCTTCGAATTCTGCGGCAATAAAAATATCACACACACATACATGTTGCTGGTATATCTGGAAACCAATTTCCCATTTAATTTTTCTGTTTTTTTTTTAATTTATTTCCTATCCTACCAACGTTATAAACGGTTTGTGGCTTTATTGTTGAGGCACCTACCTACCTATGTGAATGTGCGCCCAGAAGAAAGAGAGAGAGAGAGAATAAGGGCCATAAAAATGTTACGATCCTACACAGTAATAGCCGTAACTGTATAACAACAACTAACTATAGGATAGCCAGAGAATGAACGTATATTATACGAGTGAGTATATAATATAATACTAACAGATTCCGGCATCAGTTTTACGAGCTAATTGTGTTGTCAAATTGGTTTGAACTTAAATATTACTTTACGCTCATTATTTGGCACTTTGCGCACTCTTGGCTGGCTGGCTGGAAGTTTTCTCTATACACAACACTGAGCAAATGCTTTTTTTTGTTTGTTCTTTCATCTGTTCCTTACAAGCTATGATTGAATGAATGACTGATGGGCAGCAGTCACAGAGATGTAGGTTGTTCAATAGAAAGTCTTTGACCTAAATATATATTCACTACTTGATTTATTCTTTGATTGTGACCTCATCAAAGCTGTAGTCATTGTTTCGTTTCTCTTCTTTGAAATTTTCGTTTCAATCGTCATATCTGTTCGAAGAAACCGCCTCCTTCCTATGGTTCCCTTGATTCAACTCCTTTACCCAAGGCCATCTTCCAAAATCAAAAAGTCTTTATGCCGTTAAAGCTTAGCTCATGAATTTCCCCTTATCTCTAATTCTTCTTCTTTTAATTACCCTTTCTCATTAATCAGACTTGAAGCTCGTATCTTAATTACATTCCTGACGTTTCATTTATCTCTTATCTGAATATATATGTAGATGTATCCGTTTTTTTTTTTCTGTGCTACACGCATTATCATCAGGAAACATCTAAGTATTGCCTGTCTAATACCAACACAAAATCACGTAATTCACAGAACACAAGCCCTCAAAACTTTTTCCTCCTCCTCGAAGCCCCCGAAACTGTCCTCATCGTCCAAGCAGAATTAATCCAATCGGCGAAGCGGGGAATCAAATCAGTCAAATGGCACGTTAATGGTTTCACATTTGAATAATTCCGACGTTGTGATATATATATATATATATATATATATATATATATATACTCGGACTTGATTTGATATAATACATATTAACCAGGGCTGCGTGTAGTGCCATCTACCCTTCTATTCCACCACCATCATCTATCTCGCCCCCCTAAATTTTCAGTTAATTGACTTTTAACTAAATGCTAGAAAATGGATAAGTCGTGTTTGGGGGCGCAACGCATATATACACTAGCGCTCTTGTTACTAACAAATCTAATCTCTAGTCTTTCTATCAGTCGAATTACAAATTAGCAGAGCCTCCCAAGGGGATCACCGACCTTTATATATATATATATATATATATATATATATATATATATATATATATATATATATATATATATATATATGCCATGTTTCGAAAGCACCCTTCATTTATTTGTACTTCAACGTGTGTCACTGTTTTGCTTCCACATATAACTACTACTTCTTCGTCTCCACTTCGTCATCGTACATGCAAATTGCAATTGGCCACTCTTCAATTCGAACCAACCGAAGAGGATCCTTGCTTGATTGAATCAAACACCCTAGCTAGGTGTGTGAATCTATACCTATATATATATATATATATATATATATATATCTACCGCCCTTTATTACGCTGATCTGATTTAGACACTCTGCCACATTCAAAACAAATTCGATGAGATCAGATTTACACCCACACCCATTTTAGAGAGAGGGTACCCTCACTTAGAGATGAGCGTTTAAATTTGAATGCGTATATGGAAAAAAACCACATTGTATATCATGGAGTTTTGCATTTGGTGAATGGATTTGATGCGGTATTTGTTGATGATGATGATGATGATGACTATGATGAAGTTTTGATTATGGATACTTTGTGTAGAATGCTATCATGTTTTCAACAGATTTCCATAACCTCTGAGTCCAAAGAAGAATATATTTCCAGACCTTAGTATGTCTGGCTGTCTGTGCTAGGATTATAACTCGAATGGATGGATCGAAACGAGCAACTTGTTGGCAGAAAATGTATTTTGCTGAAGACTGTGGCGCTGAAATGGCGGAGATGAGATTAGTCAGTCAGTAGGTAGATTGAAGGTTCAGTAAAACTACTGAACATCATAGAACAAAAGAAGGTAGGTAACAATCTGAAATGCGAAATCACCAAATGTAGAAAGTTTCGACGGTGGGAAAATAGTTAACTACCTAATTCGAAATTGATAGAGGATATTAGATGATCGCATCGCAAGTACGTAGCACATATTCAGTATCCCCGTTCCATATAAAATTAGTGAGAGAGGGATTAACGTTGTGCCAGATCGCGCTGGAAATTTATGAATAGCTAATGTGCGCGACGGGATATCGATTAAGCTCTATAGCACCGTCCCCATGGCGGCGCCCCCTGGCCCCTTCTATACCCCTCTCCAACATCCACCTGAAATGTGGTGTGCAGGTGTTGTTGCTGCGTCCTTATCGCAGGAAACCGACTAGCGGCACCTGGGTCGTCCTCCTACGACGACGACGACGCCGTTATGGCCCTGCAGGAGAGCCATTCATCATCCATCCAACTGTGGCATGCAGAGCCAAAATTTCTGTGGATCGGATAGAGAGCTTGGAGTCTCTGGAGGAGAAGGAGGAGGAGGGAAGCAGGATATGAGAGCGTCGCGACGCTCCAACAGTATCCTTGCGCCCCATACATCATACTGGGACAAATTAAATTATCCTGTGTGGTGGTGGCGAGATAAGAATTTTGCCATATAGTGTCGAGACTGAGACCTTGCTGTGCATACTAGTACTGCGCCAGCATTATTTTTTTGTTCCACAGCTCTGGACGAGTTGCGTGTGATGGAGATAGAAATATATGACCGACGAGGGAATTTTGTTGTCTATTTTGTAGAAAAAAATGATTTCCAAAGTTTCTCTTCTTGGCAATGTTATTATGAATCGAATGATTGAGATTTGGGTTCATTAAATGGAGCCCAACTAGCTAGCATTCGGATAGTTTTTCTTTACTTTGAATCGAGTTTTATTTGTTTTTAATATTGCAATTTATAACAGACATTATTGTGACTCTTAATATAGAGACCTACTGTAATTAGGTAATATCTGATTCTTTTGTTAGTTATGTGATAGTTTTAATGATCTACAAGTTTTGGAAAAATACAGAGAGGGCTTCGCTCACAGTTTAAGAATTAGATAAGTCATCTATAGCCAAACAGAAAAAGGCTCTGCTAGCGTCTACCTTTTTTGTAATTAAATGACGAGTTGCTGGTTGAGAATATATCTTGCACCAATTTCATCGGACATTTCGCAGATGCGAGATGAATATCTACAACAACAACTCGATTAGAGTAGACATATAGTTTGATGAGCGCATTGTTGTACAGGTTTGCCGCATAGTGAAATATGGCGCTGAAATTGTTGCTTCGTGCTGCGAATAATCCGCAAGAATAAATCGTCAACATTGGACAGATATATGGCAATCGCCGCTATCCCATCTGTCATTGTGTGGTCCATTTCGGGATAGTCACAAAGAGTCAAACTCTGATGGGTCGTCATAATATGGCTGGTCTTTGTATGGGCTAAAAGCAAACAATATCCATCCGTCCTATTTGAGAAGATTGATTTCGAATGAGGAGAGCCACAAAGATTGTGTGTGTACGAGAGAGAGAGAGAGAGAAAGAGAGAGAGAAAGAGACGGCACTCCTTTCTGGTTCGTTGGAAAAAGGGGAATATAAGAAAGCGCTAGCCAGAGCAGTGCCGGTCAGCAAACACTATTTCATTTTAATGGTCCCCGCGGTCCTGGATTCCATTAAACTGTTTCTCCTGCAAAGTTTACTTTTGCCACTGGGACCATTAGTTTGATGCTACTGCTACTGCTGTAGCAGCCAGCAGGAAACAATTCCAGGATTGATAGATGGGAAGGAGGCGGCAGTCTCCTCGGATCCTGATGCGCGGCGTTCCTTCTCTGCCGCTCTCCTGCTTTTCCTATTGCTGTCTAGGCAATACATAATTCACTCAAGAGCATTGCTGTCTATGTGCGTCGTTTTTCCATCGCCGGATATGGAGAAACAAACAACATCTCTCAACTAGATCGTATCGTATCTGCGCGCTACATCGATGCTTTTATCTAAATCTAAAGATTTATTGCGTGCTCTATTTAGGTACTTGCGCTCCTAGATCGATGAAAACAAACATGAGCAAAACAAAAAAAATAATGGACAGCAGTGTTCTCGGTTTCAATTTGCGAAAATATCCGAATGGCGGCAACATCGCAGTTTTGAGTGAGTGACAAGTTTAGGTTCATGCATGCATGCTTGCCACGAACACGCGCTGTTAGTAAACAAAATAATCTCGACTCTTGTGCCCGGAATAATCAATCGGCTCTCAGAATATATATATATAGACAATTTCCATCATTGACCATCATCGAGATGAAGAAGAAGAAGAAGAAGAAGCTACCTTCCAGTCTCCGGTGGCGGATGCGGACAACAAGCCGACAAAAAACAAAGGATCATCCTTAATGCATGTTGTTGCTTTTGCTAGAAGATTCTATGATCGTTGTTGCCTTTGAAAGGCTGTGTTTTTTTATGCCAGGCAATCGGAACGCGATTCACGACCACTTGAATCACATTATCTGAGCTAATGTCTTCTTTTCACGTCTAAATATTAAATATGATATTGAAAAAGCGAAAGAAACTCACTCAAATTCATCACATATGAATTTAATAACCAGCTTCAACCCCCTCCACTCCGGCTCCCTGGTGTCTGGTTTGAAATTTCATATGTCACTATACAAACACAAAAAATGTGTTGTCGCTTTTTATCGATTTCATCGTTTTATTATCGTAATATGCATTCACTCTCAATGCCTATGTTATATTGTATACGCGAGATACGACCTTGGTGGCTGTCAAAATATGAGCGATCGCTACTTGATGACGTCATCACGACGCAGCGTTCATATCGGAAATCAGCTGTTCTATCGAAACGGGCACAGACAAAACAAAAGCCAACTATATAATATTATTATTAAATAATAAACTGTGTCACCAGATCAACGACATTTTGGACTTTATTGAATGAATAATTCGCAGTATACCTTCATTTTATATTATTTTGTATATTTATTAGGTTATAATTTGACCCGAGGAATTCGCTTCAAGCCGGGAATAATAATATTGCTGCATTTGATGTCTACTCGTCGATTATCGATTAGAATATGCATCGACAGTGACAGTGATTTTGTCGATAAATAAGAGCGGTGATTCAAGTTCGCACGATAGAATAACATTGTATTTTAATTAATTTAAAGTGCGATCGTTGATATTTGGATTTCCAGTCGAGATTTGCACCACCTGCATGTGTGTGTTATTTAAATATGCGGTAAATAAGATTCCCGTTTTCATTTGTTGGTGTATGTACGTATTTATAGAGCGAGTTGAGGGTTAGAAGCGAGTAGGTACACGAGAACAATAACAACAAGAGGAGGGTGTGCATGAGCGTGCGTGGGGTAAATAGCCGTTAAATTAAGTGTACGCATCTGATGTTGACAGTCGAACAAAAAAGGTTGGCTGCTGACTACTTGCGGTAGAAGAAGAAAAGAGACTTCAATTGCAGAAGACACATATCAAACCGGCGACGACGATGTGTAAAATATAATAATAATGGAGGAAGAGGAAGAAATAGCTGGGGGGGAGTCGAAATATGCGAATGCCTTGTTTCTTGTTGTTCTGTGTGTGTGTGAGACCGCGAGGCTTTTCTATTTAGCGTTGTCTGTGTTTGTTTAGAAAATGTTGTGAGGGAGTTGGAGTCCAGTGTGTAAATTATTAGGTATGCACCACCTTTTGATTGAAGTTGATTTCAATGAAACGCGCGCGCCAGCTCGCAGTATAAAATTACGCGTGGTTTTCATTATGTAAAAGGGACAAAAGGAAAAGGTTGTGTTTTTGTTGTAAGCAGCGTTCTTTACTTTATCATTGTCGTGCAAAGGGTTGTTGCAGAAGGGAAGTGTGTTGTTAGCTTTGTTTGTTTCTTCCTATGCCTAACGTGTGTGATGGTTCTTGTGTAATTACCGTCCAGCATACAGGAAGTGCAGACATCATATATGGCGATAGAAGTCTCAGAAATGCCGCGGGTTATTACTTCATGGCAATAGCAATAATTAGGTTGAGTGAGATTCTTTGCCATGCTATGATCTTATTATGTATATTATTATTATTCAATTTATATTAACTGGAACCACAATTTAATTTATTGTCATCCATTAGGAGAGTAAAATTGTTTCGTTTGATGGTGGTCATATTATAGACCGTTTATTATACTTCATTAGAATTGCATTTCTTTTGATCTCGAGAATAACTATACCCAGATAATGCCGCAGATGGTGTGGACAGGAATTAGAGAACACTTAACAAAGAACAACAAGAAAAAGCTAGTTAGGTTTAATAGAAAGTGATTTTTACAGGCCAGAGAGTCCATTGGGATATGCAGAGTTTTTTTTTTTAGAATGCTGTCAAATTATAACCAAATTTGCAACATAACAAAAAAAAAATGATGGCTGCAACTTTTGAACCGTAATGGGTAAACAGTTATTGTAAGATGCTATGGATCTCGACGTGTGCGAGTCTGAATTAATCACAACAGAACGTTGATAGAGTAATAATGATAATGATTTTTCTACAGCTATACTATTCTACATATCCTGAAGGGAGATTGGGAAAGATAAAAAGCTGTAAGAAAATTCATGTTTCTTGATCTTCATTGTTATTCATTCCAACGATGAACGGCCAAAAAGTTCGTTATTGTTATTATTATATGTGGACTTCCAAGTGAACAGATGAAACCATGTGAGGAGGAGAACAAAATGCTATGCACTCACATAAAATGGAAGCAAATCCACCTGTTGTCTTGCTCGCTTTGTGTGTAACAAAAGGGAAACTCTGGGGCGATTACATGCCATCACTGTCTCCTGAATTAGGCTGTTTAGAAAGGGAATCATTTCCCCATCGTTGTTCGCTATCTCAGCTCAGCTCCATACTGCTGCTGGTAGATAGGTTACGGCTTTTCCACTTTCCACGGGACCGATTTTCCCTCTCACTTCGTCTTTATATATATATATACCTATCTATATCTTTCTGTGGGCTGCGTTTTACAAGCTATTTGAAGTCAATAAAATGATAATGTGCCAATAAAAACAACGGCACTAGTGCTGTGTTCGTGCGGTGGTTGGGATGCGAGGAGGTTGCTAGCATCCTCCTCGCTCCTGGGGTAATTTGGAGTCGATGCAAATGCTACAACAGAAAAGGCGGAGATATGGAAATAAAGCCCTATTCGCATTCATTGAAATGACAACGATGGGATCTTTTATATCTGGTGATTTCGCATTGACATGAACTTTAGAGATAAATGGGAAAAAGCTTTAGATTTTTTTAAGAACAAATTTTAAGAAATCACACACTAAAAGGAAAGCAATAGATAGAAGAACATTTAAATAAGTTATCACTTGATATCTCTGATTTCTGGAAATCAGAAGTGGGATCCATTGAAAGGAATTCTCTGTTGAATCCATTAAGGCACAATAACTCAACATTTGTTGCAAGTATGAATAAAGGTTTATAAAAATATGTCATTGGCATAGCAGACATTTTTCATTAGGGGGTTTGGTGGCAAATTCCACTTTACATGGCAAAACAAGAGAAAATAATGAGCAGAAATAAAACCAAAAAACAGTCTGGTTTGTGGTTATACCTAAGCGTCTTTGTTTCCAAGACGAGCGCTGTCATAGTAATGCACTATAAATAACGCACACGTTAATTATATATCAGTCAGAGGCGCGACAAATGATGTCGTCGTGCCATCAACTTTTGCCAGAGACAGTGCTGGGCTGCCATCCATCCTCTTACATGCGGCATGTTGTATTTAGAGACTCTCTTCTTCTGTACTTACTTCTATAATACACCTATCTCTATATATCTCGCTAGAATCTAGACAACAATATTTTGAACGCCTTCCAAAAAACGCAATCTGGCCATGGGCTTTCACTCACTCACTTGCCCGCATACCAAACCTCGTTCGTCAGCTATTTTTGACTCACCACATCACCATGACCGTACATAATTGTGATTCGCTTTAGAGAAGAGTTCAAGGTATCTCTCGAATACTTACGAATACGATTTTGGAAAATTATGATATATTTGATGGCTGAAATGCTGGCACGCCACTGTTGGACGACGCACACTCGGCGTGTCTGTGGAATTTTCGACGATAGAAAACACGTCAACGTTTCACGCTCGAAGCTTTACTCCAAGGTATACAAAAAAAACAAAGTCGAGATTTCATTAGATTTAAAAAGATGTACCCAACAAACTTGGGTAAATCTCAGAATATATTTGAACATATGGAAAAAATGTTGGATGATCTAATTTGATTATTGACTTTTTGACCTAAATCAGTTGGAACATCTCCAAAAATACATTGGATCAAAACATGTTCATAGATAAATTCATTTTAATTATGATTGGATGCGGTAATAAAACAAGAACTCAAAAGGAAGTTTGTGAAATATTCAATGATAAATATCGTGGTCAACGTGTCTCACAATCTGCAGTAGGTACTACCTAGGCAAAATGGAAACAAAATTTCGTGAAATTGGACATGTAGAAACTATTTAAAAACCAGGTCGAAATGTTAAATTGCATGAGGAAAAAAAGTTGGATGTACTATTAGCGACTGAGGAAAATCCGCATATGACAAGAAGACAACTTGCAGCCAACATTGATGTAGATGAATGAGTAAATCATCGATATTGAGAGCTTTATCAAGAAAAATACCATCTTTATCTTGGTTCAGGGAGTTAAATGAGGATGATGCTGGTAGAAGACAACAGTTCGGTGAGCTGATGATGGACAGAATGGAAGCAGATTTGCAGTTCCTTCACCGCATTACACATGTAAAAGGTTATTTGAACGAAGTTTTTCTCAATAATGGCCTCCTAGATCCCCTGAATTGAATGATCTCGATTACTTCTTATGGGATTATTTCAAATCAATAGTATATTTCAATACACCAAACAATATTGCAGATTTAAAAGTTAGGATTACGGAAGAAATTAACATAACCCCTGAGATCCTACAAAATGTTGAACGAGAATCCAAAAAAATCGCCATGCTCATTGTCAAGAAACTAAGTATTGATGGATAGTGCGGAAATAATCCATTCATTGAACACCAGAAAGGAATTTGACGCTGCTTCTGGAACCCATTCCCTAATTAGATAGATTATACTCATGTATGTATATATATATATGTATATATACTACAGATGCTGCTAATCAGATTTGCACCCTCCTCGGCCGCCAGGATTTAAGATTGCACAAGTCGATGTTAATATTATACATTATGTAACGTTCGTCATCCAAGTGTTGTGCGCATTATTAGAACTATGCGCTGACGTTGACCGAAGGGCGCTGTTAAGGGTGTGTAACAGAATCCCCTTCCCCATTTTCCATCCCATCATCCATCTAGATGCGTCTGACTAAATTGACATCAATTACCAGCAAAACTCCCTACTTTAGTTTCATGCTGTCTCTGTCGCTCATTCACTTCACTTGGTGCTGCTGCCCCTCTTGTGATGGTGCTTTTTGAAAATGGCATCACGAAAATGAGCTAATACACTCTCGTGAAGGGAGCGAGTACAACGTCGGTGTCGCCGCGGCGGCGCTGACGTTTGCAGATGTCGATCGACGAAACGCGTCCGTGTCCATCGCATCAACGTGCTGTTGGCGTAGCCGTTTTTTTTTTGTCGAATTATATTGAGAAAAAGACAAAATCTAACACCCAGCTGGTTTATCAATGCGATCGAAATACTTGTTACAAGTTAGTTCTTGTTTTATATCTCCAATGTCACCAGTAAACGCAAGATCCATGACAGGGATCTAACGGTTAATCTACAAAACTTCAGGAGTCATCATCGAACTCTCTGAGAGCTAATCAGCTTGCGAGATTTGATCCGTAGATAATTGGGACCGAGAAGTGTAGATATGAATGAGAGTAACAAGAAACTTGTGTCAGATCCAGTTGAGGAAACATGGATTTATGATAACTATCACAGTTTGAAGGAAGTTGAGCTGGTGATTAGCCATAAGTTTGGAAAAAGTATCAGAGAAGAAAATCTATTGACACAGATTAGAATTATAAGGATACGATGATATGATGTGAGCAGAAAGGAAGGTAAGTATAGATGAAACAAACAAGTTGAACAAAGAATCGCAGGACATAGCAGTAGAAAAAGGGAAGTCAGGAATAGAACTTGAAGGATGAAGGAACGAGGAAGGAATCCTTGAGTTCACTCAACCTTTTTGAATAATCAGAGCTCTTTAAGACTACATCATTATGTCTACCTTTAAAAGTCAGTGATTGTTCAAGAAACTATTCATTAAGAAATCGATAACTTCGTACCACCTATAGTTTGTTGTTTGTGTTAAAAAGGAACGTGTGTCTATGTAAAGAAATTGGGGTTGATTTAAATGGCAGACGGAGAAAAGTGACAAAAAAAAAGAAGGAAGGAATACTTACGACATCCGGCGTACTGGCACCGTCCGTGTGCGATGTGGAGTCTGCGTTACTTCTGGTGCCACCATCGCCATTTGTTGAACCCGTCAATTCGGGTGGCTTACCGCCATCCCTTTCGTCTATCACTAAATCGATGGGCATTTTGCCCTTCAGACAGCTGATATACCGATGGCAAAAGTTGTCGCATAACTCGTGAACCTGGAAAACAAACGGTTTGGATATTAGGTTATCTCAATAATGAAATCTAAATACTAAAATGTAAATGAGTTTGATAAGACATTCTTACGCAGGACGGCGTCCTTATTTTTTTTTGTCTAATTAACAATGGAATTTACCTGTTTTGATTGATTCTCGTTTTAGCCTGAGAAAAGTATTCGGTTCACAAAATTATTTGAAACAGAATTTTGCTGCTTCAGTGACTAAAAAAATATGATATATAGGGTCGACGAGAATTGGAGGGTTGGAAAGACATGTTCGAGAGAAAACGATCAAAAGTTCTTTCTCGAAACGGAGAAGGCGTGATATACACTTTTTTTTATCAAGACATCCAGAGAGCTTTTAAGTGATTAGATTCCGGTTCATATATACCTATATATATATATACGACTTGGTGTCTGCCGAGCCTTTGGAAGGGACCTTTTTAGGGTCGTGGTTGCTTCGTGCATATTCTAGTGCTTCGAAAGAGAATATAATATATTTTTCTTAATGATGTCTGTCTCGCTAATTGGTGGAAAGTGAGCAAGAAGGAATGGAAAAGAAAATGGCGCTGCTGATCAATTATTAAATATCGTTCGGGGAATAAGATAAAGTTGTTCCCGTAATTTAGCTATAAGCAGCATTCTATGAAACAACTACAAGTATGATCAAATTATAATAAGAGACAGATGTTTGTATAGCAAGTGGGTACCAATTTTTTTGGGTGAAAACCACGATATTTGAAATCATTTTAGTCACAGTAATTTCTATTTTCGTTGTCAGAATTTCTATTTTGATTCTTAATGCCGGAAAGATAGCAACAATCTATATAAACATCAACGATAACAAGTTCCAAATGTCATTTTCCTCAACTTTATTCATCTTTTTAGTGTTATTTCAGTAGGCAGCTTGGCTTAAATATTACACAGTTGTCAACTGTTAATTGCGATATTTACACCCAAGGGGAACTACTTTAAACTGAAATCCTTCTCAACCTCGATTGTAAATTTCCACAAATGTTTCATCGAGCAGAGAAGCTCTGACGACGGTCTCTTTTTATTTTTGATTTTCAAAATACCTCTCGTAATATAAATTATCAAGACGTCCGGAAAATATAGCTCCAACATAGAAATGAAAATAGAAACACAAGTTTTTGGAAAGTCACATTATAAAAGTCTCAACATTTCAAAGCCGACGTAAGCTTTACTATTCAAAACAATAATATAATATGAAAGCTGTGTATCATTTTAGCAAAATTCGTAGACACAACATTATGGATGTTACATCTACTACTTATAATAACCCACGCTACTTAATATTCCTGGTCCTCTTATTTGAATGAAGGTCGACTGAGAGTCGAAATACTTGAGAGATTGTCGTGTGTAAAATGCAAATCTGAATTGGTGATCGAGTTTATTTATTTCAATGTGGTGGTGGTATGGTTTCATTCCCGAGCTGTTTTTTTTTTCAACTCATTTTTGTTCCATGCGCCACAATTGGAATTCTATGTTAAGTAGGAGCCCACATTTTTTGGCGAGAAAATATATACCAGATGTGATTCTAAATATATCAAATGGATTGTTCAAGTTATTTTTTTTTCTTATGCTTTTTCTATCTATCCATAAAACATATTGCTCTGAAAGCTCGAGAATTCTTGATGATCAAATATAGTAAATATACTAAACAGCTGAACGAGAAACTGTTCAATTTTGTTATCTGACTTTAAGATGTCTTTGAATGTCATAGGTTTGGTTAGGAAACAGAATATCAAAATAATGTGTGTACAGCAATTAGTTCAATTAGGAAACATAATCAGCTATATGGGGAATAAGAAGATACTGTTCAATTGCCGTGTCTGGACTTGTTTCTTTGGATGTTCTTAAGAAGACTGTAATTGGTTCGGTTGTCGATATAGAAGGGTCAGCGGAGAGGAGGGTCAGGAAAAAGCAGAGAGAGATCGGGACGCGCCAAAGATTCCCAGTATCGAAATACCGACGACAACATCGATGTAAAAATATGGAAATTACTGCATCACAGAAATGTGGTCCGCTGCTGATGCGTTCTCGTTGATGGCGGCTGATCGCAAATCGTTTTGCATTTGCAAGAAGACGAAGAAGAAGAAGAAGAAGAAGCAGAAGAAGAATGCATCCAACACACACACATTTAAATTGCTAAAAGGGAAGACACTATCAACCGGCTCTTTCAACTCTTACTCACTCATACTTTAGTCGCCAAGTTGTCTTTGTTCTTTCTTTTCTGTCTTCTTTACAGCGCGATATTATAATCTTACGTTGCAAGGTAAATGCATATAAAACCGGTTTCATATATATATATATATATATATATATATATATATATATATATATATATGCGCGCTATGCCCAAAGTGTATATCAAGACTCTATACATCTACTAGTTAGTAATACGCGCCATCTTGGACAGAACGGAAACCTACATCTTTCCTACCAACCCGAGAGAAAATTACACCAATGATAATACTACTACTATAATTATCTGAATTTTATTGTTTATTGCGATCTAGAAGAATTGCAAGATCCTAGTAAATGATTTTTACATCGGCCATAACATAATGGAAAATAAAATCAACTGCAAAGAAGAATGGACTTTTCAAAGGATTAGCTAGAAGATTTTTGAATAGATCTCCACAATTTACAAATTGCGAATTGGTCAATGAAACACGTTGTCTTTAATTCGCATCGTCATTTTTTTTCTAGCAACTAAAGTTGAATATTAAAATATTGTTGAATTGTTTCTCATTCATCGGATTACAAATGGCTTCATTAAAAATCTAGCGTTTATAATTATAAAAATTATAAATCTTCTTGTTGAAACAGGAAGTATGACATTAGATACCGATAGAAAATTTAAGTTTGTCGAAATACCAAATGAGACTATTTGATATTAATGTTAATAAATATCACTTACCTTTTCTAACTCCAGGAGGTGAAACCGAAGCACTTGAATCGCCTGTACCATCTGAAAATTAAAAGAATACCAATAAAAAAATGACCTTTTTTTACATTCTTGCATAATAAAATTAATGTACACGGGAAAAATTAATGCAATATAAAAACGTGGTGGGTCCATCTTTGTGTTTTTTTTTGTTGTTTTATTTTGATATTGAGTCCTTCTTGGAAGAGCCTACGTTGCTGACGTTATTGTCACTAGTATTTGTTGATAGATGATGATGATGATGATGATGATACTCTTTCGTATTCCTGGTATAAATATTTACGGATTGCAGGAATGCAAACATCAGGAAATAGTGGTCGCGCATGCAAAGGTGGGCCTATCTAAAATATATTGTGACATGTCATTTGTGAGACTTTCAGATGTAAAGATTGGAAGAACGTTTATTTTAGGCAGATGGAGATTGTTCATCGTTTCTGCGTATCGAAGACCAACAACCAGTTTCTTATAGAAAATTCTTATGATTTATGGGTTATGTAGGTATTTTTTTTTCCTCCAGAAATATGATTAGAGTACTGAGCATCCTAAGAACGATGTTTTACCTGACATTTTACGCACACATTAATATTCCAAGTAGATATAATCAAACCACGATAAAACACCAAGGCATGCCACATAATAAGCATTATGTTTTCTGATATTTGTGACCTGTGACCTGTTCCATCAATCCATCATGACGCTGTTCTGTTCGTCGGTCGGTCGGTCGGTCTGTATCGTGTGTACGCGGGTGGTCTCTTCAACCCATTCATTCATTCATTGCGAAATACACGTGTATATTATTATAACATAGGTTCCAGACGTTTGTACGTACACGTTGTTCACCATAATACAATAATAAAATGGCAAATGCAGCTCAACCTCAACGACCCATCGTAAAAAATTCTCTGGTTTCCAGCAATTAACTTCCATAGCCCATAACAACAACATTCAATTAGGTTCCAGTCTCTAAACTAACGAGACTTATATTGGTAGAGTTCATTTTCAATAATGTTTAATTGTGCGGTTAGTATGAGATCAAATTTTTCGAAAAGATTCAGCATAGATGATTGTGATCAGTATGGTATATTTCAAATGATAAAACTGTAACCAATTGGTATGTTATCTATTCCAATACCTAAAAAAAAACAAATATAGTCAACATCTAGTTAGGCCTGTTTGAAACGGGTTTTGTATCTATGGGATTTTTGCATAAATGAACTTTGAGTTTTTTTTTTAATTTTACATTTCATAAGATTAAAAGAAAAAAGGCTGATACACGAACAGACAGATAGACAACCCTACAAACGATGGATATAACCATGAATATAATATTCCTTAAACTTGGGCATGTTTTTTTCTTCATATCTTTTTGGGCTAATAATATTAATGAATGTTTATATGGCTACATAAACAATCAAAAAGGAATTTGTATTCCATGTATTTTTTTTGTTACAAAAATATCAGATAAATTGTTATTGGCTGCCCACGTGCCGCAATTTTGTCTAGTACTGTCTAATTTCATTCTCACCAAGCTCTGCTTGTTCTCCAAATAACACAAAACTTTAACAACTAATGTATATATATATATATATATATATATATATATATATATATATATATATATATATATATATATATATATATTACATTATATACAATACATATTATAGGAAAAGCTGTTTTTGCGCAAAACGTTTCCGTCAGCTTTTATATATATATTTACATACTACAATATTATACCTTTAGACATGTTTCTTTAGACTGCAACCATTAATTTTCTCTTTCCCGAGCATTAATTAATTAGCTCACTGATTGATTGTCAATGCAGTGTCTATTGTTCATAGTACGATCAATGTAGATAAAAAAAAAACGCCCGTTCTGTAAGGGCAGGTGAAAAATCACTAATGAGTGTAATATATTCCTGAGCCAATATTGAGAACAAGTTAGGTTAGGTTAGGTTTTTTTTCTATTTCGATATACATTGACTGGATTATAAAAACGATTCGTCCAATTATAATGTAAAAATGTAACCTGCTTCGTTAAAATCAAGAGAAAACAATAATAAAAGACGTAATAATGAATCACAGCCAGAAATATGCATATAGTTGAGTTTAAAGGAACGTTGCCGATTTAAAATTTCACAAATACAGGCTGGCCATTCGAAAACGAAACAGAGCCATTTTGACGAGCTGGTAAAAGACATCTTACTCGACGCTCAATGCTATTTAATTATTTTGGGATGATTCCTACCCTCACTAGGAGGTGAAAGTGATGGTGTTAAAAATACCGAGAAAAAGTGTCCGCCTTGCATCAAAAATATTTTGTGTTAATACATCAAAATTTTAACTTTCACTATGACAAATCTCATACACTATCTGTGCATATTTTATGCCTTAAAAATCGTCCACAATCACGTATTAACAAATAGATATATCAATTAATTAATCCATTATCATTTAAAATCAATTAAAAGGCTGATTATATGTGATGCATATATCTAGGGTAATTGAGGCATTCATCGATTTTTGATTTTTCTTAAATTAAACTGATTCTGCATCCAATTTTCTCAATTTAATAATTAGTTCAAATACTGTCAATATAATTATATACCCATTATTTGGTCTAGATATCTGCCAGCTATTTCAATTTTATATTTCTTAAAGGCATTATTCTAAACACAATTAGTTTTTATGTTCATTCCGTGCATAAACCACTTCATATATTATATATATATATATATATATATATATATATCTAGTATATACATACCCATGTTATTAGCATATGTATATTAATTTATGAATCATTAATTTGATTGATGTAATCGACTTGTGTATATATATACATTTAACTAACCTAGTAAGTCATAGTTAATAATTTATTCCGCGATTGTAACGACAAAACCTACTTGATGATTTCAAGCAAAAAATGTCTCAACACTTGATCCTCTAACAGGCGAATCTCAACCTATGATTTTTCTAAACATAGATGAATTTAAAACAATTAAAATATTTCATACATATTTTACGACGTTCGTTTTTTTCTTTGAAGATCATTAACTGTGATAAATATATCCGAATATTAATAAAAAGGTCTTTAGTTGCATGTTTAAGCTTGTAATAAAATGGTCTATTTAATCTGGAATAGTTAAATAATCTTCTATTCATATTCTGCTGAAAAAAAAAAAATTTATGATACCTTTTATTCGAATAAATGTTGGAGAAATTTGTATCTAACACCGAAATTAATTTATGTTAAGCTTCTGCGCCAGCAGGTATAAGAACAATTAAACTTATTAAAAAAAAAACAAATG